>BOPP01000126.1:278081-329744 GCA_017312745.1 Gryllus bimaculatus | reverse complement strand
CTTTTACTTGCCAATATAGTCTATGCTATCTGATCATACTATAAATATATATATAATATATATAATATATATATATTATATATATATATATATATATATAAATATATATATAATACTATTATATATATATCATTTTAATGTATTTCAGGCCGAAAAACAAACTAGCATGTACCCGACAAAATATAACAATAATAAAATTCCTTGACAGTTTTGCCCAGAAGTATAAAAATGTAGATTTTTTTTGTTCAAAACCACTTTCAAATATGCTGACATCTGTATCACAATATAGGCTTATAAGAAAATAAATTTCAAGACTGCTTGTGCAAACACGAAGCGATCTCAAAGCAAAAGACAAATGAAACTTTTGTCATCTAACTTAGAAGAAAATTTTACCATGGTAAACTCAGCAATTGTCCATACACGCACGCACTCATACGCCGACGGCATGCAACACACACAGACACAACACACCACCCGCGCGAGCACACAGGCACAAACGCGCAAGCTGACTTCCATATCAAATTAAACCAAGGAGTGCATTACGCAAATACTTCACAATTATATTTTAAATTCTAAGTAGGGAGTTAAACTGTTTTTTTTGTTTTGTTTTTTGTGTTCAATGCTCATGTATAACTTAAGCTTACCGCGCAAATAAATCTCCGGAGACATATCCTCCATCCTTCGCGGATTAGTAATAAGGGTAAATGTATGGGGCGTTCCCAGGAAAAAGAGAAAAGAAGATCCATCCAAAAATCAAGGCTATGAAACATGTTGATTCTAGCTTCAATTTGAAATATGACTAATTCATTCTCGTAATGCTCAGCTAAAACTGGGAGCTTTAAGAAAATCGTATTATGGGGGTACGCATATAAAAAAAACGGTAGATAATGTGTGTCCTTGTACGTTAGTAAATTACTTGTTTCAAACGTGTAGTCAGAAAAACTATGGTTTTTAGAGTACTTGATACCAGAAGATAAAAAAATTGTGTATTCCCATTGTAGTAAACGTATTTTCGAAAACGGCAAACATTAAAATCGAAAGTACAATAATTGATGATAAGCTTTTTCCTTAAAATGAAATGCTTTCTTAAAATTAAATATCTCTTTGAAAAAAATATATATAAAAATAAGCTAACATGTGAAAAAATTGCAATCACAATCGCAAAATGCAAATATTAACTTCTTTTGAAGTGAAGGAATTCTGTTTGGCTTCCCAGTTTCGAGAAAAGGTTTACTTGTTAAAAATTCTTTTGCAGTTCATGATGTATATAAATGCCTTACCATTACAAAATGTGAAAAGTATGTGTGAGCTTCCATTAGTTTTATTAGAAAAGACATCCTGCAACCCAGGTATATTTTCAGGCTTTGTGCCTTTGTTTTATTAAGTACTTTGACCCAAAATTTCAACCTTGCAAAGGTGACGTTAAACTAAATGAAACAACATTAAACAATTAAAAAGAATTATTTAAGTATTTTAGAAGGAGAAGGCAAAATGGCCTGCTCAAAATTAGCTTATCATTTGGCAAAAGATTTTTGATTACCTTGATGAACTGAGTTCTCAGAATTTAAAACTGTTGACAGTTTACCAAAGCTATTTTCAACAATTATATCCAATGATTAGTTGTAATATTGGCATATCATATTAGAAAGCAATTTAAATGTTTTCAGTTTGTACAAAATATCAGCATATTGTTATTTTTCAGCACCAGCGGATCTTTATTTCCAAAAAGAATATTTGAAATGATGAGAATGCCTTCTTTAACCTGTGGGCATTTGTGGCTCTCAATCGGAGAAACATTCTATGGCAAACGATGAGGCAAGGTACACAAACATTGAATCACTGCAGAGTGTGTATTTTCCTCAGCGCACTTGCATATGAACTTACCAACATATTCCACAGGACACATAGCATTATTCTTGGAATTTTATTCAGTAAGTTTTTTCATTTTATTTTCTCTACTTGCTATAAATTAGAATGCCTCAATATCATGTGGATTAAAAAAGCTTGTACGAAATAAATAAAATTTGTTGCAGGAAGACATAACTTGACTATTCCGTTCAACCATTCCTTTTTACTTATGTGTGATGATAAAATCTACTGCGTATAAGCAAAGTTTAGCTAACTATTCAGCTCGATATTTATATCTCAGATTATTAACTCTCTAGGTGCTTAATCAAACCTTACATTATTCTTTACAGTTAGTACTTCTATCCCTTGACGACCGCAGGTCTCACTCAAATATGAAAAGTCCGCACCTTGGTAATATAACCCCTCGACCTTTCGCCCCTTAATAACATTTTCGTCAAGTGGATTCAAATCTAATACTACTTTATAAAAAAATGTCACTTCCATTAATGAGAATTTGATTAACTTGAAATCTATAACTGATATTTCAAATTGTTCTCTGTATAATTAGTAGAGTTTTTGTATGATATGAATTGAGACACGATAGTATTATGAATATCTTATTGTGAGAATTCCAGTTATTACACTTGAACTCTAATTATTATTTTTGGGACTCATGCAAATTTACCTACTATTTAAATTGGATATTTATTGCATAGATTAATCTAAATAAATTAATCGCTATATTCGTAATATAAGAAAAAAAACAGATCCACTTTATGTGTACTCTCATTATTATTTACACGTTCTATTTTTTAATTGAAATTATTCCGAGTATTAAAACCTAGATAAAAATTAAGATGTGATTAACAATAAGAATCTATAGAACCATGTTCCCTCTAATTTCTTTTTTCATTCTTTTTCCATTATTCTCAGTAGATCCGTAGAATTATTTTTGTTTAATACATCCCTCTTTTAGAATGGCTGTTTATGTTCTATTATAACAATAAGCACTTGTCATATCAAAAGTAACAATTCATCTATAATCCAGCGAAATGGTGTCCCATTTTCAATTTTTCTAAATCTGATTTAAGACAAATAATGCATATATTATCGGAAGCTTTATGTAATTACTTAAAGGAAATTGTCACAATCTTTTAAAAAACGTTATTTTCTTCTCATCATTCATCGTCCTGCTATAAAAAAACTGAAAGCTGAAAACACTGGTGAAAAATCCGATATACTTAGAAATTAGTTAAGAATGAATAATAGAACAAGCCGGAGTTACATATTATTCTTCAGAGCTCTCCCCACTAATTGACCAATGACATCACTCTCCACTGGAAGTTACGATTTGTGGTGGAGCTGGTTTTTTTGTCTTCATGTAGTTATATTATGAAATGAATTTTGTCTTTTACATATATAATCAGCTCACAGAACTATCACCTAAGCCCTAGCCTAATATACACTCGTTCAATCTCTAAGAGTTGCGTATTGATGAGATTGAGAAACGAATACTGAATATGATAAACTTATCGTTTTTGTTCTCTTAAACCACGAAAAAATCTAATCTATTCCTATATTATTAAATGTAATATTTTGTCTTTTATTAAAGTACCCTTTAATGTAACTTTTTATACCTACCTTTAGAATTGAGAAAATAAATTTCACTTCAATATTTATATAAACTCAATCCCACCAGTTTTATTTTATTTATAGGCTATTGTTCCTCCTTCAAAATCATCAATACTCAATTAATTAGATTTCCAAACACATTATTTAACCTACCCATCAAATAACAGAATAATGCTAGCATATAACAATATCCCTAATATGTATTATAAGAAAAAACAATACATGATTTTGTATGTAAATCAGTTAATGTGAATAATAAGAAATGGGGTTCCCCAAAGCCATAAATATACATAGCTCTCGTCGTACACCATCCACCGGAGAGCGAACATTGGTGTTCCAGACCGTGCTTATATAAACAAATGTCACTATCCATACAGGTACTTTATGGATGCGAAAAGTGGTCGTAGGCCTCAGAAGTATAGAAAATGTAGATTTTTTTTCTTCAAAACCACTTTCAAATATGCTTGACATGCTGTATGCACAATATTATGGGCGTTATAGAAAATAAATCTTCAAGACTGCTTGTGCAAACACGAAGCGTCTCAAAGCAAAAAGACAAATGAAACTTTTTGTTCATCTAATTAGAAGAAAATAGTTTTATCCTATGTAACTCAGCCAATTTGTGCGTACACACACGCACTCATACGCGCGGACGCATGCACACACACATGCACACACACAGACACACACACATGCACACACACACAGACACACACACACAGACACACGCGCGCGCGCGCGAGGCACACATGCACAAACGCGCAAGCGTTGACTTCCATATCAAATTGAAACCAAGAGTTGCGATGACGCAAATGACTTCACAATATATTTTGAAATTCTAGATTAGGAGTTAAACTGTTTTTTGTTGTTGTTGTTGTTGTTTTGTTTTGTTTTTCAAGTGCTCATGTATAGACTTAAGGTTACCGCGCAAATAAATCTCCGGAGACATATCCGCCATCCTTCGTAAGTAGGTAGAAGGCGAAAATGTAGTGCGTCCCCATTGGAATAAGAGAGAGAGAGAGATCCAGCCAAAAATGCAAGCTGATGATACATGGTTGTATTCTTAGCTTCAATTTGAAATATGACTAATCGTCATTTCTCGTAATGCTGCAGCGAAAAGTGGGAGGTGCTTCGTAAGAAAACTCGTATTATGGGGTACCGATATAGAAAAAAGTAGATAAATGTTGTCCTTGTACGTAGTAAATTACTTGTTTCAAACGTGTGGTCAGAAAACCATGGTTTTTAGAGTACTTGATACCAAGAAGATAAAAAAAATTGGTGTATGTCCCATTGTAGGTAAACTGTATTTTCGAAAACGGCAAACATTTAAAATTGCGAAAGTACAATATTGATGATAGAGCTTTTTTTCCCTGATGAAATGTCTTCTTTAAAATTAAATATCTTGAAATAATATATATAAAAATAACTGAACCTTTGAAAAGTGCAATCACAATCGCAAATGCAAATATTAAACTTTCTTTTTGAAGTGACAGGAAGGTTCTGTTTGGCTTCCCAGTTTCTGAGAAAAGGTTTACTTGTTAAAAATTCTTTTGCAGGTTCATGATGTATTATAAATTGCGTAGCCATTACAAATGTGAGAAAGTATGTGATGTTGAGCTCCATTAGTTTTTATTAGAAAGACACCCTGGAACCCAGTATATTTTTGCAGGCTTTTGTGTGCCTTTTGTTTATAAATGTACTTTGACCCAAAATTTCAACCTTGCAAAGGTGACATTGAAAATAAATGAAACAAATTAAACAATAAAAAGAAGTTATATTAAGTATTTTAGAAAGGAGAAGGGCAAGAAGTGGCTCCTGGCAAGCATTAGTTCATTTTGCAAAAGGTATTTTTATTACCTATTGATGGATACTAGTTCTTCAGAATTTAAACTTTGACAGTTTTACCAGAAGCATTTTCAACAATTAATTCCTAATGATTTAGTGTAATATTGTGGTAATCATATTAGGAAAGCAATTGTTAAATGTTTTCAGTTTGTACAAAATATCAGCATATTGTTATTTTTTCAGGACCAGCGGTATCTTTATTTCAAAAAGAATATTTTGAAATGATGAGAAGTGCTCTTAAACCTGGTGGCATTGTGTGCTCTCAATCAGGAACATTCTATGCAAACATTGAGCAAGTGACACAAACATTGAATCACTGCAGGAGTGTATTTGCCTCAGCTGCACTTGCATATGTAACTGTACCAACATATCCAACAGGACAAATAGCATTTGTTCTTGGAAGTTGTGATCCAGTAAGTTTTTCATTTTATTTCTACTTGTAGAAATTTAAATCTCAATATCAGTGGATTAAAAAGGCTTGTACTGAATGTAAAATTTGTTGCAGGAAATTAAATTTGACATTCCTTCAATTTCTTTTACTGATGATGAACTGGAGCAGATGCAACTTCGGTATTATTCATCTGATATACATAGAGCTGCATTTGTATTGCCTCGATTTGCTAAAAAGATTTTGTCCAATGAATCTTCTACTTTATAAAAATTCACATTAAGATAATTGAGGTGAAAGTTTAACTGTTATTTCAAATTGGTTTTTTATAGTAGAGTTTTATTCTATTAGAATGATACCTGAATAATGAATCTTATTTGAAATTATTACCTTGGAACCTTTTTTATTTTTGGGGACGCATGCCAAACTGATTATTTTTCAGAGTTAATCCTAGAATTTTAAGAGTTTTTCTATTAGGAAGAATAGATACGTTTTATGTGTCTCTCAGATTATTTGTTACGACTCTATTTTTATGAAATATTCCTGTATAAAATTTGAAATAAAGATGTGGTACAACAAGCATGAACCTTTTTCTTTTTCTTTTTTTTCTTCTTTTTTCCTAATCTCAGAGATGTAAAATTAGTTGGTAATACATCCCTCTTTTCAGAATGGGCTGTTTTCTATTAAACAAAGCACTTGCAGTAACTTCATCTATAATTACTGAAATGTTGCTTCAATTTTCCTGATTAATGAAATCTCATAATTATGAGCTTTTTTTACTTAAAGGAATTAAACTTTTAAACTTTTTTTTTTCTCATCATCATCTCCTTTTAAAAGAACTGAAAGCTGAAACAGCTGTGAAAAATCATGACTTAAAATTAGTTAAAAGAAGAAAGAGACAAGCCATTGACATATTATCTTCAGTCTCTCCCCTGTGCAATGCATCCCTGTGCGAGTACATTGTGTGTTTTTTGTCTTTTCATTTTATTTATTTATGAATGAGATTTTGTTTATAATAATCAGTCACCAGTTACACCACCCTAGCTATACACTCGTCATTCTAAGGTGTGTGATTGATGTGAGAGTTAAACGAATTTGAACTTTACTATCGTTTTTTTCTTTAACCAGAAAACAATATATAATGATAGTTTTTGTTTGTTTTTTGTCTTTTTATTTATTTATTTATGAATGAGATTTTGCTTATAATAATCAGTCACCAGTTTATATTAGGCTATTGTTCCCCTTCAAAATCATCAATACTCAATTGTATTGGGAAAACCCTGATTTAGCCTTCCATCTATACAAATTGTCAAGCAAATATTGTATGTATTATAAGAAAACAATAATGATATGTGTATGTAAATCAGTTGTGGATAGAGGTTGCCCCATGGGGCTAGGAATACATAGCTCTCTCTACACCATCCACCGGGAGAGGTGTTTCAGGGCATAAACAGATGTCACTACAGTGTCTATGACCGAGAGGTCGTAGGTTAGAGTCCCGACGATGGCAGATTTTTCTACACTCGCTCGATACCTAGCTCAAATTCAGTCGCTGTCTGAAGGAAAGTTCTAATGGCTGGCTGCCATAATAGGTAGTTTTCCGTGATTTCTACGACCAGTACTAGGCGAATGACACAGCAGTAGTACCCCTAACAAACGTGCCACGGAACGCGCGCGATCTTACCTTCCTCTTCCTTCTCTTCTTCTCACCCCCTTACTTACACACACTTGTGCTAACATGCATTATCACATTATCGGGAAATCGGTCGGGAGCTCAAAACTTGTCCCTTGGTGATCCGCTGGTGGGAGATACCTGTTGGGAGAGGGGGACTACATTGTTATAATTGTGGAGTCCTAAGGCTGTAATGTTATTACTAGAGGGCGTGGCTCAGTGGTGAAGTCGCTTGCCTTTTTTTTTACCACTGAGGTTCCGGGTTCGATTCCTGTAGAATCCCCGTAGAACCTCACGTGAAATTTGTTAGCACAAAATGAGTTTGCATGCTTCATAGGGGCTAGTCAAACCCCTGTGAAATGTTCTAAACCCTACCCCAATCCTAATTCCTTCCCAATTCTGGCCGCTGAGTAGTGACGCAAGAGCGTGTAGTAGGTCCGCTACGCGGCAGTCCTCTTGACAACTGACAGCGACGAGATGTGATGGATATGACATATTGTTAATGGAGGATTACGCGCCCCGGGGCTTGGAGACTCGTTGCGGCAATTGAAGACAACCATTTTTTTTAAAGTAGCGAAATATGTGTGTGTGTGTATATATATATATATATATATATATATATATATATATATATATATATATATATATACGGTTCCTCTTAAAAACAATTATATAAATATAAATTATAAACAACGTTAATTATGTATACTAAAATGCTTTTAACAAAATTGAAATATTAATATTTTAATATTTAATTAATACTTTATGGTTTTAAATTAAAATAGTTGTGCAACAAATGGCACATATTTTTTCGTTCTAGTTAGTTTCCTATTTTGTTTGGCCGGAGCTAGCTTTTGGATCGTGCCCCATCCACTATCCAGTTGCGAAACATCATTTTTTTTTCTTTCACGTTTGCGCAATTATTGTTTTGTAATGGCAGGAACGAAAAATTGGTTTAAGAATATTATAGACTGTTTGGTGATTCCTGGCACGTTGACTACCAGGGTCATTAGTCCCGTAAGTGTAATGCCTGTTTTTTGGTCGGGAGGTGGTTTTGATATTTCCCTGCTATATGGCGAGTTCCGGCGCTGCGGGGTTTTCCTAACCAGGTATCTCCCACTAGCGGGGCACTGCCCGAGCCGGGACAAGCTCTCAGCTGCTGACGGGTCTCCCGGCATGTGTGGAAGTGTAGTGTGTGTAATGGATGAGGATGGGACAAATAAAAGGAAGGTGAGATCGCGCGGTCCGTGGTCCGTTTGTTAGGATACTGTTCCGGCATTCGTCTGGTGTTGATCGGAGAAATCACGAAAAACTACCAATCAGAGCAGCTGGCCTCTAGAATTATCCTCCAGAAAGAATTTTTTAGTATTTTTAGAAAAAACAAAAAAATAGAGCAATTTGGCTTTTATCTCATCTTATAGTGTACATTTAGCACTATTCCTACCAAAAGTTTAAAGAAAAAATTTGGATCCATTTTTCAGAAAATCTAGTTTATGTTATTTTTTAAAGTTACGCATATTACAGGTTATATTGCAGGAAAACTACTAAAATTTTCAAAAAAAATGTTAATGACCTTAATGAAATACCTAATTATGGAGAACAAATTTTAAATGAAGGAAAATGTCTATCTACAATTTTGTAGGAAGTCGTCGAAAAAACTTCACACTTTTGTAATTATCGAAAATTTAGACTTAACAGTGAAAATCAGACCTACGCCACCTTTATCAGTGTGTTTTACTTTATTCTTACAAGAAATTGAAAGAAAAAAAATGGAGCCATTTTTTGAGAATTACTTCCCTATTCGAGGGATACTATATAAATGCCCAACTGTGAGTGGAGTGTGATCGAAAAATTACGCTAGTTTTTTTATTTAAAATAATTAGGTCGAATGTGTCATTTTACCGATTGTGCAGAATGACGCAGGCTAAACTCAGCTCATTCTGCGATTTTATTTGGTTTTATTGATTGTCCGAAAATATGTTTGCTTGAAAGTTTCGTAACAAGTTAAAATGTACGGTTACTGAAAAAAATGTGGGGGAGGGGATTTCCCTCATTCTCCCTCCTTTGGATCCGCACCTGAGCTTTTGTGAAGCAGCCAAACACGTTTTGTTGGAACAAATTTCACATGAAAGGCGAGTGACTTCACTCTTGAGTCACGAGATATCTTGAGCCATGAGATTTTTCCCTGAGATGTCTTTACAAAGATTAATTACGCCCCCACCTAAAATTCTATACATACTGAGAAATGTCGAATATCGTGGGTTTCTTTTCAATACCATTTCTAGTTTACAAAGTACATCGGCACCAATTTCTCCCTGCACATCCTTCTATTTTTCAACAGCATTTTCCATTATGGCAATACATTTTTGCAGAGGAAGACCCGACATCTGCAGTTGTTTGATGTCTGCGAGCTGTCGAAGTGACTCCTATTGCAGGCCCCTGAATGGATTACTTTGGAATCACTAAAAGCACTTCTAGCTTCGCGAATACAAACAGCACATTCAGAGTCAAAAGAATCAACTATCGATTTAATTGATTCTACATGTTCACTGGCGGATCCACAGTGGGGCATCGGGGCCATGCCCTCCCCCCCCTCCCCAAGGCAAAGAGTTTTCGTTTTCCTTCCTTTATTTGGCAAAACTGATTTAAATGTTTATTAATGATCGAATTATGTAATTATTTTAATCCGTAAAGAACTTAATCACTCTCAAATTGAATGTCCCATTTCAGACTGTCTGGAGGCGGTAGCAATAAATCTAAAAACAGCCGATTCAGTATTAATAATAACATCTGCCTACAAACCACGTAATAAGAAATTCCCAGAAAAAACCTTGGATAAAATATTTAACTTCAATAAAAACAGTGCGTACAATAATAATAAGAAAATCATTATAATGGACGACTTAAATAGTAAAAATTAGGCATGGAACTGCAGAATTACAACACAATCAGGTCGTAAACTTTTACAGTTCGCTCAGAATCATAATATATTAATCCATGACCCCCTTGCACCCACACGGTATCCATTTAATAATAAGGTGCCCCGGACATTCTTGTGATAATTCTAACCACAAACATAAATTAACCCTTTTTTCACTCGGTAATACCTGATCTCGATTCGGATAATAATCCCATAATAATATCATTTCAGAATATTGCCAAAGTAAACAATATAAGAAAACTAATAAATAGTAAAGTAAACTGGAATCTCTTTAGACTAAAAATAGCCAAGCAATTTTCATTCACTAAAGATCTCAAAAACGAAACGGATTCTGATCTCCATATCAATAATCTAATAGAAGCAATAAGCCCCGCGGTTAAAGAATCATGTTAATCAGTGCAATCTAACAAACATTCATCTTACTGGCTACCGAAATACATCGTCGACTTGATAAAAGACAAACACAGAATTAGAAGAGACTGACAGCTGTATAGAAGGCCACACTTAAAAAGGAAATGGAACTCTTTATGCAAAAAAGGAAAATTTCTAATCGATGAATACAGATATAGTTAATTTAAGCACATTTTAGCGCGAATTATCCCCACCTCACCTTCTTCGGGGGACCACTATCAAAAAGGTTACCAGAGAGCAATCTAGAATACCACTCTAGAAAATCACTAATACCTACCACATCTACCAATCTAAAAAATCGGGCACCAGCATCCTCTATACAGACGAAGAAAAAGCGGAGGCGTTTGCTGTTCACTTTTCAAATATTTAAAAACCCAATCCAATAGTAAACCATTTGATTAAGCAACCTATATACTCCGCGGATGTAAGAACAAAATTCATATCCTCGGCAGAAATTAAACGCACAATAAACAGACTCAAAAACAGAAAAGCGGCTGGATACGACCTAATAAGTAGTCAAATATTAAAAGAATTACCAAAATACACAATTGCAGCAGTAAACATCAATATTAAATGCAGCTTTAAGACTAAGTTATTACCCAAAAAATTGGGAAAACGCAATAATTATTCCAATAAAAAAAAAAAAAAAAAAACAAATGTCCACAACTGCAGGCCAATTAGCCTATTACCTTCATTAGCTAAAGTGTTTGATAGACTGATTTTAGCTAGGTTAAATAAATTCTTACACGCTATGAATGTCATACCTGATGTCCAGTTCGGCTTTAGAGCAAATCACTCCACTGAACACCAAATTTTAGGAGTTACGGATTTGATTGCGAAGTGTTTTCACGAGAAAAAGTACACGACAGCTCTGTTTTTAGATGTTACTAAAGCGTTCGAGCGTGACTGGCACACGACTGAAATACAAATGGCACAAGACTGAAATACAAATTCCGCCATCTAGGCATTCCTAAGTATCTTCAAGATATAATTGGACGTTTCTTGATAAACAGATCATTCAATATTAAAATACATGACACCACGTCGGATAAATTCTGTTGGAGTTTCACAAGGTTCTCCATTGTAACCGACTTTATTCAAAATTTGCCTTGAAGATTTTCCGGAATTATTGGATACCGAAATAGCCTTGTTCGCAGATGACACTACCATCCTCTCACAATATGAACTGATTATTGCACAGGAATATCTACAAAATGATTTAAATATCTTAATTAATTGGCAGATAAATGGAGAATCCAGAAGAACCCAACCAAATCACAAGCTAAAATTTTCTCGCTTAAAAGATTCATAACCCCTCCATTATTAACAATCAGTAACAATCCTGTTCTCAGGCTAAATAATGACCAACCCGTCAAATATCCAGGAGTTAAATTGTAAAGGAGATTAACATGGAAGAACCACATAGTTGATATTGCTAACAAAACCTATGCAAAAATGGTCAAACTTTATCCATTAATAAATAAAAACTCTGCATTAAGAATAGAAAACGGAGTAACAATTTTTAAATCTATAATTCACCCGTCGCTCACCTATGCGTGCTCAGTATGGGGAGGCGCAGCAAACACACATATTAATAAATTGGAAACAAATGTCTAAGGCTGGTTACTAAAGATCCCTGGTTTATTCCTAATGCACAAATCCAAAGAGAATTGAACATTAGTTGCATTAAAAGGTACATAAATAAACTATCGAAAATTTTTCATTTAAGACTTGAAGCTTGTCCTAGCAAAACACTTTCAACCTTGGTCGGACAGCGTATGCACCATCCAGGATATTGCCACGCTTTCCAAAAGATCGCATGCCGCAATGAATTGGTGTGAATGAATGCCGCAAGGAATTCGCAAAAGCCGCCATGAATTGGTGGTAATAAGGTTATAAACATTGTATGTGATTGTAATAATGGTATTTATGAGTGATTCACGAGTGTAGTATTTTAACTCATTGCATATTTTTTGTGTATATTTTTGTATGAACGGTAAACAGAAACTGTAGATAGACTGAAACATAAGCTCAAGTAAGTGTACTTGTGCCATGATGTAAGTAGAAGAGACTGTTATGTTCATGTAATATATATTTTGTAAATAATAACCCCCCAATAAGGCAGAACGGGAAAGAAATATAATTTTAAAAAAAGGAATTAGGTAACTATTTAAACAATGATATTCTATAGTATAGTATCAATAGTAAATAAATAATATACAGTACAATAACAAATATGTTTATTACTTAACAAAAATCTACGATGGCACGCTCCAAAATGATCGGCTGGATCCGCCCCTGCACATGCTCACTGTAACAATTCACTGCTTCAATCCACGTTCACCATATTTTTAACAACTTGTAGTGGAGGCAATTACACATTTGGTTACTGCTGTTTCTAAGGTAGCACTCTTGCTAGTTGCGGAATCTTTCAAAATTATACAGGTGTCCCACCAACTCTAGCAACCCCCATAACTTACAAATAGCTCACGATATTGAAGTGCATTTTTCGCTCAACAATGCGGAATCATTGAGTAAGTAATATGCCATAAATAAATCGTGTGTAATATTTTTAGTTTTCGAGAAATTTGATTATCTTTGATTTTTTAAATGGAACCATACATGTTTCGTCAACAATAAATAAATCAGAAAAAGAGAAATACAACGAAGAATCATATG
The DNA here is from genome assembly GCA_017312745.1 of Gryllus bimaculatus. Classification (NCBI taxonomy): domain Eukaryota; kingdom Metazoa; phylum Arthropoda; class Insecta; order Orthoptera; family Gryllidae; genus Gryllus; species Gryllus bimaculatus. Next base: position 316,328 of record BOPP01000126.1, on the reverse strand, counting down.
TTAGTGTTTTCATTTTAGTGTAAAATTAAACTTTCTGACATGTGATTTTAAATTAAACGGGCAATATTTTCTGTAGAAACCCCCAGCCCTACTCCGTTGCCCTTGGGGAAGGTGGCCTTCGCTTCGCAGCGCTAGGAGAACGAAGACAGACTGGTGGCAGAGCAAATAATCTTGACTACAAGTATACAGGGGCAAACATTAATATTAACGATCAGAATGAAAGATTTTTCCATTGATTCGTTAGTATATATAGGATGTCCCACCCCGCATAACGTCTAGGCGGTTCAGGATATTGAAATGCAGTTTTCCCTGTAAAATGCGGAATCATGGGTCAAGTAACATGCCGTAGATGAATTGTATGTAATATTTTTAGTTTTCGAGGAAGTTCATCATCTTTGATTTTTTAAATGGAACTATGTTTTTTCTCTCCAACAATGAATAGGTTATGAAAATAATAAAATGATATATCATTCGTTACTTTCAGTGAAATAGTTAAATTGTGCGAAGCAAAGTTCTTAAAGTAGAAATTTCAAGCTTTCATCTCATCTAAATTAAAATTATTTAGAGCACAAATTTACGGAGCTATGGCCATTTGAAGAGTGTTCATTTCTATGGCTTTAACGTTAAATTGGATATATTCGAACTAATGCGGCACACTAAGTCAAATAAATAATGGTTGATGATCATAAAAGTGTTGCAGGGTAATGTGGGCACCACCTCAGCCAAATATCCGTAGATAAAAATAACTTTAAATAATATTTATTCTTTTTCTAAAAAGTCGCGAAAAAGGACCCAAAATGGAATGTTTATGAGATTTGTGGCACCTCTTAACACATTTTTAAAACGATTTTATTGGTGCCACTGTTGTTGCATCGATAACTAACTTTTTTGAATATGCAATTAACTTCTATTTTTCCGATAGCCTAATATACATATACATATACAAATGAACACACACTCACTCACACACACACGCACACACACACATTAATTTGTTAACATCTGTGAACCAACCGTGTTCGCCAACCTTCACACAAAATTTCAGGACTTTGTATGGAGCGAATGCATCGCTGATAAATTTATCTCCGGATGTATCTCCGGTTTCGAAAGCTCACACGTATCCCCATTATTTCATCTGGAAGTATAAAGATATTTCACAGCTACGTTCTCGAAGAAATTATACTTTTTGTATCATACTACTTAATGATTAAGAAAAGACGCATTAAAAAGCTTGAATTGTGATCGTTATCGAAAAATTTTGAAGTTTAATACTCCCGAAAAATATAAAAATAATCTTATTTTTAAATATCCATAAAGAAGAAAACACCGAAACGCTTGATAGGCTTTATGAAAAGATAGCCGACTCAAGCATTGAGTGAATAATTTGATATTCAGTTTTATCCTTAGGATGAAAGTTCTGCGGAAGGAACTCGATATCGAATCCTTCACTCAATGCTTGAGACGGCCATCTTTTCATGAAGCCTATCAAGCAAAGCACCGGCGACGCTGAAACAATTAGCTCGACATGTCCTAACAATAGGACTCCGAAGACAAGCTCTCCCCTCGGATATATTGAGGGCAAAGGGGAACTCCTCTATAAATGACTGTGTCCTTGGCGTGTGAGTGCGTGCAGACGCGGTACTCATCTGTCACCCGGCGCCACGCACGATGATGAGCCAACAACGTGGACTCTCCTGCTAGCTATATGCTCGCAACAGCACACACACACACATATCGGCCTCCGATAGCTCGACGATGCAGCCAGAAGACTACTAAAATAAAGGGCTGGAGGACCACCTCGTAAGAGGAAATAAAGGATCGGCCGAAAGATGAAGTGAAATTGGCTAAAATATTAATTTAATGACAGAAAGTTAAAGACTGATAGTACCTCTTGGAATTAAATATAAAACTTATGATCTAAGCACGAAATCAGAAACAAAACAATTATAAAACTTAATCTACAGTTCACAAATTGCATGCAGGGCCCGAGCGGTGAATTATTAATAAAACCTCAATTCTAAGGCTTCAAATTTTTAGCATGCAAACCATCAAAGCAAAGCCTATAAAATCAATTAACATAAGCAAAAGTGAACAAACATTTATACCCTAATGATGAAATAAGTTGAATGCAACTAATGAGTACATTGTTTATGATCATCCTCGGAGACAGACGCAGATACCTGATATATGGAAGGCGCTGTTCCCGTAGCGATGCTGCCGGAGCTGGAGCCCTGCTGCGATGCGGATGGGAAGATACGATACAATACATCACCATTGGAGCGAATGCTCCGAGCCCTGGACACGGTGACCAGGCATAAATGCCGCTGTGGTCTAATTTCAGTCACGCAGCAAACGTGCGAGTGAACGTTAAAGCTCGGGAGAGGAGCAGCTCCCGAGGAGAGGTCCACGCATGCCGCAGCCACACGGCATCAGGTATTCCGCAACGACGTGTGCCCATGGACGTGCAGTGCAAACCAACCTTCACGATGTCACCCTCGCGGTGATAAGCTAACATAGAAGTAGGGAACAACAATTTTGTATCATTAATTTAATTTCATTTCTGTACAATTAACATTTCATTTGTCATATCATCCCATCAACGAAGAATAGAAATCTAGTATTAATAAAAAGTATGTGGTATGAAATTCTCGTAAGCGCCATCCCTCTCCCCCCGGGCACCTCACGGCCCGGTGCGGTGTACAATTTACTTTGTAAAGAGAAGGTCCTTCCCATCCGCTAATGCATCCCCTCCCCCGATCTAGGTATTCTCCCCCTTCTCTGTACAATCATTTTCTACGTAGTTGATTGTCCGGATGACGCCGCGTCCATGGCAAAGGTGCCGACATTCCGGTTGCCATTCTGCGACCTTCCCGTAATGGGTCACCCGGACAGCCACTGACTCCGGCCGCGGAAGCTTACACTCTGGCGCCAATGTTCGCATTCGCATTCGCATTCGCATTCGCATTCGCGCATTCGCATTCGCGCATTCGCACATTCGCATTCGCATTCGCGCATTCGCATTTGCATTCGCATTTGCATTCGCGCATTCGCATTCGCGCATTCGCATTTGCATTCGCATTTGCATTCGCGCATTCGCATTCGCGCATTCGCATTCGCGCATTCGCATTCGCATTCGCATTCGCGCATTCGCATTCGTGCATTCGCATTCGTGCATTCGCATTCGCATTCGCGCATTCGCATTCGCGCATTCGCATTCGCATTCGCGCGTTCGCATTCGCATTCGCGCATTCGCATTCGCATTCGCATTCGCATTCGCATTCGCGCATTCGCAGTCGCATTCGCATTCGCATTCGCATTCGCATTCGCATTCGCATTCGCGCATTCGCATTCGCGCATTCGCATTCGTGCATTCGCATTCGCGCATTCGCATTCGCGCATTCGCATTCGCGCATTCGCATTCGCGCATTCGCATTCGCATTCGCGCATTCGCATTCGCGCAATCGCATTCGCGCAATCGCATTTTCGCATTCGCATTTTCGCATTCGCATTCGCATTTTCGCATTCGCATTCGCATTCATGCATTCGCCTTCACCTTCGCCTTCGCGTTCGGGTTCGGATTTCTCTCCCCCACTACTTCTTTCTCTCCTCCTCTCCTTCTCTCTCTACCCTCTCCTTCTCTCCCCCCTCTCCTCTCTCTCTCTCTCTCTCTCTCAATATCGCAGACTTCGAAGCTCATAGTAGTGGTTTCATAACTGTGGATAAAAATTGCTTATTTTTACACTGTCAGCAGAAAATTGAAAAATGGTCAATCATAAAATAACATTAATGCACCTTTAGATTAAACACGGCGGCGTATGATTAGTGACATCATTTCCAAAAATAACTAACAATATTTTTATTGCCTTTAATCGAAATACATTTTCACCATTGTTTTTTTATCAATTGATATTAGTTTTCGTTTTACCTGTTCATGCCTCGCAACAACATTAAATTAAATTTTCCAAAATTCTGTACAATACTGTAATTTCTCATCCTTTTCAAAGGGATGATGAGAAAATTGGTTTCCACATTATGCGAGCAGTGATTCACAACCAATATTTTTCTCTTCAGATTCGGATTTAGATTTAGATTTATTCAGTAAAAAAACAGTAAAATCTGTATGTGACGTAGGAGGAAAAAAATTATCTGCGCACGTTTTCGTGAGTTCCAGAATCCCTTCCCGTCATTTCAACTATACTAGTTGAAAGACGAGTAATAGTTTAACATAAATAAAAATTAATTTTTAAAAATACATGTTTAAAAAATCGCACGATTAGCAATATTTGAAAAATTGTCATTTTCGTTTCTGAGTTATAGAAAACGTATTTGCATCGGTACACGAATTGCAAGTATGATTTTTTTTCTGCATTGCTAATACAATAGCAACTCGCCCTTACCTCTCCCCTTACCGTTACAAGCAAAAGGAGAGTTCGACAAAACGTGCACATCGTGAAGCTTCATTTACGTCCAGAAGCAAAACATGGGCCATCTTAGTATTTGCTAGTAATGGATCAGGGAAGCTTTGGTGGGATGTCAGGGCGGCGGCAGCACTCAGAGTGAAAGGCGCCACATGACGAAATGAAAAGGCAAGGAAAGGTGCAGGCCGCCGGCCGCGTATACAAGCGGCACGCGGGCGGCCGAATGCCATTCGCGTGCGTAAATCAGACTTAATTCAAACGCCGAACTGGCAAATAACGAAGGTCTAACGTGAACATACACCATCACTTACACGAAGCAGTAAAACGCTCTGCGTGCGACTTGCAAAACACTAATACACCGACCTTAGGCTTCGCCGAAAAAACAAAACAAAACAAAAACAAACAATATAATAAAATAAAATAAAAAAAAATGAAATACGTAATTTTATGTCGAATGGTTCGGAGTTTGTAAAATGCGTACTCATATGTAAAAGTATGTTACGTAAATCTTCACAATTACCATACCGAATGCAATAGTATTGGTATTGGTATTGGTATTGGTACTGGTATTGATCGGAGAAACCACGGAAAACTACCGATCAGAGCAGCCAGCCAATAGAATTCTCCTCCAGACAAAGATAGAATTCGACCTAGCTATCGAGCTAGTTGATAGAAATCCTGACACCGTCCAGACTCGAAACTAGGACTTCCAGGTCAGAGGCACTGCAGTGGCTTTAGTTGATGTCCTGAGCCACCTCTCCTTGTGGCTGAGCATGTTTCAGGTCAAATAAATATGCAAACGGAATCAGTTCTAAGATCATGCATTGCTTGATAATGTTGAAAGCTGGCGCTGATAAAAAACAGCTGAATGGTAAGAGGATAATAAAACTCTTGTTGAATGCGAGCAGAGTTCGCGCGAGATATCTGTGCATTCGACTATTAAAGAGCAAGCGAGATGGATTGCGCATGGACTGTAGAGCCATCTACGCTTACTATCGCTGTTCAGAAAACATTGCCTAATGCTAGATTGTATTTACGCAGAAATTTCTTTTGGCGGCGGTTTAATTTGCTTCGTTGTTTCCTAGTGTGCTTTCTTACACGAAATGTGAATATAATATTAAGGGTTTTCGGGGGGAGACGTCGAAAGTTCTCAAAACAGCTTTTAAGACAATTTTTACCATATTTTGTCTAATAAACTACTGGGATATTCCGAATGGTTAAGCCGCAATAAGCACTCAGAGGTGGGTTTGAAAAAAATGCTTTCTATTAAAAAATTTGCATTGCTGAAGCATAGAAACACTCCAGAAAAATGTAAATTGTTTATTATTTACAAAACAAATTAATATATTTGTTCAGAAAGAAAAATTAGCTGAGAAATAAAAAAGCAATTGAAATGTGTAAATTGGGTGCTTTTTTTATTTCTGAGTTAATTTTTCTTTCTGAATTAATATATATTAATTTATTTTGTGAATAATAAACAATTTATGTGTTTCTGGAGTGTTTCTATGCTTCTGCAATGCACATTTTTGCCAACATGTTGCCCCATTCTACACTCGTAGGTTTATTGGTTGTAAGAAATTTTGTAGAACTTGTGACATTCAGTGTCGTTGCATGAATTATTTTTGTGGGTAAGCGAAATGCAACTGCCAACTGACGAAAAAACAATTATTTTGAGATTCAACTTACATGTTGCAACAACAACAACAATACTGTAAAGTGCTTCCGCCGAACGATTATCCGAAATATCTCTGAGGCCTACAAATTGCTCTCAAATGTCGTTAACTCGATTATCAAAACGAAATACAGTCGATCACTCACTAGACTTGTTAACTTTCGTTGCATCGACAAGCAAAACTAGTGATGCTTCCGCATGGAACAGACATTCTTGTACGTAGTAGCATTTATATTTTTTTTGGTGTGGGCTAGCTTTACGGTGCACACCTATCATCCTCTTGCCAGCTGCCATCTATCGCTGTCTAAAACACCATTTTTTCACGTTTTCTCAATTTTTTTTGATTTTCTAATAGTAAATTCGAAACATTCTTTTAAAAATATTAAAGAAGGGCAGAGCGAGGCAGGCAAGCGGGCGGTTCTCTTGTGGCCCGACTGGGATTTGTCAAATAATGCTTGCGCTATTTTCCGCATCACAATATTGGTTTTACATTCTCGTACACGTATGTATATACTCAGTAATATTTATAGTATACAGAAAGTTATGTAATGATGCGGAAAATCGATTTTCATATTTCAACGAAATGCATGTTTGGGGCCGTCTGATATCGAAAAGTTGTTGTTGTTATTTGTTTTGTTTTTTTCATAACGTCCGACCGTCTTTCTACCCATCTATGAACAACACTAGGGCCGAAACTACAAGTATTCCTAGATTTTAATGGAAATTGTATATTCACTGGTCGATCTGGCGTATCTCAAAGCTTTACGCGTTCGAAAAATATTGTTTTAAATTTGGGAATACTTTAAATGACGCCCCAAGGAATCTTTTATATTTTCTCAAAAATGGCTCCAATTTTTATCTTCGAATTTGTAGTAAGAGTATATTGAAATGTTTTCAAGGTGGCATAGGTCCGATGTTTACTGTTAACTTTGATTTTTTGAAGGTTACGAAAGTTTGAATATTTCTCGGCGTGTCCTCACAACTACAGTATTGAAGGTAGGGATTTTTTCTTCAAATGAAATTTGTTTTTCCTAATTAGTTCTTTCATTCATGTCACGCACAATTCTACGAAAATTTTAGTAGTTTTCATGTAATATTGCGTGAAATATGTGCATACCAAAAAATACTAAAAACCAGAATTATTCAAAAACGGCTCCAAATTTGTTTCAAACTTTTAGTAGGGATGTTTCTAATTGTCCTGTGTAAGATAACATAAACGCCGTATTTTGTTTTATTCTTTTTTTATTTTTCAAAACTTACACATTTTATTGACATTTCTCACGCGTCATTAATATTTACTTTACAAGTGTCTTCTATACATTACTGCGTTTGTTTAATTAATGTCCCAAAAATGGAAACCGGAAAAATATGTAGTATGAAACGTTATATATTTGTGTGTGTGTAATGAAAACAGTAAAAATATGTAATGAATATGTAAAATAGAGTAAAATATGTAACATTAAAATACACAATCATAAAACGAACATTTACATAATACGAAATTACATTTATAAAAATAGGCGAAATAAATTTTTAAAGTTTATAAACGATACAATCGTTTTAAAAATAATTTGAAGAGTACAAATTGATCCATGTTTGTACCATGGAACTTTCCCGTCAGTTGTAAAACTTTCATCTACTGCTATTCAGTACAGTCGTTTAGCAGCCAGACTAGACACAATAGAAACCATCCTACAAGCTGGCGATATTTACGACCAGCAAACTATCACTGCAGCGTGTAGCATTCTCAGCGAAGTTACATGTCGACAATGGGCAAAGTTTCTCGGAAATTAAGTTTAAAGTTCACGAGACGCGGCGTCTGTGGTACTTTTCACACCTGATGGTAAAACTGATCTCAGTCACTGACGTGCACTTCCCGCCACTGAGGGAACTGATGCAGACGAGCAGGACTGTGAGAACATCCTACCGCGTCTTCATGTAGCAAACCTCGAGTAGACAGCACGCTGTAATGATGGAGGAAATAAGAGTGCTTTTTCAATACTTTTCATAAAAATGAGAAATAAAATTGAAGAAAATTGATAGAATAAAAAAAAATTTTGTGAAAATAGCAAAATATGTAATATAGTTCTAAATATGTAAAATAATGTAACGAAAAATGTTGATATTGTGTTAGGACGGCGACGATTCGCCAAAATGAAAAGTTTCAGATCGATAAGTAGAAAGACAAAAAAAATGTAATTACATAAAAATCCTGTCTCTACTCATTAAGTTCCTCGAAAATTGAAACGTATTCTGAGAAATTGAGCTCGTAGTTCTGCATTTTCAGATACACTCAAACATTAGTTTCTTAAACGAAAATGTACATGTATGACGAGGTTTTATATTTCTATAGTTTTCTTAAAGACATGTTTCAGTTCTATATTTGGGTATACGAAGAATTGAAAAATATGTGAAAAAATTATCTTTATGTGGCAATGGATAGGAGCTGGGAAGAGGGTGGAGTAAAACCGAAAATATAGTCCAGAGCAAAGAAATAAGGAAACGGAACTAGTTTGAGAAAGTCTGTGTCATTCTGTAGCAACACTGTTTATTTTATTTTACAAATCAAATTACTGGTGCTATAAATGGGGCAGACGTTCTCGTATCCTCAATAACAGAAGTATAGAACTGAATTTATCTTGAAAAATTGTGTGTTTCCAAATAATTCCGATTTTTACCTGGTTATCCTTCGAACAAGTCCCGTAAACTGAGGTGACTTGGTGGCTCAAGAATGATTAGTAGTAGCGATAGCGGAGATGGAGCGGAAAGTATAAAGCGAAAAAGGGCAGCGAGCAAGCGAGCCAATCAGTATTAGTGAACTTGGTAAGTGCATTTGCAATGTTGTCCATTTGTGAACCCCAGTTTCTGCTTAGGATTTAGAATTCCCGGACCTCCTCCTCAAGAGATTTGTAAAATTAGTAAAGCAGAGTTTAAAAAAATGGAATTAAACTCAAAATTTGTCACTTTTTGTTGCTAATTTGTAACGCAAAAAAAGTTGTCGCTCTTCATTTGATCCTGCAATAAACAATTGGCAAACAGGACATCAAGATAGCACCGCAAGCACCAGAAAACGAAGAAATTACAAAGATAAATAAAAAAATAATTACATGGGAATTTGTCACTTTTTTGTTGCCGAGTAGTACCCGAAAATACATTTTGTTGCTCTTCTGATACCACATAATACCGGAAATGCGAAATTTGCCCTCTTTGCGGCGGGTGACGGTGAAGGGAACGACTGTCCGTCGCAAATAGGTACCACGGAACAACAACCTACACCGTGGTTTCACAATTGTGGTGGACAGATAGAATAATTCAGTCGCGTAGAATAAATGAAGATTTTCGGATGAAGATTGACAGATTCATTGATGAAAGATTGTTTGAAGAAGATTCCCAATTGTTACAATGGTAGGAGAATCAGAAGATTTTGAAGTGACGGTAACAGTTTCATGAATTATAAAAAAGGACGAGCATATACATTTTACTTTCGTTTTTCTCCAATAAGTCGTGCATATTATTACAACGGAGCCCTTTAATTGCGTTCCTTTCATGCATTCAAATTCTCTGCGCGTCCAGCCGCTGCGAAGGACTGGGGCTTGCAGGTGCTAAGAAGGAATACTCACAGCCGATGCTTTACTGGGTCGAACGCCAACAAATAGGCGTCATTGCTCCGAACAGCCTATCCCCACGTTCAAAAATATTTTTCATACCCGCAATCTTAAACGTGTACTTAAAGCCATTGTTTGAAAAAAATACTCGCAGAATGATCATCGCGCCCTCTCCCATACTAGAAGGGTAGCAAAGACAACATTTATTTTTTATTTATGTCAAAAACAGTTAAAAACTGTGTGTGACGTGCTACGAGGAGAATGCCAATCTTGCAAGACTTTAATTTCAAGTTACATGTATGACCAGAATAATACAAGAAGCCATCTCAACATTTGATCAAAGATCAGGGAAACTAGAAACCTGATCGAGACGGGTGTCATTGACTCAGAAGCTGAAGTACAATAATTGTTACAGGTACTTTAAAATTATTCAGTCCAAATGGTAAATATTACATAACATGTCACTCTTAAAATGAATTACTTTCCTTTTGGATGCTCGTTATAGTCTCTAACTGTATAGAAACAATTGTGCAATAGAAAAGATTTTTCTTGGGACTTAAACTTTTGTATCGAATTTAATCGATTAATGTCATCTGGTAAAGTGTTGTAAAATAATGTAAATGTATGTGAATTTTTTGTAGAGAGCTGTTGATACTGGCACAAGGATTGCAAATGCACAAGGATTGTAAAATCAACATCATATAAATTTAATTTCACCATTTTAATATTCAAAATTAAAAAATCGCCCAAAATCCATCCATCCAAAATCTCTTAACATATTCACGGGAGGAATAATTTGATTCGACACTGACAGCGCGCGATTTTACCACTTTTTCAAATTTGTCCGAAAGTAGGAACACTTTTAAAAATAAGCTTCATGTATTTTACTTGGGAAAAGAGAATCACCGAATGAATTCTATCAAGGAGACAAACGCCGTTTTGGGATCAAAAATCGAGTCATAGAATAAAAGTGATCGTTCGTAACATCTGCTCATTCGGGTAGTGGAATGATAACGGAAGATCTTGGAAGTAAAATATATGGAAAATAAGATGTGAGGCGATGTAATATACTTGATATTTACACAATTAGTTCAATTTTCTTTTTGAAATCAATTCCAAATCGGAATCGATATTTTGAAAACAATGTTGTGACGGTATTCGAAGGAAGACGGAAATATGTGAACTATGTAAATAGTTTTACTATTACAGATGATACGAGACCATCTGCTTTTGTTACAGCATCACTAGCTTGATATGTGGGGGAAAATATATTGAGACAAAGTGACGAAAGCATAAACCGACTGCCTTGGCCGTACCGCCGCGCCGAGAGAGGGCCCTCAACGGGCGGATGACGCCACGGGTGAAATGGTAGGGGGGGGGGGGCGAGGTGTTTTCCCACATTTCTCTTTACAACGCTCCTATTCATCCGATTTGCATGATTGACACACCATTGCATTCAGGAAACATTTCGCTATCGCGCTATAAGTCCACATTTTTTAATTTTTTCTCGAAAGTTCGAGTACCAATTTCAAATACGAGTTTTTGCCAGATATTTGGAAAAAGGGCTTCGTAGTGTAAATTCTATTTTAAAAAGGCGACAAATGCCGTTTGCAGATCGAAAATCATACCATTGGTTCAGACTTTATCGGTAAAGAAAATTCCTTTGTAATAGTGCTGCGATCTATTAAAATTTCCTACAAGTATTTTTCTGTTCATTTAGCCTTCATTTAGCGATTGTTGTGTTGGGTATCTTAAATTCTCTTCTGGCTATCCAACATATGATTAAATCTAGCTTTACCGAATATCTTCTGTAAAATTATAGCGCGAAGGTAGTTTTGAGAAATTTTTGAAGCTTTATGTATAGTTCCTGTATTCTTATAACCTCCAGTGTTCCACACACATTTTTCATTGGAAAATAGAAGCAATACCAGCAAATCAGTTTCTGTACTTTTGGACATCTAATAAGCCATTCATGAGATGAGGAAAATTATTGTTAATCTTTTTAAGCAGGTCTTCACATGTACGTTTTTTTAAAATTCAGGCGTGAGCTATTCGGTCAAAATTATTTGTTTCTTCTCTTCAAAATTACGGGAAGTCAAGTTTTGCCTTAAAAGAATTTTCACAATACAGTCACATATATTACTGCAATCAGTATCCGTTGCACTTTCAGATCCATTTCCATCATTGTACGCAACACCGAAATTAAAATAGGTATTTCGATTTTTGTGAATATTTTACATTAAGTCTCATCATTCAATTCAACATTTTCAAAATTTTCCTCAATTTTTTTTAAACTTCGTTCTCATTTAGCGTAAATGACGCTTAAAAAAAACAGGTCTCATTTCGTTGAAACCGATTATATTTTCGAAGACTGCAAAAGTTCAAACTTTTTCGACGCCTTCTTTCAAATACATTGAAGATAGATATTTTTTCCTTAATAAAATCTGTTTAATAATAATAATAAAAATAATTATTATTTGGCTACAATTGGTTGATTACCGGGTGGTAGCCATAACCCTACAGTTTTACAATATATGTACGTTTACAATCCAAAAACAATGTACAATATAAAAACAATTTACAATACAATCCTTTCGAGCATATACACCCATTATAGAAATATACACAGACCGATAGCGATTATACATGTATAGCACTAACCAAACACACACACACACATTATATACTATATATATATATAATATTAATAGTATATATATATATATTATATATATATATATATTATATATATATATATATTCTAACCGCCTATTGCCAACTTACAGTTCCAACAGCAGCACGCATGAGGCAGTCAGCGGTTAATCACAGAATTTGCTCGTGAAGCGAGCTTAGAATTCTTCTCAGGAACAGTTCGGGTACGAGAAAGGTCTGAACCCTCGACACAATAAAATTGCAATGATTGTGAACAAACGAGCGTAAAATCTACCCATAAACGTTTAGTGGCACAATTACACGACAAAAGTATAATCACACTTTTACAGATAATGAATAGAACCCAAATAGAAATCTTATAATACACAAATTCTAACTTCCCTCAAAATTACAAAAAGAACAGAAACCTTATAATACACAAACTAACTTCCCTCAAAATTACAAAAAAGAACTATACGACAATTAAACCACCTTTCACGTAAAACAGTACAAGGTATGGCTCTTTCTTTTTAACTGCCTCAATAATTGGGGATTTCCCTTGATCCACTATTACGCATAACAAAAAGTTTCCCACTTTAAGCTATTTTAGTGAACTGTCGCGTTGCTGCGATCTCTTTCTTTTTTTAACGAAACTGCTGTGGTGCAAATGCACGTGCCTCACCGACGCTGCGATACTCGCTGCCAGATGACCTCGCCGATTCAAGGTTGTGGGTGCTCCAATGTTTCGCCGAAATCTCCACTTGCTGCGTCGACCGTTCGAAGTCCCACGCTGAACCCAGATCCTTCGCACCTACACGCCCTCCCTTCCATCCAAGACCATACCTTTCGCACGTACGCTTGAGCCTTCTTGGAGATGCCTTCTTCTTCTATCTTCACACGCCTCGTTGTATAAATTAACTCGCGCTTCCAGTTTATCGAATTTGCTGCGCCCATTTCGTTTGCGTGCGCGGCCTAACTCCTACACTTTTGGCTTGTGCAGTAATAAGGAGCAATATGAACGTATTGGAATACTTCAGAGTCCTTCGGTGCGAATCTAGGCAATATTAGTCTTACTGCCGATTCCAAAATTTACACCACTTTGTATCACTTCGGTAGTCTAATTTCTACTCTAGCTCCACGTATTTAAATAAACTCCTAACCTACCTCGAGAAGACCTTGCTGACCTGCCAATGCGACCGCTGTCGTTGCTGGAATATCAGAGATGCGTTCCCCGTCGTTGGTGAAATATCAGAGAGCGCTCAGCAGTACATTTTGGGCAGTTTTGTGAACGCACGAAGAAGTGCAATGCGCGTTCACGCCACCGCGGTGGGACCATTCCTACCCTTACGGGCATCTAAGGCCTGTCCTGTAACATAAAGAGAAAACAAAAGGTCAAAAAATGACTTTAGCCTATTGGCGCGCACATTGCGTGTTTTGTAATACTATGTTTATGCCTCAGTCCCATTTTTCTGTTTCAGATTGTTCTTACTCCAGAAAGTGCTTCGGTCGCCTATACTTCGCCCTTTGATCGGGTTGGTATGAGGCGATCGTGGAAATGAGTTCATTTTCCGAGTCAGCTGCTTTATCAAAAGATTTTTTTAACTAAAGTTTTTATATGATTTTTTAGCAGTGGCATTGATGCTTCGCGATGTAAAGTTTCTATACAAGTATATCTAGGGGCGCAGAGGGCGGCCCTGAGACACTCGTTTTGAACTACTTGCAGTTTGTTTAATAGATAATTTGCAGCGATTGCCCAACTCGGGCATGCGTAGTCTATTTGCGGCCTAATTATTGCTTTATAAAGCGTGAGGCAGTTTGCCGTTGACAGTTTGCTCCGCTTGTGAAACAAGCTTCGCAATCTGCCCCGGGTCTGCCGCGCTTTTTGTCGCACATTTTCTATGTGCGGATTGAATGTCAAAGAGCTGTCTAGAGAGCGCTCCCGAAGCGTGTTACCGTATTTATGGCCCGACGCCTGGGAAAATTTCGAGAGTGGGGTTGTTTCCCCTCTTTCAACCCTCCACGAGAAAAACGTTGCTCGCTAGTTCGAGCGCTCTAGTTCGGTCAACGGATAACAGGTTGCGCGTTTAAGACCCCCTGCTCCGCCGCGTATGCTATCCTCGTTGCTTGTGGGTGTTCACATATACCAGATGGTGGCGTTATGGGGTTGTACAATCCCATATATATACATACATACTACATACCTACTTACACACATACATACACATTCTTATACATGAATGATGAATGCTCACACTCACGTTCACACGTAACACGAACACACACTTGCCCTTCATTGTTTACATGCCTACATTTATATGAAGAAACATACACTTAGTTACACCTAGTAAACATGCATAGATATACATAAAATTAACCAGTTATAAAACTTATTCTTTAAATAGAAACACAATGTGGATTTTTTAAGTAGGCTCTTTAAACATGTAAATTTGTTCTCAACCCACTCTCTCACTACACTACACTTTCACCATATCTTTCTTTGGTTATGCCATATAACTAATTAAGGTAGCTTTCCACTGCACTGCACTACACTTTATCTATAATACGCTACAATTCACTTGGATTATGGATTCTGAGCTGTGCGGTAAAATACATCCTCTACATGTACTTATTAAGTCGTCTTTAGAAAACACCAACAGAGCCAGGAAAAGGCTCTACGACTGCTGCAGGGATTTCATTCCAATTTTTAACCATACAAATGAATATTTCCCTGCGTCGGATCTCTTACATCTACTTTTTATTTTGCATTTGTGATCGTTTCTCCCAACTCTTGAAGGGGTGTCTAGTCTTTTCGTTACTTTTGCCAATGCAGGTGACTTACTGTACGCCATGAAGAGGCAGCACAACCTGGCTTTTTTTCTTCGCGCACTGATGAGCTTTATAGGTTTTGGCGCATTTGAACTACTCGAAGATCCCTTATTTATGAATTTGATTGCTTTCTTTTGAATTTTTTCTAACTCTTCAATCTGACCTAATCTGTATGGGTCCCATCCTGCTGATGCGTATTCAAGAATCGGCCTAACTAAAGATGTGTATCCTATTTTTCGACTCTCCATGTTCCCCTTTTTAAGTGTTCTCGTTACAAAGTGTAGTGATTTCCACGCTTTTCGGGCAATAGAAGTAACGTGTTCCCCCCATCCCGGATCTTGACGTAATATAACACCCAGATACTTACATCACATGTGCTCGTGGAATGAATACGCCTCCCATTTGATATTCCAAAGAAACCTTTGCTGATTTCGAAAAGCTTAGTGATTTACTTTTTACGGCATTTATCTTCATTTTCTTAATGGTCACCCAGGAATGAATGTTATTAAATCGTTTTGAAGTGTGAGACTATCTTCATCCCAATCTAGCCGCCGATAAATTATGCAGTCGTCCGCAAATAAGCGCATTACTGACTTAATACAAGATGGCAGATCGTTGATGAATGCCAGAAACAACAGCGGCGGTTCTAAGACACTTCGCCGGGGGACTCTGGACGTAATTAAGTTTTCCTCTGAATGTTCATGTCCAATTTGAACTTATTGAACATTTATCAGGAACTCCCGTTTTCATGCTACTACGCAATGATCAACTCCCGTAGATGCAATTTTCGTAAGTATTATATCGTGCGAAACAAGATCGAATGCTTTTCAAAAATCTATATCAATTGTGTCTGTTCTCTATCCCGAATCTAAAGTTACAGCAATATCTTGATATGTTGTAATAATTTGGCTTTCACAAGAGAAGGATTTTCGAAATCTATCTTGCCCTTGCCTATAACCACCCTGATTTGTCCTATTCCCGACGCAAGAACTCAGCTACCAGATGTTTAATTTGTTTGCAAATCACTGAGGTTCGGCTTACTGGTCTGTACTTGGAAATGCAAGAACGACTTCCGGTTTTAAATATTGGAACCACTATGGCCCTTTTCGAATCGTGAGGCACGCTACAATTATTTATGCTTAAAAGATGTCTTGTTCAAAGATATCTTGAAAGAAAGTCGTGTGAGTGGTGTTTCCGTAATTTTGCGTTAATACAGGCAATTTTAAACAATTATTTCTCAAAAACGGCTCAAAATGTTTTCTTTAAATTTTCTTCTGTATTTATCACATGCTAGGAAAAGTGGTTGTGGTCACATTTTCGACGAACTCAATATTAGTTTTTCAAACATTGTATCAATAACGTTTCTTCTTGTAATTTATAAGGGTCTCATTCCCTTGTGAATTTGATCTTATGGATTACTCAATTCTCGAATTCAGAAATTACAAGCGCGAAACCACGGGTAAGGAAATGAGGAAAATTCCCCCTTAACATTTTTCAGTAACTATTAATTTTACCTTGTCACGAAACTTTCAGGCAAAATATTTTCGGACAATCATTCAAACGAAAACAAAATTGTATCGCAGCATGAGCCTGAAGCATGAGTAACCTGAAATATTTTACAAAATCTCTACGTTCGACCAAAACTTTTAATTTCCTCTCCCAAAATTTGTCTCTGGATCCGCCCTTGGATGTTATCAGTTCCCTAGTAAAAAGAATAACCAGTGAATGACACCGTTGTGTGCATTTTAAAATTTATAATATTATTGTGTGACGTAGTGAAATGAGAAATAAATTCAAATAACAAAATAAAAATAGTATATTAAAAGATTATGAACAAGTTACAATAAATTGCTAATATTAAACACTCCGGCAACCTTTTCCTTTCAGTACCCTGCTTTACCGCAGAAAAATAAAAGCCACGCGTGATGCGAGCTGTCGGACTTCCGTCCCGTGACAATTACCGTCACCTGGCCTGACGCCAAAATTTAAACCGGTCGTGGCGACCGTGTGCCTACAGCACGCGAGATCGTCTGGCCCTTACTCTCCGGACATCTCGCCCACACTCCTTGTACATACACGTACAAACTCCCCGATGCAAACTGAATGAGAACGCAGGCGCAGATGGCGCCGCGTTAAATAGTTGAGGCTGACCCCCCCACCACTGTTCCATAGATAGGCTCGCTTGCTGTCGGCAAGCGAGGCTCGCTGGCCAACATCTTGGTTTACGCCCCCACACACAAGATTCTCAGGTTGGCTCGCCTGCTGTCGGTAAGCGAGGCTCGCTGGCTAGCATCCTCGGAGTTTACAGCCTACGGTTATTTTTGGCTCTGCAGCTCTACCTGAGTCAACCGCCAGAGCGCAAACTCCCGGAAGTTCAGGCTCAACCCCTTCCTCCCCTGCAGCGCACTTTCACCGACCTAACGGTTCTGGCCCTCGTGTTAACGACGCCACAATTGCTTATTTAGTTTTAAGTACCTATCTCTTAAAATGTATGGTCGCAATGCAGGAACGAATTTTATTATAGTCTGTTTGGCACATTTCCCACAGTCCTTTTACTTTTGCATCTAACCCATCAATAACAGAGAAAAATGTTCCATCTGAATAGCACATTTTGATGATTTATCAATTTCCACACTAATATCGTAAGATTTGCTGTTTACACAGCGCAGGCACAAAGCTTTTAACCAGTGCCAGGTGATGATGATGATGCTAGACATGGTGATGGTATGGTTGCGAGCTTTTCCCCCATCATTACTACGGAATTTCCCCAAATAACCTCTTCATTGAAACAAAATTCCCCAATTTTGAAACGAAACTATTCTCCGAATGATGACAAACGACATGAACTGTCCCTGGAGATTCCATTTGCTGTTTCCTTGAGAGAGGAGGGATATTTGTGCTCCATGCTCGAACACTGTACTACGTTTTTCTTTCTCTGTTCTAGTCGTTTATTTTTCTCTTTTTGATACATAAAAATGAGAGAGATCTCTGTTTTTACCTTTTTTAGTCACAATATTTTTATTCTGACTCCGGATGCAAATAATTTACCCAAAAAATTTCTCCATCCATTTATGTTCCCTACAACAGAAACATTTCCCCACTTTGTCAACACTGAGTGATGCATAATGCGACAATATAACGTCTGGGAAGTGGTCTCCAAAATTCGTTAATTGATACCTTGAAGTGACTTCGGAATAACTTTTCTTCGATTAACCAACATTTTGAGTTATCATAAACTTTCTTTCAAATACTGCAGCAAGAAATGAAAATTTGCTCCGGGATATCAAAAATACATGTTATCTACGTGTGTGTTTTCCAGTTTTGACTGTATATTTAAATTCAAATTTTCAGCGGTAAATAAATAGGAAGAAGAAAGTATTTTCGATACAAATACATGTTCAAAATTGCATTTTCGATACAAAAATATCGCAAATCGTATTTTTGATACTGTCCAACACTGCTGGGGCTGCATAAAGGCTCGGGTAGTGGCAGAGTCGGGCGTTCTTTCTCTACCACAACAATCTGTTCTTGAAAACTGACTTTTCTAAATTGTCCAAAATATTTTATAAAAATCACTCTCACTAATTTTTACACAATTAATAATCTAACAATTCTAGCAAAGAATCTTGGAAGAGTATAGTACAGCACAGCTGACTCAAGTTATTATGCGTATCATGTTAAGGGAGCGCAAAATAATTACACTCTTGACAAACCCTATTCACTTACTGAAAATCAAAATGCTGGGTTTAATTATCGCACTGTTCGTCGCTTTGGGATTGGAAAAGGGAAAGAATTCAATTCAATCAATTTGCCCTTTCACACAGGTTTCCACCAGCCCACGGTGCTGCCACGTGTGAGAGATGATACGGAGTTTGTGCACGCTAGAACGTTAATCGATCTTCTGCTCATGCGCGCAATTCAAGTTTAGTACATCTGTGCATGCGCAGAAGATCGAGATTGCAGTTGATTGCTGCCCGCCAACGTCTGCAAAAACTCCCTATTACGAGCCCATTCCTACGTCCGGGCCCAGGATTCAAACTCGTGGGGGCGCACAGCAGACGTCTAGTGTTCATTTAATTCCAATAGTTGACAATAGAGGGCTTTCTACAGGAGGAACTCCTCTCCCCAAGCCATATAGCTAAAAGAGACGTTTCACATCGCCGCTGCAGCGCTATAGCATATGGACTATTACTTTATAATCTTCTTCTACCTCACCTCCACATTCTCTCTCCCATCCCGACACACCGGAAAGAAACATTCCTTGGATATTCTCCCCTCTACCTCCATCACCCAAGCCATACAAGAAAAACACAACGAAACTACTATACTTCGACCACTTGAAGAAAAGAAGAAGACGCAGAAGAGGAGGATAAAAAAAGAAATCTTGGCGTCGCTTACTTCAGGAGTAGCGAAGCCATCCCTCACTCTTCCCGAAGGGGAGCTCAATTGAATTCAAAGACCGCCTACTACGATAATTGATTCGCTCTTGCAACTTTGTTCTCACTCTTCAACACTCGTTCAGGAGCAGTCCATGTTTTTTTCGAAGTTGTCGTGCTATAGCTTTAGTAGCATTACAAACATTTCCTTTCCCCCAACCGTCCGGGTACCCCTAATAAAATAACCCAGCTTTCTCTCACCCAGCCTCCCGATCCCTGTACGGGGGAAAGAGTCAATACAACAGAGCAAAAGAAGCCCATTAAAACCCTGTATGAAGTCTCCGAAGAGTCCAGAAGTAGATACGCGGGGAGGCGGGGAGGGTATGGAAACCATGCCTCCCTTCCCCCGGCCTAAAGTTTTCGTTTGCTACCTTCCTTTATTTGGCAAAATTGATTTAAATGTTAGAATTATGTAATTATTTAAAAACATTATATAGTGCGATATAAACACTACAAAAATAATACAAATATGTATTAAACAAAAATCTATGATAATTTAAAAATGTCCTGCTTCCCAACCTACAAAAGGGTTGAACTTATCACCCATTGAGAGCTTCATTTACTTCAAACCAATAAGCAATATTTCTGTAGCCTTTAGGTGACTAGGATAGTTTCATAAATTAATTTGCCTGAAGTGGAAGGTAAATAATATAGCTCAGGGATGTCTTATTTAAGAAACTGGAGGTGCAAGGGTACTAGTAATATTCAGAGAAAATTTAGATAGGTTTTCTAGAAGTCGACAGTAATTTTTTATACTTACTCTGAAAAACATTTCTATTGCTGGTAAATGAACCAAACGCGAACTTAGCTAATGTTTCATCTAGTTGATTAATGTTTAAGAAATAGCAAATAGAATATTACATATTTGAGGATTGCAATTATTGAACAGACTGTGGCAGTGGCATAATTATTTTGTTTCTCGCTGCTTTCAAATCTACCAACTGCATTAATAATATAAACAAGTATGTTAATATGAATGCCTACATAGCCAGAATAAATGACCTTTGAAATTTCAATAAAATAATTTATGGGAAATGTGCAAGTCACAAACAAAACTGCAAAATAGTACTAATTCCTTTAATAACTTATCAATGTCAACAATTTATTTGGGATGGTGTATAACAAAGTCTTATCAATATGAAATAAATTCAATTTGGGGATGAATTTTAGTGACAAACTCTTTGCTTTTTATTACATTAATTGTATGTAAAAGAATAACTACAAAGCAGAATGAACACACCATGCAATTTTACAATGGGTCACACACTGTTAAGAAGTATGAAATCAATATTGAAAAAAACAAAAAACTTCTTCATTGATGGAACATCACAGATTGGCTATGAGTTTTTTTTATCACAGTGTATTAGTACTGTCTAGACACCATATGCCACAATTTCAAAAACACACTATAGTAGGAGTCAGCAGAACATTCATTATTTTATCAACTTATTTACTCTGTTTTGGCACTTGCAAAATTCATGATGTTATGGTTTCATCAATGAATAATGGTTTAGCATTACCAAAATTTATGATAGGCATAACATTCTAGTTGACTTATGAGTAACAAAACTTTTAGATTTTTTATAATTAGTTCTATTTAAAACCTCCCCAAAACGTCAATGTAAATATGGAAATTTATTCACTTCACGATCCTTTTGAAACATATGGATTTGGGATGGGAAGGGACCTGCTAAATTTGCTGAACCTTTAGATTCACCCTACATCCAATGATGCTGAAATTACAGTAACAAGACTCCAAACTAGTAGACAGAGAAGAGTGAAAATTAAACCAAAACAATCTTAATACTGCACTAGAGAAAACTAACTTGTACAAGCTTGTATTTGAAAACAAATTCTATTAAACTCAAGGTTAATCTCTCTCTCTGTTTAGCTGGTAATCCTAAATTTCTTGTACGGAAAACTCAATATATCAGTAAAAGCCATCATGAATGAGAAAACCAAATACTACACAATTGAGTTAGTACTTTGAATAATCACTAAAATCTTTTATTCTTCACCTTGAAGGAAACAGATCTTATTTTTGAGATAACTGTGCAAGTATATAGAGTATAAAGAACATAATTTTATAACATTAGTAAGTGAATGAACAAATATATTAATCTTGTATTTAAAAGTGTCCAATCACCACCATACACGTGCAGTAAATACATTCTTCAGTAATAAAACTAGCAAAAGTCAACCAATGCCATTGGTTGAGAATGAACAATTACTGTATTATGAAGAACTACAAGTGTTTT
The DNA here is from genome assembly GCA_017312745.1 of Gryllus bimaculatus. Classification (NCBI taxonomy): domain Eukaryota; kingdom Metazoa; phylum Arthropoda; class Insecta; order Orthoptera; family Gryllidae; genus Gryllus; species Gryllus bimaculatus. Next base: position 294,461 of record BOPP01000126.1, on the reverse strand, counting down.
ATATGCAAGTAATCTAACATGCTCTCTACTAACTCTGCAATACTTCAATATTATTTTTATTCAATTTATTGTTAATTACTCAGAAAATCCCACCCATTACAAATTAACAAATCTAATCAGAATTCAAAAGGTACAATGCTATGTCACCACATTTTTGTAAGAATGCCCTTTCAAAAGGATACAATTCTTAGAATACTTTTAGGTCTTCTCAATTTTAAAGTTCAACTAATGCTCTTTATCCTAAAAATTCCTGCTTTTAGTTTAAATGACACTTGAATGAAATAGCAAAATGGAAGCAATATATTTCAATTGTCGATACATTTTATTATTAGAAGCAAAATAGCATCCATGTATTCACTCTTAACAATAAATATAGTTAACTCTGTAAGTTATACAATATAAACCATCAAATGAATCAAAATTCAATAATGGAGATTTCCAAGGTCAGGGCATCTACTTGGATATTAACATTATCTACTTTGAAATCTTTGTATGAAGTCAAATTATTTAATATTTGATTATGCTACTCCTCAACTAAGACGCACACAACAAAATAGTGAAGCAAAAATATTTTGGGAAAAGTTGATGTTGATAAAATACATGTCCACATCTTTCACTGTCAAATTATTTGTATTTGGTATCATGTGGAAACAAATAAATATTTAATGATTTTTTGAAAATTTCTTTGACCACTTTCTGAAGACATTTATCCCACAACTAAGTAGTGTTTCATTCTAATAAAATGCAATTTACAATTTTTTTTTTTATTAGCTGACCTTTCGAAAAAATTGTGTGGAATAGTACCCTTTTGCACAAACATCTTGCGAAAACCTACCCTTGTGATCTAGGAAATTATTTCCAAAAGGAAGTTAAATGCAAGGATATTTACAAGGAACTCCTTGGTAAGCTCTATCTGCTCAGAGGTAGAAAATAAAAGTAACTATCTTTCTTGTAACATCATGTAATTCATCTTTTTGTATAAACACACAATGTAATCTCACACCAAAAAAGCACACAGTACTCTTCGCTCTCTACTTTCGTTTCATCTACGTACACACAAGTCAAACTTGACAAAGCATTTTAAATTTGTACCATATTGTGTAGGGTATCCTAATTGCTCCCTTTGTATGCAAATTAAGATTTTAAAGGTTTATATATATACTTGAAACCAAAAACAAAAAGCAGCAAACAATAAAATAGTTATAAATAAAAACATTTTTATATAAACATAAAGAACATTTTTGATTTGAATCATTGTTGTATCATTAAAACAAATTATCCCTCTTGCACCACATTCTGTCAACACGCACCATCATATCTGCTTTCATGTAAGAGATGAATGCTCCAAAAACTGTAAAAATCAAAACAAACACTACTTTAAAACTAAGTACAATATTCTCATTTCTGGTATATTCCTGTACATTTGTACGCATAGGCCACATAGGAAGTGATGACTTTTTGTAGTTTGTAGTATCAAATGCTGCTAATTAACTTTCTTTTAAAAATTGACAGATTTAACAAAAAAAGAAAAACCATGGAAGTGTAACGCAATCAAAGGGATTCTATCCACTGTCAAGTGATATATTGATAGTTATTTCAGAAATCTCCAATGTTTGGACTAGTCAGCACACAATGCTTCTCATCCTATTCCACACAAATCAATGCTCAACATAAATAATTTGCACCAACATTTTACAAAAATATATTGGGAGATAAAAGAATAACTATTGCTGACGTACATAATACTCTCATACAAACAGGTTTAAAGACATTTAAATATTATAATAAAAATCAGATTAGAACAACCAATACACTTTGGGGCAGATGCACAAGCTTGGTACAGAACTCAATATTAAACAATTTGCAAAAATTAAAGAAAGTAGGCAAAGCAGGTGATTTGTATGCATTTTAATTTTAATAATGTACCATAAAATTATTTTTAATTCCAGCTGCAAAGGTGCATAGGATTAATAAACATCAAGATATAATTTTGAAACCATAGCCTTTAACAACTTATAAAATCCAGTAGCACCATTTATACGAACATTATGAAACAGCCATGTTATCATTTTAATATTCGAGGTCCAAAAGGTAATTAAAACTGGATATGGAAAAAGGCACAATCTTTTTATATATAGCTTTCACAAACAGTCCCCAGCCTCATGAATGTTGCAGGAGTAACAAGACCAAAACTAGAGAACTTGCCACAACCCAATATCTACTTCTATACAGCACTTCATACATAACTCCTCTTTCATGTGCTTTCTAGTACAGAATTAACTTTCAAAAACATTACTTCACATACTGTACTATTAAACAATTAACCATAGAAAATCCCATAACCTGACATGTAGGTTACTGTTAACAAAAGACACACTTTATACAGGAAAATATCTTGTTACATTTTAGAGATGTAACAAACAGATATATCACAAGTGGTACGAGTATGATACTTTTTACTCCCACTACAATACATATTTACTGAATGGTACTGTGATTGTATGAACATCCTAATGTGATTTACTATTGTTTCACTTGTTTGGTTCAACTGGTAAAACACACTCAAAACTTCAAACATTCTACATGCAAACAGGTTCAAGATATCACTCACTCGCTCAGGATAGGTTATCTCATTTGCCTTCTGCGGAGGTACAACAAATTAAATACCAAAAGCAACACAAATTAAAATTTCCCTTAATCTTCATATACTAACAAATACAACCATGAAATAAATAATCATGACTATGATGATGAATTGGTAACACACTTGTGAAGTACATATATATGTATGTATATATTACACTATGTATATAGATCAATAACGTGCAAGTACTCACAAATTAAAGCTTCAGTAATCTTAAGCAGCACAGCCCAAGTATATACAAAAATAAATAGAGGAACAGCTCAAAAGGTACCCAGAGAATACAAAGAAATAATGACATGTTCACATTTCTTGCTTCACTATACTTGTGCATCACATTAACTCTTTTGAACTGTCATCACGTGTGAAGACTGATGGACAGCAACACTAGTTACATACAATACAACTTTTACAAAGAGAATGCCAATGTCTGTAAGAGATGTAAGATGACATACAGCATTTCATTAATAAATTATATAAACAAAACATATTTCCAAAAAACAACATTGAAAGATGAAAAAGAAAGTTGCCAGAAGAAAAATTCCCCTTGTTTATATTGCAATACTAAAACTAAAATAAACATTAACAAATTATTATTTTCCACAAATTGCAGTATTTAAAATGTTTTTCAATACACAATGTAAATAATAAAAAATTCCTTTCTTTATAGCATTAGTAAGAAAATTGCACTTGAAAATTGCACCTACTCTCCCTTGAATACAACCAAGTGTAGTCAACCTTGTTAGTTTCAATTTGAGGAACAAAAACAATTTGGCAAGACTACTCATAAAATTTACATAGCATAATCCAGTACTGAACATTAATCATTAGGTAATTATGTAACTCAAGCAGAGCTGTAAGAGCAATACATCAAAACTCAGAATCAATCCAGGAATGAAAATTAGGACACCACTTACTGAAAACCAGTCCACAATGACTTGATATCATCACATGTGACAAGTTACCTAAATCAAACACACAAAATTTAGAAGAAGAACCAAAATTGATGGCATGCAATTCACATAATCAAAATTCTTCCGTGACAAATATCACATCCCATTTCAGCTGCACACCAAAATCAGTTTTGAGATTGCCTTCAGCATAATACATTAAGGTGTAATTGCTTACAATTGATTTTAATAACACTTACAATTTATAACCATACCAGCAGTGAGAAAAAGGCACTGGGATGAGTACAGGAAGGACCACCTTCACCAGGGCAGTAGATCACTGCACCAGCTCTTCTCTATACTACTAATATGCTTACAAAACATTGCACTGGACTCTTACTATTCAGTATGAATACTGAAAGAGTAAGTTTGTGATTTATATTTAAACATTGTACTGTTCCACAAGAACAAGCTTTTCTCAAAGATCACACGCTTTTATACCTCAAGTGATCAACAGTTCAGTTTTTCAATTCTGAAAATCCATTCACAAAATATTAATTTCTTTTCACACAACAAATAATAAACAATAAATAATTAATGTGCCACGAAATACATTCACACATGCTATTTACAATCATTAATAACAGTAATAATATTCTGCAAAAACTTCAAAACTGCTTGCTCTTCATCACATGCACTAAACTGTCTTACAAGAAGCGCACGATTCAAGAAATGTATCGCCAGGCCAAAGTATGAATAGCTTGAATATTATCTGTGCACCTATTGTATATTTTGTGTAATTGTTGGTTTACATATGAATGCAAAATTTTACAAGATTCTTTTAACATGTACTTAAATTATAACAGCACAGCTACCAAAAAAAGAATCTGCATGGAAACATTTTCTGTGCACTTCTCCCCCAATGTATATCAATTAGTAGGAAGCAACGGTGACTCACATTAAGGTTCTTTTTGTGACAGCCCTGCTGTTACATATACTTCAATATTTGGTAATTCTACATAACAATACTGGCATGTAATCTTATTATCATTAGAAATGAATCATCACTTGTGACAGTATGTTGTGCAGTATGGGCAGAGGCATGTAATCTTTTTATCATGAGTAATGGTTTGTTCACTTGAGACAGAATGTTGTGCAGTATAGGCAGAAAGGAATAAAAGTAAATGAAACAAGTAACTATATTATCATGACCTTCTATATTTAAGTAACTCAAAACTTTTAATACTGCTCCAAACAATCCAGTGAACAAATGCATACAGAAGTTCAAGTCAAACAACTCCAAACAATCAAAAGTTTCAATTTTAAATTATGAGAATAAGTCTTGTAAACTCTCACAAACAAATACATTAGTAAACATAAGTATATAATGCCCAAAATAATCATAGGTTTAAAAATGAAAGCTAAAGAACAAATTTGAAAGAAAGGAATTGGACATTGCTATAATACATGCAAATGCCATTTACATTGAATCAATATGTAATATTGCTCTTATTTCCTTTGATTTATCAGAGAAATAGTTGGCTACATTCTTTATTACAAATAAAATATTAAAGAAGAATTAAATAAACAAAATGAAATTATGGGAAAGTATGGGATTTTTACAAAAACTTAAATTTGTATAAAAAAAATATATCGACGAAACAATCGATATGGTCTATAATGTGAAAACATGCATTTTTCTCATGCACAAGAAAAATGTGTAACAAACATGCATTCAGGGTTGCTTGCCAAGAGTGAGAAAAGAAAATGTTAAAACGAAAGACCATTATGAAGACTTGGACATTAATTAATGATTTGTGTATACATATAAGGATGAAACATGTGAAAACTTGTGTTATTTCCCATATTTGTAAAAAAGGATTCAATTTCTTAATACCCCAGAATTTACTTAATCAAAGATACAATAATAGCTCACAGAATCTATAAACACAAGAGGGCAAAGCCAAAGAACTCTAAGGCATTCCAAAGAAAAGAATCAAATTTAGAAGAGGAAGCCAATTGATCAGCAGAAAAATGTGAAAACGAAAAAAATTAAATGAACTCTTTTAAAGCACAATGGGAAACTAATATAATTATTAATAACTAATAATAATATAATTCCTTTCACTTTCATTACGGAACTACTTTCAATGCCTTTTCATCCATCATCGTTAATAGGTATTGCATTCATAGGTAAAAACAACTGTATACTGTTAAGTCCTTGGGTTTGCATTGAACATGAAACTTAAAGAAAATAGGCTAAACAGAAAAAATATTGAAGTGAATCAAACAAGTTCAAGTTGTTAAGAGAAGGTTCATCCTTCAACAAGTATACAGGAAAAATGATTCAAGTAAATTACATACTTCACAATAATTTTGTTCGTGATACCCTTCTTAACATCTTCATCCAAGAAAGTATTCAATTAACTGAATCCACAAATACGCATAATAATTTCAATATTCTATCATTAATATAATAGTGAAATGTTTTTATGTTGCAGTGATTCACAACTACACTGAATAGATAGAATAGAAAAGAATAGAATGTCTATCCTATGATTCTGTAAAATGATTACCATTAACACAATCAACATACTGTCACTGGTGTTAAACATCCTTTGATTGTGTTAAGTATAAATAGTATTTTGATTTTAATCAATTATTGAAACTTCCACTCTTATTTACCAACACTTTGATACACACTCACTTTGAAAACAACTGAAATTTTTTGTATCTCACATTTTGAATTATAATACAAACATCTTATTTCAGTATCAATATACATATTAAAATCTCGACAATCAACTTTATTCATAAAGGAAAAAAATTTATAACAACATCAACAATTCTCTACTGAGTAGCTGTACAAGCATCATAAATAAAATAAAATAAAACAAAAAGACTTAGTACATCCGCAAAGTATACACAACCTTTCACACGAACATGTTAACACTAATAAAAATCTTCAAAAGTTTGAAGTGCTTGGACACTTCTGATTATGTAATACAAACAGAATAATCAGACTGCCCTTTAGTCAAAAGTTGGTCCAAGAAATTCAAACTTTTAGTTCTAACAGTCCGCAAACAATAAAATTAGAGGTATTTCTTCATGTCCAAAGCAGCAAGTGAGTGATGTCTTTCCCTGAGTCATGTTGCATTATAAAATAGTATATTAACAATAATAGTAGTAATAATAATCATAATAATATTAATCATATTTAAGAAAGTTGTCGTTCTTCACACGTGGCCATGAACCAGGCTGTTGTGGACCATTTGAACCAGGAGCACCTCCACCTTGTGCATCACTACCTGAGCTAGTGGCTGGGCTTGGATTCATCCAATTGAGGAATCCTGACGCTTGGCCTCCACCTGCAGGGGCTCCAGTGTTGGGTTGGGGCCCCCCAGTTGTACCGCCAAAACCAGTAGCCGGGGCAGGAGTTCCAAATGCTTGTGGACCACCATCTGCAGCACTAGTTGGTACCTGACTGCCCTGGAGATTGTTAATAAGGCCCCAACTGGCTTGGTTGAGTGCTGCAGCCATTAGCGCTGGGTTCATGGGAAAACCTCCCAGATTAAGAGTTCCCATTCCAAGAGGATTGCTCATACTTTGAGCTGCAGTACCAGTTGTTGTGCCTGCTTGGCCTGTTATACCCAATGCTTGCAAATTAGGAATTTCCAAATTTCCACGGCTTCCAGGACCTGCTTGATTCCAACCTCCGGTTCCAGTATTCATAGTACTAGCTCCTGGTCCACCATGATGCTGATGGTAGTGATGTGTACTGCCACCGCCTCCAAATGGGCTTCCTAGATTTTTCTGATCTCTAGACACAGGTCCACGAGGACCAATGCCCATGCCTCCAAATGATCGAACATTTGGGTCGCTTTTTGGAGCAGCATTACTCACATGCACAGATACACCCTTTATTATATGGTCCTCTCCACACAGGCTTTGAGCAACCTCAGGATCCAGGAACGTTACAAAGGCGAAAGCCCTGAAGGGCTTCGGAATGAAGACATCAGTCACTTCACCAAATTTAGAGAAATATTCCCGAAGATCATCAGCTTGCATATCTTCAGTGCATCGTCCAACAAATACCTTACATGGAACTTGTTGTGCCTGTCCTTCCTGGAAAAAAGCACAGTTATAGGGTAAGCTACATCTAATTACATTAAGTAATATCACAGATCATTTATGCCCTGATCTAATCAGCAATTTACTTAATAAGTTAGCTCTAATTTAACTGTTAGCACTAATATTACACTTTCATGAGATTTATTCTCTCAGCACATCTATTCACTTGAAACTGACAATCCCAATTTCACCTTTCCTAAATCCAAAATGCACAAGAAATAAGTTTACATAACTCAATATTCAAGCAGCATAATTGCAAGACGGCAGAAGAACATTAAGATCTGGTAAATACAAACTAATATAAGACTTAAGTGTCATGTCAGACTTTTCTGGTGAACTTATATCCTGAGATCCATAAATATTACATAAGAAAACTATAGATATAATGACCAAGGGTGGATAAGATGCAAAAAATTTGTCAACTGCATGAATGGTTAAAAACACTCAGCCTCAAAGAAAACCTTTCAAATAATTTATAACTCCCTGCATCCCTGCTACTAAATACTAAAAAACTTAAATCTTTCGACATGCCTTGAGGGGGAGGGAAGCAAATCTGGCTTAATTGCAAGTGAGCCAGTGAGGGATCACATAATCTAAAACGGGTGGATAAAATCCAAAGCAGGAACAACTTAGATAAGAGTGCTCATGACAAAAGAAGGTGAGTCAGAATTTTCCATCAATTGTTTGGAATAGTGAGAATAAAATCAAGCTTATTCTTTCACACAACCGCAAATGCTTTGAATTTTTCTGGTTTCTGCACTTGCTGAAAGTGCCAGTTATGTATGTGAGTAAATGGCTACATACTGTGCATTGAAGTGCAAAACAGAATCATATGTGCTTTGAGTCTCCACAATATGATTATCATTCTTTGTTCAGATTTATTGAGGAAAGTGATAAGTGGTTGGCAGAACATTTTTTTGCCAAACTAACTGAAACAATGGGAGGTGCTGTAATATTGAAAGATAGAATGGAGATTAGCAAGTAATTCTGGTTATCAACTGGGAATTGGCGAAGATATAAGGGAAGGTGATGAAGGAGGAAAATAAACCGAAGGACCAACTAGGTGCTAAAACAGCACATGCTTTCTTGCTCTTCTAAAATTGCAAGTGTCCTGGTAGCTTCTAAAATAGCAAGTGCACAACAGCCCTGAAGAAGACCACGATATGATCGAAACGTCGGCCTCAATGCCCTCGACGCGGCGTTACCCGGACAGCCAGGAGCCATCACATGACACTGGCCGCGGAAGGCTGCTTGCAACAGTTTATGGAAAATTCGCAGTTTTCCAATACAATACCTTTCTCACGAAGAACGAGAAAGTAAAAGACGGGAGAAAAAACAGAAGGGAAATGAAAAGGGGAAGAGGAAAGCGAAGAATGATAAGTAAAAATAGGAGAACGAAAAAATGCGTCTCTGATGTCATGACTAAATTAAATAGTCCTCATACTGCCTGGGGTCAAAATTTCCCATCATGATCAAAACCAAAATTTTGATCGGGCAAAATGACCTAAGTATTTTCATTATAATTTGTATTTAAAGACAATTACACAAAACAAAACATTGAGACCACAAAATATTTTCGAGTAACCTCTTATAAAGAATGGGGAAACCAATGGTTTATTATTCAGCCAAACAGACTAATGGCTTAAGAAATTTTACCCAGTGATCACACACTTGTGGACTAGGTTCCCAAAGTGAATGTTGATGGCGTAGCAAGAAAAATGGTCGGATACCTACAAATTTTAGGGCCGGTTTCACTAACTGCCGAGTAAAGTTGAGAATAGTTACCCGAGAGTAACCATTTACTCTGAGATAGTAACTCTCGAGTAGAATATAAGCGTTTCACCATGCTTCTACAGGGTTATTTTACTCTAGAGTACATACTCTCCGATTTACTCCGCGAATCAGCTGAACGCGCAGTATTTAAGGGAGATTCAAGAGGCTGTGGGCGAGAGAGACGCTGGGAACCACTGCGGACCAACGCGAACCTTTGATTAATTCCTTATATTCTATCATTCATTTCAGTTTCGGAGTTCTTGGCGTTATTATCTCGTGCGGTGTTATCGTGATTTGAGTTGGCATAGTTTATTTCTTAGTATTTTGTATCTTTATTTCTTAATATTCATTTTTCTTCTCTGGAGATGAGTTACTATTTTAGGTGATCTGGGCTGTCCGGGTGACGCCGCGTCGAAGGCTGTGTTGCCGACGTTTCGACCATCCTGTCGTAGTCTTCCTCAGAGCTGGTTCGCATACCATTCGAAGACCACAACAGGATGGACCACAACGTCGGCAAGACAGCCTTCGACGCGGCGTCACCCGGACAGCCCAGATCACCCACATGACTAAGCCGCGGAAGACTACGACTTCACGAGTTACTATTTTGTTAGCACAGAATACAATTTACACCACATTTGTTAGTAAGGCCGGATGAGTCAATTGCCCTTTAAGTTCGGTATCATCGTTAAAAAATAGTATAATCAATAAATATCAATAAACTGCTGTTAATAATAATAATAATAATTATTATTATTATTCCTTTCACGCACAGAATATATCAGAACAAATCCTTTCTCATGCCTTTTGCAATACACCAAAGTAACAAAAAAGGATATTTTTTCTGCTGAAATTCTAACAAGCAATTACTTCAATTTTCCAGCATTTACTTCATAGCATTAGTAAAAGTTCATTCACACAATTTTAAGCAAATGTTACTGTATGCATGGCAGCATTTGTTATAACTTGATACTACTAGCAAATTCTGACTCTTTAGTCACTCGGTCACACCCACTAGCAACAGACTCCAGAGCCTGGCGAGTTAAGGGACACTTATCCAATCGGGAGCTTCAATTTTTGAAATTAAAGAATTGGATCACAGTGACCATAACTCGCCCAAGTGCACAGAAATGTTAATCGAAGAAAAGGGGTGAAATAGACTGCCTAGGACGGCATCGCTGCCACCAGTACGAGCTATGGACTAGAGCGTGAGCAGCCATGAGAACGGTACACTCCCCTCGCCGGAGCGCAAATCCAGACGCGGCGAGAGTCCGCGGGCTAAACGAGAAGAGGTATCCTAACAAACTCCAGCTATGTAATAAGGACGGGCAACTCTCGTTTCAGTATGGACTAGAACTAGAGGATTCGCCAGCACCAATTTTAAGGTAAACGCCTATTTTCAAACACTACTTTGGTAATTTTCTCGTTAGGTAGCCGCGCGAGCTTAAGAATCTTCTACCACTGATTATATTCACTAAAGCATCTTCTCGGTAGAAAGGGTGCAGACCGGGGCAACGTGTTTATTAGGCCATTTGGTTTGCGAACGTTGATCGATAGTATAAGTTGTTATCAAGTGTTGTAGATCACGGCTGCGAAATACTGGGTTCCAGGATGCGCCGAAGTTTCCCTTTGAACAGGGAAGGGGAGTGAAATATTTTGTGTTATGACAATGTGTTACTGTAATTGAATGGGAAATAAATTACTCTGTTGCATTTGATTATTTTATGGAATTCATAAAATAAATTAATTTCACAAGCACACGGCCCAATTGAAAATGCGGTTTCGATTACCGCTATGCTATCGTGTTAAGTTGGTAAGTGCATTTCCATTCAGTATTGTGCCATTTCATGTATTATTCCTTACGTTTCAGGCAACTTACGAGCTCTCTTAGTCAATGTTTAATGAAAGTAATGTGCAATAGTGTAACACATCCGTAATATGTAACGCCTGAGAAATTTAGGCGTGTTGTTTATGCATTAGATTTGGCAAAAGTATGTTTCCATTACAGGTATCGTAAGTGGCTACGGTTCTGCGCTCTTAAAAATAGAATTCGGTCAGCTCGAGAGGTCGAAGTAGTAGTAGAGGTGGTGTTGTAAAAGTAGAGGTGGTGTTGTAATAGTAGTAGTGGTAGTAGTGGTGGTAGTAGTAGTAGTGGTGGTAGTAGTAGTAGTAGTAGTGGTGGTGGTAGTGTAGAAGTAGTATTAGTAGAAGTATATGAATATTATCAAAAACATTCTGATTACCCCCTGTATAGTAGGGGTAAGTAAACCGTACTCACTGGCATATATTGTGCTGATGGTACACCCAACTACCCCACGTAGTGGCACGATTCCACCTAACAATGTTCTACTTACCCTTTGGATGTTTATACATGCGTAATCTGTTGGTACATGTAATTTTTTTTTACAATAAGCGAATGCCTTGACGCATGTAAGTAAAATTTACAGACGGAATTTCACTCATCACTAATAACAAATTTTAACTCTTGCGCATTCCAGGGTTAATTACAAATTCTTTCTGTAGTTCAACGAGGTCTTGTGAACGAAACTGTTTTAAATTTCTTTTTCAATTTATGACAAAATACTAGATACAAATGACGGAGCTTATTTACTCCTATTTTTATTTATAAATCTACACGTGTAATTGATATGAAGTTTACCAGATTAACATTTTCATTTTCCACGTCACCAAATAACAATTGTCATTCGTCGTTTAATTATTTGCATTTGTGTCGAATGTCCGCCAGACATGATCGCCAAAATGTAACTCAGCCTCCAAACGTACGCTTTGTGTTCACTTCGGTGGCAACTTCATCCCTCTATTTCCATAGAGAATGTTTTGTGTGATACTTGGCTTTTCACAGTTGCGCAACTATTCAGCGTTTCAGCATCCATTTACAATGCGCCACTTGCAAGTCTCAGAGCTAAGATCAACTTTAATACAAGCAGCGAAAACATGCCAATGCGTTTTCGTCGCTCTTATCGATTGTCGCAGCGTTGGTCTCCAGAATAAAGCGCTGTCAACATAAACACTTCTATTCATATACACGACAATCTTGTCGCTTTGCTGTTTTCACTGCTTTATCGTACATCGCTGTTCCTATATAAACGCCGGAAATCGCTCAGCCACTTCATGCCACACGTATGGTTCACGCTGGGGCCGGAAGGCATTTATGTAAACATTAGTTCAGTGGTACGATCGAGTAGCCTCGTTGAAGGCTGTCATTTGTAACTGACTTCTGCTCGCGGTGGTGCAGATACGCAACTGGTGGCGCCATTGGAAGGGTCCCTTCGAGAAGCTACAGCGGTCACGTCGAGCAACTAGGCCAGGTTAAGCTTAGGACTCTGCGACCGTTTAGCCGAAGCCGAATTCTCAGAAATTCCACGGTATAGCAATCACGTTTCTTTGGTACATACAGTATCCCCGACGAGAGGCATCGGTTCAAACACTGCAAATGGGTTATTAGGATACTCGCGAAGGGTGAGAGCGTCAGTCTTGCGCGGAGCGACGGATATACAACCTTCGAGACGAGCGGGCGTTTTGACATTGCGGTCCGATTTTCACGTTTCGAAGTGAAAAAACTGAATTATATATTTTTTTGTCGGACGATCGGCCGAGTAAGGACGTTGCGGCCGAGCGTGACCTCGGCGAAGTTTTGCAGAAGCGGAGACTTGCTCGCTCGAAGTAGGCCAAGTCCGCGAGACAGTTGCTCTGTAACCCCGCGGGATTCAGATGTGTGGCCGCAGCATTTGAGGCTCTTCATATCACGACTTCACGTCACGTAACGCACCCAAGTAGAGCACAGTACCATTACGAGAATACACGGGTAGCGCAGTTGAGCTCGCCATTAACATTATGCAACAATTATCAAATTATAAGAGCACGAGGGTGGTGTGTGCACGTAATCACGGGAGTAAGGTGCTCATTCAATGGACAACGGCCAGTAGACTGTGCGTGGTATGCCCAAAAATTCCCCATCATGTTTCAACTTTCAGAACGGGAAGCCGCAGTGAAAAAAGCGACGCTCCAGAAATTAGTATAGTAATAGAATTACATATTTCTAAATGCAGCAACGAGTTGAGATTTTAATAAAGCGGGATGATATTCGCAACATGTGGGGGAACAGATGTGCTATTCATGCGATTATGTGTGAAAATAATTTTGCCAAAGATTGGTATTATAATGCATGTGGTCTACAGACATGCGACCGTTCTTTTTACACACATTGATGCCAAACCAAATGAGGGAGGGGGCAGAAAGTAACACGAAAAATTATACACATATTTAACAAACGTAGGCTAACTTGCAATTGCCTGTTGCATTCCTTACTATTGTTCTCATTCAACTGCCAATTGTTTACACGAAATCAATGTATAAAGATATAATGCACGAAAGCTACACTTTAAGAAACATTTACATGCATATTAATTAAAAGAATTATTCTTTTAATACATTTTAGTCTATTTAAACGCGTAATAAAAGTATACAACGCTATCTCCTTAAAATTCGGTACCATTTATAACTTAACATCCGTTTTGTCTTTATTCACACGCATACGTATCCTCATCTGCTTCTCAGCATTAATTGAATCTGCATAACTTAAGCATTTTCTTTTCAGTAATATCGAAAAAAAGTTAAAGCGTTACTGAATTATCTCTAAAGCCCGCTATACACGGTCATTTTTGCATCATTTTTTCATCATTTTTCTGTACAGAAAGTGGATGGAAAAAGGATGTGCGTTTGTTTCGGTACCGAAACTGGATGAACGTGATTTCGATGTTTTACACGATCATTTCTGCTCTGTATGCAATCGTGATGAAAATACTTCCTCCACACGCCGCAAAAAGCGCTGGAAGTTAAACAGTTGAACATCGCACGTACGTAAACAATTGCAATACGCGGGAAGAATGATGAGATGGTTATGTATTCGCAGTGAAGGTGGTAGATAGTCGTGTGAAGTATTGTGATTTTTGAGTTGGAAATGGAAAGGAAAGCAGTGACACTCAACCTCACGAAATCACAACCAAAACAGCACAAAACACTAACGTTCGAACAACTCTCCAGGGCACGGAATCGAAGAAAGTTCCATAGAGTAACACCAGGAGCGCCATAGTCAAACTGGATGCAATTTGTACGTAAAAATGAAGCATGCTTCATTTTTACGTACAAATTGCATCCAGTCTGGTCAGTAACTTGTCTGTACCGACGAGAAATGGCCGTGTAAAGCGGGCTTAACTTTCAACTGTATGCACTGGACTGACACTCTGAGTCATTGTTGGCGGATGCTCATGTGGTAAGCAAAACATACACTTTTCGCAGAGCAATGCGGTTTTCGGCGTAGCTCAACAGCTTTGGACACTTAAGTTTTTCTGACGAAAATTAGCTATTTTCTGGCGCACGATTACAAAACTTTTTTCTTCCAACAAAGTACTTGTAAGGGGAGAAAGTAAAAATCTGTTCTGGCCTGAACACACCATTGCTCAAAACATTACAAACTTCCAGATGGCGGCAATCATACGGGTCATAAAAAATAATCAGAATGATATTAATGTATAAATTCCACATATTTGACATAGAAAACAATTACATAATAAACCTTTTAAGTACTCCGCTAGTTTATGTAATGTGTGTGTATGTGTGTGTGTATACATACATACATATATATATATCTATATATATATACATATATATATATATATATATATATATATATATATACATATACATACACACATATATACTCTCTTTCTCTCTCTTCTGACACCCCCCCCCCTTCTGCAACCTTGACTTCCATAGAATCGCCCGTTGTGGTGGTTCGCAGATATCATACTCTTGCGAGCTAATAATATCACAGGGCAGTAGGATCTTTTGGGGTGTTGAGAGCCAATCCAAGAACACAGAAATCAGTTAAGCCGGGTTTAATGATTTCAAAAAACCACTTAGTCTCTTACAAATCGCACCAAATTAGAAAAACAAAACACAAAATTTCGAGACCCTTTCAATAACTTAAAAATCTACGCCCAAAATAATCATCCTAATAACTACTGGGAATTCCCTTTTTAACTCTGACTAAATCTGTTACAATTCCTATTTACACTGAGCATGAACAAAATTTACAATTTATAATTTTCCCTCAATGTTACATGTAAAATGTGTGCAAATGCACCACTCTCTTCACATAATTTTCGCTGTGGCAATGAATAACAAAAATGAATATGAACTATTTACAATTTCTTTGTACGCACAAATGCTTCAAAATGGCTAGAACTTTGAATTTAATTATTTTGCCTCCTGTGTCCTTAATTCCCTCGCACTTTCCTTCTCTCTAGTTCTCCCCGGCTGACGTGAACTTGCCCTACTTGTGCGGTGCTCGCGCACAGTTACATCGCTGTATTTTTGATGTCTGTCCTTGGCGTGCTCTGGCCTCTGTGTCGACGCCGCTCGCTTCCCAGTTTCTGCGATGCCAAAGATGCCTTCTCGCGTCCTCTTCCGGTCTTGATCTCCCGGTTCCGTTCTCGTCTTCGTCGCCTACGCCCGTCGCCTTTTACTACGCCCGCGTGCATGTTTCCTTCGCACCCCACAGGATAACTTGTGCGACTTCCGTTCGTGCAGGCCTCGCTCGCGGCTAATTGCACTTCACTAATCTCCGCTCGTACTACTTTCCTAATAACGGGTAAATTCACTCCCCGCGTCGTGGTCCGAAATATTACTTACTTCCGGAAAACTAAAAAATTTCGCGGACGGTTGACTAGGCGTCTATTCGATGTCCATCACTCCTTCCAATCTAATAAACGTAATCGTTGCTGCGGCTGACAATATAAGGCGATATGATGCTGGCTCGGCGAACGGGAACGAAAAAGAGCTATTACTCGCGGGTTCGCGTATTTATCTTCGAGCCTTCCTATGTAGGGGTATCGCGGCGTCTCCACCTCTCCGGCTGATTTCACG
>BOPP01000126.1:257447-277892 GCA_017312745.1 Gryllus bimaculatus | reverse complement strand
TATATATATATATATATATATAAAGCGGTCGCTGCGATTTTGAAAAATTTTCTTCAAAATTTGGGGATACTAAATTTTCTACAAATCAGTCGATTTTTGATTTTTTTTAAATTACTCGTAAGAATATAGTGAAATACACTTATAACGATGGCATATGTCGTATTTTCACGACTAACACTAAATTTTCGAAAATCTCAAAATTTTTCCGGCGTCTTCCTACTACAAAATTGCAGATATAATTTCTTCGCATCAAATTTGTTCTCCATAGTGATTTCTTTCATTAAGGTCACTTTTTTGTTGTTGAAAATTTTAGTAGTTTTCGTGCAATTTTGCGAGCATGATGTGTAATTTTAAAAAACAAGATTTATTGAAATACGGATCCAATTTTTTCTTTAAATTTTGGTGGAGCTAAATACATCCTATATGACAAACGCCTTATTGATCTATTCTTTATTTAATTACAAAAACGTAATACTAATAATTACGTAAACGTAAAACTTGTCTCTTACGTCGTTAATATTTATACCAGCGGCAATTTCTTCACATTATGTATGAGTACATGTGCTTTAAATAATGTCACAAAGTTTCCCGAAAACGCAATGGTTTTCTGTGGAAACTAACTCAAAGTTCTAGTTACCATTAAGTGCGAGTTTTTACTGTTCTTCAATAATATTAAAATAATATTTCCGCTCTACAATAAGGAAAGTGTACTTTGGGCAGCGATAGATGGCAGCAAGCATAAATATGTGGCAAGTTCTAATAACAGCTAACCGAGACCAAAGAAATCGAAATCTAATACGGGAAAGTCTGTGCCATTCTGTAGCACCACTAGTTTATTTCTGATTTTTCTTTCTGAATAAAGACTTTCTTTTGTAAATAATGAACAAGTTACAAGTTTCTGTAGTGTTTATTTTCGACTGGAAAAGTTTTCGGTTCAGCCATTATGAATATCCAAGTAGTTTATTAGACAAAGTATGTTTACAATTGTCTTAAGAGCTTATTTCCGAAATTTCGTTGTTCCCTCCCTGGACACCTTGTACGAATACACCTTGAATATATGTGTATATATGACACACACACAAGTACACAATTGGCGGACTCGGCAATGGCGTATTAAATACAAATGAAGTTTAAAGTAAATTTATTTAATGGAGTTTAACTATGTATGAACTACACTTTCCTACATTACACTACACTTTACACACCAAAAATATTTGATTCAACTTTCTGCTTTCTGGACAACTGTCATGATATTCAATATTATTAGTTGAAGCGAGGCGTGTAGTTAAAAAATATTCTATAGATCGCACGTAGCAAAAACACCGCCTCCACATGTCCGATTTAATTTTAAACCATTTGAATACTCCCGATACTAATAAGAAGAAAGTTAGAAAATTTTAGTGAAATCCGTCGAGTAGATTTTGCGTCTGTATGCGAGAGACATACGAACATCTTTTATTTATATACAGATTTTATTAATTTCATCTAATACATACAAATTAATGTACTTTATGCGCTGTCGTACCGTTCATCAGATTGCGATAAAACTTAACTTAAAAATTATTGCTTACAGATGCGCGATTAATATAGGAATAGAACGGGAATGTGCGTATATCTGTCTCGCACAGTCGCAAAATGGAGGCGTTAATAATTTTATGCATTTATGCTGACTCCAGCACCCGGCTCCACACAACTCGCAAGGCAGTCTAGTATTAAGTGCGTCTTCGCTGCATATACAGGATGAGTCACTATTTTAGCACCTACTGTAACTCTGGAAAGGTAGAAGTTATTTCAATGCAGTTTTCACGGAAATGCATGAGAGAATGAAGCTAATTGATGAGTGTACCGATTTCTACTTTATCTCTTGTATTTTACGGGATACGAGGTAATCTTGTTTTTCAAATGGAACTATACATTTTTTTCACTATCATGACGAAGCGTAACGATACGAATCCAACGATATACATAGTTACATAACATAAGATATTCGTATGTTAGATCTGCATTTTTGAGTAATTTATTGAGTAAACATTGAATTTTATAACTAGTATTTAACGGATATTTTGAACGTAACAGTCCGCTACACGGGGTCACGCAGCGCTTCTGCAAACGAGCGTTTGGGACAAGGAGGGATCTTTGTATTTAAAGGTACGAAACATATTACAAATATTAACAAAACTGCTGTAGTTTCGTACCCTGAACTCTGCTTTCCATCCTTTCGCATTTTCATTTTTTTTGTATTACTTAAGGGTTGAAAATACGGATTTGTAGTAGTATTATTTTATTTAAAAGTGTCGTAGCACAGTCGTAGCATATTAACGGGATTTTGAAACTAAGCTCGCTGCAACAGTTTTGAGAATATTTGGAATATGTTTCGTATCTTTAAATACTAAGATTCTTTCCGTGCCCCGAGAGCGCGCAATTAGGGGGAGCGCTGCATGACTGTGTGGCGGGCGGATGGGGACTGTTGGGGATCAAAAGTCGAGGAAATTATGTTTCATGATCTAAAACACTATTTGTTTCCTGTTCTAACCGAATGTGATGTCTGTCTTTTGTGTGCAGTCACGGTGCATAGTTGGGACGATTTGCAGTGATAGAGAGTTGTGACCAACCGTCTATGTAGTGAACAACCTACTCCAGCCTTAGGATATGTTGAATTACACTTGTGTTTATGTGTGTGTTTTTTTAAAATTTTTTAACGACAGGCGAAATGCATTTACGCAGATTCGACCCAGACTCATATGCGGGCAGATTCCTGTGGGACTCAGCCGTAGGTAATACCCCCTAAAACCCTACGTCCCTCGCCCCAC
This sequence comes from Gryllus bimaculatus, assembly GCA_017312745.1. Lineage (NCBI taxonomy): Eukaryota > Metazoa > Arthropoda > Insecta > Orthoptera > Gryllidae > Gryllus > Gryllus bimaculatus. The sequence goes on along the minus strand of BOPP01000126.1, from coordinate 275,082 downwards.
CTACGGAACCGCCGTCAGGCATTGCATCGTTAGGTGTGGTGGCGGGGCTATTCTAGCCCCCCTCCTCTACGCCTTTATTGACCTCCACTTCTCGCATGCTCTTCAATTCTGAGGCGTCGCATGACCCGGGCAGCGGACGTTGCAATTGCGGCCCATTTCTCTTCCGTAGTCATCATCAGTGGTATGGTGTTTTTCGGTGTCATGCGCTGTTGTAGGATTTCCTGCAGCTGGTCTCGTTCTCCTCAGAATCGCAGGCAGTTATACACCACGTGCTCCACATCCTCCTCCTGTCCTGGGCAAGCTGGACACGTCGGGTCGTCATTGAGCTTAATCTGTGAAGGGACGCTCTAAAGCATCCATGCCCAGTCAGCAACTGAGTCACGAAGAAGTCCACTTCTCCGTGAACCCTCGACGCCCACTCGTTGATCCGTGGGATAAGACTGTGTGTCCACCTGCCGTTCAGCGTTGCGTCCCAGCGATTTTGCCACTGTCTCATCGTTTCCATCTTTTCTTCTTCCAGCGCAGCGAGGGCTTCTGTTCGTGAACCGTGTCTTCCCTGGTAGTAGATGCGTTAGCGCTCGTCCGCCAGAATCTCTATAGGCGCCATTCCTGCTACTACGCATACGGCGTCATATGACACCGTGCGATACGCACAGGCCACTCTCAGAGCACTCCCACGGTAGACGGATATGGTCCTCCTGGCGTATGCTGCTGTTGCCAGGGCGCTGGCCCAAATGGGCGCTGCATACAGCAGGGTCGAGCTAACCACGGTCGCGAGGAGCTTCCGTCTGCTTTGCCTGAGGTCACCGGTGTTCGGCATAATGCGCGACAGGGCAGAGATCACACCATCCGCTTTCTGGCTAACGAGTCGAAGATTTTCGTCGAAATGGAGACCCGCATCGATCCATACGCCGAGGTACCGCAGGTGAGGCCCGGACTGGATCTCATGTCTCCCCACTCTGAGGGAGATGGTCTCCCGTTTCTTCCTGTTGGTAATCAGCACTGCCTGAGTTTTGTGATCGGCCAGGACCAGCCCGACCAAAGACAGCCACCGGCGAATTATCGCGATGGAGCTGTTGGCCACGTCAGCGAAGCCAAAGGTCTCCGAGCCATGTGGTAACTCCAGTCTCAGTACCGCATCGTACATGATGTTCCAAAGTAAGGGACCCAGAACCGATCCCTGTGGAACACCACCCGTCACGTCATAACTCCTCGGACCGTCATCTGTGTAGTACAACAGGACTCTAGTACTCGCTGATGATTGTCCTGATATCTTTGAAGTACTCGCTGATGATTGTCCTGATGTACACTGGGACTTCAAGGAGATAAAGGGCATTTAGAATGCAGCTCCACCTAGCTGAGTTGAAGGCGTTTTTATTATCCAAGGTCACGATGGGGCAGTACTTCTTCGTGCCCCTACTCCAGCGTGCTCCTGATATGGCCTCTCTAGTAATGCTCACCACTTTACCAATTGCCTCCACTTTTGAGCGCGCCTTTCGGAAACCAAACAGATTATAGGAAAGGCCGCTGTTGCTTTCGACGAGTCTCAAGTCTGCTGCAAACAATTCGCTCCTGCTGTGTCCATCCGGCGGTAAGATGACGGGTCACATGGTGGTTTCTTGCCCTTAGGCAAGAGCACTAGGCGTCGTTTCCAGCAGCGCGGGAAGGAACCTTCCCTCAGACATCTGTCGAGAACGCCCAAGAGGTCTGGGCGAGCTTCGATGGCAACCTGCAGAGCCGCGTTTGGTATTCCGTCCAGACCTAGAGCTTTAGTGTCCAGAATCCGGCGGCAAGCATTCCGAAGTTCATCCGGACTGACTGGGGGCACGTCCGTGGGTCGATGTATTGGGGCTGCGTGGTTCGTCTCCGTCTGGATCGGGAAGAGAGTGGTGACGATGTTCTGCAGTAGGTTTGGAGAGGTCGGGGACATGTTGACCGCGCCATTCAGCTTGGTCATGATTTTGTACGGCCTGCCCCATGGGTCCTCATCATTCTCAGGACACAGCTCACGCCAGCAGAGACGTTTGCTTGCTTTGATGGCCTTTTTCAAGGCGTTGCGGTCATTCTGGTTTTGTTCCCGCAACCTGAGTCGGGCCGGCCCCTTGGTCTATGGCACAGACGGTACGGTCCGGTCTTCCGGTGGTCCTTCAGATATGGTCACATCTTCCATCATGGCGACGAAGGCCTCCGTGTCCAGTTTTTTCATGCTCCACTTGCGACTGGGCTGGTGCAATGTCCGACGCTTCTCGGGTTCATCCATCTCAATGAGAATAGCATGATGGTTACTATGCGTGTATTGGTCGCTCACATCACAGGTTAGACCCGAGCGAGCAATGCACTTGCTCACGAATGTCATGTCGACCATGGAGCTATCGCCATTTCGGGAGAAGGTTGGAGAGTTCCCGGTATTTGCTAGGACAACGTCCAGTGAGGCTACATGGTCTAGAACAGCCTCTCCTCTTCGGTTCGTTACCCTGCTGCCCCACGCGGTAGGCCATGCGTTGAAATCGCAAGCGATGATAACGGGTCTCCGTCCTCGTGCATCGGCCACCAGACTGTCCAGCAGCGTTTCGAATTCGGGTATTGAGAGACTAGGGGGGCCATATACACTGTAAATGTATATGCCATCTGCCTTAACCCAGGTAAAGCCGGTCGATGGTACAGTCATGATCTACCGGACCTGACGCGAACCGTAAGTCCACATCGCGGCTCGACCTGACCTGTCTGAGAACCAAGTATGGCCCTCCATGTTCGTGTACTGCTCGCAAAGAATCGCCACGTCGATCTCAAAGTCTCTCACCGTTTGTTGCAGCAGGTCCTGTGCTGCATCACAGCGGTTGAGGTTCAATTGGAGTAACCTCATTTTTTCTGCCTGTTCGTCGTCTGGAGTGCCCTCTGATAAACCGGGGACTTCGGGCCTCCAGAGGTGTGGCTGGATTCAGACTTCGCAGAGTATAACATGCTGTACGAGTCCTTTTCGCAGTCTTCGCCACATGACCCTCTTCGCCAAATTCGCGGCAAAGCTCGGTTCGTTCAGGTCCCTTGCGGGAACTGGCACAGTGACCGAAGTTCCAGCATCGAAGTCCCTCAATTCAGCCAGCCGACCTCTCCAGCTCCAGTTCTCCTGATCCGCTTGGCACAGGTACCGACATTTTGTAAGGACGGGTCGCTCCTCATTCGGCGAAGAATGTCCGCCTATGACGATTTCTGCCCGTCCACCTTGACGAGAAGACCATCTGTGCGGGTAGGTCTAAGACGCGGACGCTTGAGTTTAGCACCCTGCGACGCCTCATTGGCCGGTTTTTCCCTCTTTCTTCCCCTTCGGAGCAACTTCTCACGGGTATTCCGGTGGTCGCTCACTTCCCGGTTTCTCGCTGGCCACTTCAGGAGTTTCTGGTGTTCTGCCAGAATCCCTTTGACGTGGCAACTCCTCTTGCCTTCTAGAGGAGGAAGGGGAAGGCGACTCCTACTCCTGCTTCATCCGCTTACCCGACTTATCCACCTTCTGTCGGGCATCCACTCCGGGCGAGGTCTGCGTCTCCCTTGTATCCGTGAGAGATCGGACGGTACTGGCTGATCCCAAATCTTCATCTAGGTCAGTTAGCTTCTCGAAGAGGCACTTGATTGACGTTGCGTAAGCCTTAATCTCCTTGTGCACATTATGCTTTGGGTTCGCGTACTCGTATAGTGCATTCGCTTTCTGCACCAACATTCCCCAAAGCTCCTGGCGCTTCCTCAACTCGCTATCTGGTTTGAGTGTCTGCTGGGCTTTTATACTCGGTTTATGTGTGTGTGTGTGTTTATGTGTATGTGTGTGTGTTTATGTGTATGTGTGTGTGTTTATGTGTGTGTGTGTGTTTATGTGTGTGTGTGTGTTTATGTGTGTGTGTGTGTTTATGTGTGTGTGTGTATGTGTGTGTGTGTGTATGTTTATGTGTGTGTATGTTTATGTGTGTGTATGTTTATGTGTGTGTATGTTTATGTGTGTGTATGTGTGTGTGTGTGTGTATGTGTGTGTGTGTGTATGTGTGTGTGTGTTATATAACATAAATATTGGTACAAGTTTCAACGTTCCAGCATGTACAGAAGTGCGCCAATTACCGTTGGCACGGAAAACACATAATGCGCGAAAAACCTCAACGGTACCGAGGTGTAGTATAAAAAAAATGAGCTGGGCAGCGAACGTCTAATATAGGTATCCATTTCATGAGTGCATGCCCAATTTTCGACAAGGTGTAAAATGTTGCCTGATGATAATATCAATCTTCGAAATGTCGTGAATGCGTACAAGGGTAATGACATTTTTACTTTCTCGTTTCTACTCACGCAACCTGGAGAAAGTTATGTACTGCTGCGAAAAAAAGGTGAATTTTCGATACAAAAACTAATTGTCGGGCCGTGGTAACGAAAAAGCAGTGTAGCCAGAATCCGTGTTTGAGTGTCCTCGATACTGAAAAATCGATTGAAGGCAAAACGTTTCTGATCATCAAATAGCTAGCAACTAAACCGTACAGCCGATTTTCTCCAAAATTGATATTTCACAATCGATCTGGCTGATGCCGCAGCTCCTTAAATTTGAAACCAATATTTTCATTTTAGAAGTACTTTACATGAGGGACCTTTCCAAAATGGAAATTCCAATTCTTAACTTGGGACATTTCCAAAATTTATCAAAAAGGGCACGTTTTGATTGAATTTTGACCTCGCATAGTGTAAAGGACGGTCAAGAGAACGATATAGGTTTCGTTTCTTTGAATTCCATGAGCTTTGGAAATTGCAAAATTTCAATTGTTTGAGGCGTGTTCCTGCATATACAATTAAGAAGATAATGTGTTAATCAGAAGTAGATCTTCAAGTCAGGTAATGTTTAATTCTTTTGAAAATATGAGTATTTGTTCTGTAATATGGCGTCAAACACAGCCCCTTTTTAAATTTTAAACAATTATTTTTTTTAAAAAGGCTCCAAATTTTTTCTTAATTTTTTTTCACGTATGTAGCAAAGATGGGTGAAAAAAATGGTGATGTCACTCCAATGAGAATGTAATTAGAAATGTGCTTAGAGACAGCCTCAAAATAAAAGAAACGTTTAATATTATTTAAGTATTAAAATATTTTAAATTGTGCCTAATAATTGAGTTAAATGTAAAAACGAATGCATGATTTCGCTTTGCATAATTAGTGCAGGAATGAGTAATACGTGTAAAAACGAGTAGTTTTTGATGAATTTTGAGGATTTGATAATATTATATTTAATTATTATCTTTTTTTCATCAATTTGCATTTTGTTGCCAGCGGTATCAAGAAAGTTGATTTGCAAAATACCATACGAATAAACGGCTGTTGTTACTTGTCGCAACCCATTGTTGCAACGCCGCACTGATAACAGAAGGCGATAGTGATAACCGCAGCTGGTTCCCGGTAATATAAACTAATAATTTTATTTAGGGATATGCAGAGAGCATCGTCCATCGATATATGTAGAACGTTAATACACTGAATAAACGGCAGAAAGTCGTTTTCATTTTAACGTTTGAATTTTAAAAAAACTAATATTTCACGGGGATTTTTATGACGTAAAACACCGCAAAAAATTATCAATAAAATGCCCCAAAAGTAAAAAAAAAAAAAGAAAAAAAAATACGTAAAAAATTTCTTCGGAACCAATTCAGAAGAACGCAAGTTGTTTGATATATTACTGATATAATCGATTCTTCCTTTCGTTCAAGTAAACTCAGCTTGCAAACTAAGTTTGGACTGATCTTTAGCAGGAAATCCCGGCTTTTGTTATCGAAATCGGCCGAACCGACAATGCAGCTGATAGGCGTCACAGGAACCCGATTCACATACAATAGTTGACATTTCGATTTCTTCACTCAGAAATTGTATAGGCTACTTGGGACTTCTGTGGAGAACATTTATTTCATCTCGTAAATATTATTTGAAGCAATTATCATTAAAATTATATAAAAATCTATGTACTCTACGAAAAATGCATTAAAAATGACGTTGAAAAAAATGACTTAATAGTCGAAATTGACCAAAAAAGCATATTAAATGGGTCATTTCTTTATGTCATAACATAAAATTAATGTCTATAGTAAAATGCATTGTTCTAAACTGAAAAAAGACATTTAATTAAAATTCGCCCAGCTAGTATTTATATTCACGCTGTTTTTCTCGGCATCAACCGGAAATTTGCCGGGCAATTTAGACCTTTATTTTTGAACGGTTTGCTAAAGCGAGAATCTCAGACGAAAGTAATTGTATTACGCGAAACTCAAGTAATGTGAAAACGAAATTCGACATTTTGTTTCACGATGCGGATTCGACGCACGATGAGTGCGAATCTGCTTTTTTTCAAGCGACGGAAACCACGGAAGACCAAAAAGAAACAGTGATGCATGTCAAGATGAACAGGTGAGTGACAGAAATACCGATGCATGAGTAGATGATTAGGTGAGTGACAGAAATATTGATGATGGTTTTTAAGGAACAAGAAAATAATAGTTCAGGCAATAAGTCTTAACATTGTCATCAACAAGGCAATTTTCTAGTCAATTAGAACTTAACTTGCAACCCTACGAGTTTGTTAAGTGCACACCTACCTGTAGGTTACGAAATTTAAAATCCTTAGCAATAGGTTTTAACATCCTTAGCAATGTAAATAAACAACTAACAATTCATTGCGAGTCAAAATCTTCCTTTTAAAAAATTGTAAGAATATAAGATGCCAATTACTGAGTTTTCTTACACTAACAGGCTACAACACACAGCAAGCTTTTTAAAATAAGTTCATTTATTATGGCACCTTTAAAAATACTTTAGTATGTGTGCTTTCTACTTGGAATCAAGCCTTTACTTTCTGAAATTTACTTTCAGATAAATCTTGCCAAATTATCTGTAAAGCTCAAAATATATTTTACATAATCTTTATTTCTTACTTCATGGATTTTTTAATAAACCAGGTAACCAGACCTTACAACAACGCATGAATGGGAATTGACCCAGTAAAATATGAAACTGAATACATACCAATTGAGCTTGTCGATTAATAAAATAAAATGACTGGTTCTGTTGTCAAAAAAATCCACATACTTTTCTGAGCACATGATACAATAGAAATAATCAGATAAATGTAAATGGAAAGTCACCTTTGAATTTGGGATCTTCACATCACACCATCTTCCATCTATCATGTGCCTCTGAGAGAGTACACGCATTTGTGACTCAAAGCTGGAGAATCTTATAAAACCAAATCCTTTGGATTGTCCAGACTTCGGATCTTTCTTCACCTGCAATGAGTAAAAAAAGTCCATCTACATGATATTTCCAATAAAAATATATGAATTAATATGAAAATTTGGAGTAAATCATACATTTACCAATCTCTTTATAATCTAATTGTTTTATTTTAATAAAATTAGGTAACAAGCAGAATTTCCCCTTTATAATCACCAATACACAATGTTTAAAAATAGCTATTACATTCACAATAATACAGAAACTGCAAGCTGTAAGCATATCCCTTATCAACGAAACTATATCAAGTCCAGGTTGGTCAGCGATAGCTTTTTGCAATTTATGTTTATTTTTCTTTGGTTTTCCATTCCATGCTTTAAAACAGAAATTTTCAGTTTCTGTTGCACACATTTCCTTTACATTAGCATCCGCTTCTTATTCTTAGTATACTTGTGTCCTGTCATCTCCAAAAGGAATTTTGTACAATTACAGCTTTAAAAGAGGGGTTCTTAAATTTTTTTAAGACGTAAATGTGCAATTTTTGAAAATTCAGAGTTCAATGAGACCTGGGTCATTCCTTTAAGCAACCCATAAAACAAAATTTGGAGCGGTTTTTGATTTTTTTCTTCTTCAAATTGCCTTTATTTCTTGCCAAATTACAAAAAAACTATTTGTATTTTCAAAAAATTGAACATGAAATTATTAAAATATCTGTCTCTAAAGAACAGATTTCTTGAAGGGATAAATCTCCATTTTCAATATTAAAGTTGTAGGAATATGACCCCCCCCCCCTTCCCCAAAATATTGCACTCTAGCAATTTACAAAAAATCTGGGATATCAACAAACACGAGATCTGCACCATTCTCTTCAGCGTCATTTAAACTATTTGAGGAGAAAGATTGATAAAAAATTTACTGCTGTTCTCGAGAAAAGTTTGAAAATGTTTTTGAGTCTTTGTGTAAAGTACCCTCAAAAATTAAAATATTCGTTAGAAATGTCCAAAGCCTCGAGTGCATTCAGATCAATTGGAGAATATCCATTTTTAAGAATTCAGCTGAACGTTGACCACCAACTGACAAAAGTTTTCGGTCAATTGATTTTTCGATATCAAGGACCCACAAATTGTGGATCCTGGCTATACAGCATGTTAGAGGATTTTTTCTATATTTAGCAACAGAATTTATCCACTTCTTCATACCCACAGCCTGGTTACTTTTCTGGCTAAAATTCACCTTTTTCTGGCGCACAATTGCATAACTTAATTGATGACATAACTTCGTAATGGTGAGAAAGTAAAAAACTACTGTTGTAATTTGAATTATTCAAGAAGGTAACAATTATACCAACTGATCTGTAATATGGTGTGTTTAAAGTCTTGGCTAGTGTTAATCATTGCTGTATATTCTACATAAATGGTCATTTATTACATAAACACATAGTTGTATAGTTGTTTTTTAATGTATAGCATGGCTTAAACTTCTCTTTCATACCAATTTTAAAGCAAAAATTAATATTTGCTAAGGGAAGTCTTCTGATCCGAAAGTATTTAAAAGAAACAAAATTATCATTTAAAGCACGAGAAAAAGAAGAGACATTTAATTTTTTAAAATATATGTATGGGAATATTGCAGGAAAACTGTATGATATAATCATTACTTAAAAGTAACCTCATTCACTGGTAACTAAATGGAACTAAAATGTTTGCAATCTTTCAACCAACACTTCTCCATCAAAGAAAATAACATGTGCACTCTCATTCAAGAGCAGCATTTTGCATAGCTATGCTGTGACCCTTTCTGCCATAGAGAATTGCATACGCAACATCTCTCTCAAATGACCCATATTCTTTACATCAAGCAAATATTACTTAAATATTTGAACATTAAGGTGTGGCAACAACTGTGAGTCTGGCCAGCATCTACTTAGGCAACCTAATACCATTGTATGTACAATAAGATTGCTTACATTTTTATAAATAATTTAATAAAATAACAGGTGAGGGTAAACAAACCAAAAAGAATTGATACTTTTACTAAATCAGGATAAGGAAGTTCATAAAAGAGTAAAATCTCCCAAAATTGAAAAACGTCTGCATACAAATATATCTGTAAGGGAATGGGAAGAACTTTAAAAAATTATTAAATGAGGAAAAATCCGATTTTCTTCGAACTAGAGAAAGGGAAAAGAAATCTCTAGCCAATTATAGTAACTGAAGAGAGAGCAAAGAGACGTATCAAAGAAAGGCTCAGGAGAAATCCCAAGCGAATCGATAAAGAATGGAACACCAAAGCTACTGCAAATGGAGCTAATGAATAGGCGTATAAATAAAGGTGATGTACCAGAAGACTGGAAAATGGCTTGTATAACCATAATGTATAAGAAAGGAAGGAAAGACTTGTGAAAATTACAGAGGGATAGAAGAGACAACACGTGTAGGTATATGAAAGAATGTGAAGAGAAGAGGGATACAAGGAGTATGAAAAAGAACAAAGTGGTTTTAGGATGGATCAATCTTGCTTAGATAACCTGTTTTGCCTGTCTCAGGTGATGTAAAAGAAATGGCAAAAAGGGAGAGAACTTCACATGGACTTCCTAGATATATAGCAAAGGTCTATGATAGTGTGCCAGTCATAAAGTTATGAATACAAGTATTGAAAATAAAATATTAATAAATGCGGTGAAGGAATTATGTATAGATCAAAAGGGAAAGCTGAAAGTTTGAAAACAGATGACCCAAACATTATCCTATATGATAAGGACTATGTCAAGGATACTGTTTGTCACCTACTCTTTAAAATATATGTTAAAGCAGTGTTACAGTAACGGAAAAAAAAAGTGCTGGGATGGAAATACCACTTCATGATAATGCAACACATTATACCCTATAGTTCGCTGAAGGTGCAAAGACAGGAAGAAAAAACAGAATACTGGTATCTAGGCAGTACGCATGAAGTATTTACTATGGAAACTTGAGTAAACAACTGGGGATGTAAAGTACTTGGGAACAACAATAGGGAAACAGGGTTTTTATGGAAAAGAATGTGAAACCTGACTTATTAAAGGAAGCAAAATTTTAAGAGTCTGAATCCAGTGGTCTAGGATCCAAATATAAGCAAGAAAACAAAAAATAGAATACATAAATGTGTGATTGAAAGTGTTACATTGTATAGAGCAGAAATATTGCAGCTTCCAAAACAACAGAAAAGAAAATTAGAGCCCTGGAAATGGATTTCTTCAGAGACCTGCAGCAACATCTAGAAGGGGAAGAATTAGAACTGAACGGGTTAAGGAAATAATGAATCTGCAACATGATACTAGGGAGGAAATTGAAAAGTAACAACTCACTTGGTTTGGACATGTACAGCAAATGGACATGAAAGGAGAAAATGAAGCAGATCAAGACCAGGATGAAATGACCAGATCAGAAAGATAATCCAGAAGTGAAAATTACCTCCTGATTCCTAGAAGAACAGAGAAGACTGAAGAAGAAGATTAGGGGCCGAAAGACCAACGTAGCATTTAAGAAACTGACAAAAAGAATAAATGAAGACGACGGAAGACCGAAGAAAAACCAAGGAGACCGAAGAGAAACCACGGAGACCGAAGAAAAACGAATGGGCAGACTAAGGTGTTGCAAGGGCATGTGATTCTCGAATAATTAATTACTACTAATAGTGTATTTATCATCAGATATTTCATATCACAGAAATTATTAGTTTATTCTGTACTACACTTAAAAGATCTTCCACTCTCCTATACACTATTACAGACATTTTTACCCGAGCGGCAATGAAAATATTTTGAAGAGTGAACATCAAATAATCATAATTACAAAGAGCAGCATAAAACAGAAACTAATCATTTTGGTAGATTTAATCATGGAAACAAAGAAGCAAATAACATGATGAAAATCAAATCTAAGACTTGTGCAAAACATCCTAAAGAAAAATAAAATAAAAACACGGAAAGAATTATTTTCTGGCACACTGAACCTTTGCGATCGTTCTGTGCAACTCCTGTTTTGTACAGGAGAGTAAAATTAGCCTCAGTTTCCTGTACAAAACACGAGTTGCACAGAACATTCACAAGCACACGACACTTATTTGAATTTAATTTTTGATTGCAAATTTTGCCAGATAGGCTGTAGTATTTGTTTTGTTTGTTATACATGTACCCACTTTACTCTTTCTGGTCAAAATATTTTCTGTCACATCTTGATAACTTCATATAAAGTCATCCTTTCGCATTCTAATTGTAACCAACTTGACTTGAAGGGTTGCAAGTTTGAGTCCTGCCTTGGGCATGAATCTTCACTTGCATGGTGGAGTTCTCCTAACCACCTTCCCGCCCTCATCCTTCCATTCCTGTCCAACCTAGGCAGTGCTGGGGCTTGTGGCACTTGCATTGAAGTATGTGATATTTTGGCTGTGGGACGAATCCAATTTAAGGCATGGCTGTAGTGTTTTGTGGTATGCTGGAGCTCCTACACCTACAATGTATCACTTTTCACATCCCCTTCCTTCCCCTTCAAGACATAGGCTCTTTTGCCCTATATCTGGGTATAGCAGCCAAGAAGTTCCCATGGGCAGTGGCAAATCCAGCCAATCTTTCATGAAGAAGCCATACTACATATTTGTTAAATAATAAACATACTTGTTACAATATTGTATATTATTTATGACAAAAACTAGGCTGGGGGGGGGGGGAGAGGATGCCCCTGAATATGCCAGTGCCCATGGGTACTTCAACAAAAAATAAACCTGGTTGAGGTGGGACTAAAGGGCACATTTGGCATCTAAGGAGAGGAAGGGTGCCAACACAGCAGTGTAAAGAGGAAATTTGGGAAGGACATTTGGGCATAATGATCCAGAAACCTGAATGTATTACGGTAGCTGAAATAAGTGGTCAACAAAAGGAGGGTATGGTCAAAAAGCAGAGTGGCCACTTTTCCAAAAACAAATTTCCTCGGCTTTTCCCGTTTTTTGTGAGCATTTAGAAATATTTGACTGATAAGATACATACATATACATACACATACACACACACACTCATTATTTAATGAGTAATAAAATGTAGTTTTATAACCACCTTAAAATTTTGTCTGCTTCTAATGAGTCTTTCATAAATTCCCTGATTTTTCACAGTTTAGAAACCAAAAATACAAATAAACCAAGACTTCTTTTAATAGCATTCAAGAATAAATTATTACAAGGTTTAAAAGCCATATTTTGAAGATTTTACAGTATCTGACGTTTGAATAATTTGGTCTTAAATGTCAACATTTCATATTCATTAAAGTATGTGTGTGTGTACTACTATAAACTGTTATAATGTACCATGTTCAGTGAAATAACTGGCAAAGATCAGAAGCATTTCACATAACAGTACTCAAGTAAAATTGAAAATTTACACTGTTGCAAAATCACTAGCTTACTTTCTGTAGCATTGAAAATACACAGAAGGCGATTCAAATTTTGCAACAAATCTGGGTCGATGTTTAGCAATGAGTGGTTTGTTAAAAACTATTAAACGTGGTTAATTTTTATACCAATCAAGCAAATAAACTTTATCTAGCAAGAACAAAAACTTTGAAACGGGTCAAATTTAGTACATCAGGCCTAGCATTAACATCCATTTTAATTTTGGGCCCTACTGAATGTGGGCATATTTATCCCTACTATTATTTTGAGCTTCCGCAATAAAGCTAACTGAAATTTCATTAATCTTGTCACTCAGGCATTGAAAATTCTTTGGCAACAATGTATTTTCAAAAGCAAACTTTTGGAAGTTACTGTTCAATATGCATAGGTGAGTGGGGGACTATATCAACAAAGCTCTCTTTTATAAAGCTGCTTCTTTGACAAATTACAAATGTTTTCACACACAATATGCCTAAAATTACAAGGAAATGATTATAAGAATGTGTTATAGATATATCTTCAAAAACTGACATTTTCCTCCGGGGAAAAAGAAAACATATGGAATAAATAAAAGTTTTTGCTGTATTAACTACAATTACATGATACTCATTGCCTAGCTTAATACCTTAACATGTTTTTTAATTTTTATTTACATTATGATTAATTTCAGACCAAAAAGTTATTAATAGTTTGTGATTACCCATTCATAGATTTAGCACATAATTTACAGGGGAAAAAAATTGAAATAATAATAAGCCAGCCCCCACGGCACAGGTGATTGCAGCAGCCATCGTCTGCACCAAGGAAGCTGCAAGTCCGGCATAGGCAAGTCCATCATGACACACCACCTCTCTGGCTTAAAATATGACTGGGTCTCAGAATAGAACATGTAGCATTCTCGTAAATGGCCGAAAGCGCATATATGCTAATAGCCAAAAGCTTTAGTGACATGAGAGTTTACGTGAGACGTACAAGTTTAAAATGATTTTTTTAAATATTTCAGAACCTATTTCAAGAACAAGTTACTAGAGAAAGAAAAGCAGCACTATATAACAAGTTTTTTTTACTATTAGCATCAATTAACTCATTTATCTATTAAATCATACTATTAGCATCAAAATTAATGTTTTTGCACTATAATTTCTCAAAGTTGATTAACTCTGAAGAAAGGGATACTATGCATTCCCACTTTTTTTTATTAAAAGAAGCAAATGATTCCAAACACTAGATAATGACTAAATTTAAAGGCCTTTTCTAATCACATTTTAAATTGTTTCAGCATACAGAAAAAAATAATATTCAAATTAATATCTACACATGCAATTCAATACAACTGACACAGACTACTAAGGCACTTAGAAAAGGAAGGGGGAAAGGGGAGAAAAGGAAATGAGAAAGGAGTGAAGGACCTAGGGAAAAGGCAAAATGAAACAGGAGACAACACGACAACACTTGCAGTTTTATTAAATGTCAACATTAAAGTTCTGAGAAATTGGTTATGATTATTTAATTTAAAGGAAATTACCCCCAACTTATGGTATATTCTGAAACTCGGAATACGTTTTTTCAGAATACCACAACAAAACACATAGTTTTCTACAATTAAGAACTTACTTTCATTTCCCCCAAGTTCAATCATATGAAATAAACAAGGAGCGGATCACAGTGCAAGAAATCATATTAAAATTGATTAAAGGGTTTAACTGACAAAAACTCCAAATATTTAGATTATAAAACTCACAGATAATATTTATAATTTTTAAATAAATTATAATAGAATATAAAATAAAATTTTACTTATCAGAAATCTCAGATTACACATAAGGGTTAGATTTCTACATAATAAAGTATTAGAATACTTAAGAAATTAAAATTTCCCAAGATCTAATGCATTCATTCAACAATTGGCAATTACAATACATCATGCAATTATTTAAAAAAAAAATGGCAACTTTTTACTATGTTAGCAAAACACTGAACTCCTCAACCGTAAATTTAATGATACAAAAGATTCACACCTGGGCCATGAGCACCTCTCCATATGTTTCAAAATACTCCCGCAGCTGCTGCTCCGAAGTTTTCCATGGGAGACCCAGCACAATCAGATCTGAGCACTTCTGCTTAGTTTCCATGCGTTTGGTCTTGGCTGTTGAATTTTCCAAGTGATCATCAGATTTTCTTTTATTTTCTAGAAAATAATAGAACACGATGCCTTTACCTGTTATTTGATATATTCTGATATTTTCCGATCTGACTTTTACCATTATATCATGGTTTACTTTTTAAGTTATAGTCAGAAAATATCTGGATCAGACTCCAGAATATACCAAATACAGCAGTTGTAAGGCACTGTTTACTCTTATGAACGAGTGCAACTAAACAATCTTGCAGTAAAAACAAAACGTCATGCATCTTGTCTTTTAGTTATTTATGAGGACTGTATTCCTGGAACATCAACATTCATATAAATTACTCCCTCATAATTTTAATAATGTTGCACAGAGAATACTTCAACAAAAGGTAGATGCCACTTAAGAATTTAAAAGATTAACAAATGCCTGATGCACAGTATATGGGTGACCAAAGTAAACTTCTCTCCATTTCAACTCAAATTAAAGAAAATACAAAGACGCTTTAAATTAGAAATAGGAAGAGATGGTCAAAATACATTGTGGCATATAAAATTATGACTCAAATACACTTCTGAATAAATAAGTAAGTATTGACAATTTCATATACAATCAGCATTAACTATGAATATTAGGCAGCATTTGTTCATAAGAGTTCATTCACACACTTGAAAAATTCCTTTACAATACAATAACATTTAACACATAACTTAACACGGAGCGATAAATGACTGTAAATGTAATTTTCATAAACTTTCATCAACAACATCAAATTATTAGTAATGGGGCCGTAAAAATGCTTCACACATGCTGAAAAAAAATACAGATTGCCAACGACAAAATGATGGGTACACAATTTTAATAGAGGTTATGCAATGTATAAATAGTGCAAGACAAGAAATGGAACCTGAAGAAGAACATACTTTCTAAAGAGGCTCATACAAGCTCTCTAAAAATGCACTTCTTACAATGTCAGCTATATATATCAAAATACTTCAACGCGGTTGCTTACCTTTTGGGAAAACACAGTAATACACACAGTTACCCCATCCACTTTCTGGAGGATGAAGTCTTCCGTCAACTAATCGCACACCTCGCATTGTCCGAGATTCCGGGTTACGATATTTCAAACCACATGTTCCCGGAAACTGTGCTGCCAAAGTGGAAAGAAGAAGGGTAGTATCATCTTCTGTAGGGAGTTCTATAGGTTCCTCCCCTTCGTCTTCCGCAACTTGCAGATACGCGCTCATTCTCCAAATATTATATATAAATCCTCACACACAGATCGAAATACACCTATCTTACAGGTTTCAACATATTACACAGTCATTTACAATGCACCACCATGAAAACGGCTTTAATATCTTACTAACACTAATACAACTAACACTACAAGGTACCCAACCAAGTAAAGAATTGTTGATGAATTCTGGGTACAACCGGAGGGACGTGGTGGGGCTGTTGCCGTAAAAAGAGTTTCACGGAGTTTGCAAGAGTACTTTTTTCTTCTCTTTCTTCATTCAGATAGACTACTTAGTAGATCGTACGCCAATATCATTCAAGAGCAATATTAGTGGGACACCCACGAAATGGATCAAATAATGTATTATTCGGAAGACTCAAATCATGAAGGAAAAATATAACGAATTAGCCGATGGAAATCGAATTTTGATGAAAAAACCATTGTACTTCTTTTGAGAGCCAAGAAATTACCTATTAAAGTAGTTAATAGAACTAAGAAATTGGCACAATGTTACCATTTTCCCCAACTTAAAAAAATATCTCATTAACACTATTTAAATATGATTATAACAATTAAATAGAAGCCGTTCGTTCCTAGTACCCAGTGTTCATGGTAGCACAATAACCGTATATATACATTTTTGAGTGATAGGACTAGGGTATCATTTACACGAGAAATAGTTATTTACGTTATTAGTCTAGAAAGTGAGTCTTCAACGTACGAATGAAATGTTGAGGGACGAGGCGTCGGTATGAGCCACGTCCGGCATTTTGAAATGAGTACGCCAAAGACTAATTGGGAAGAGTTGCGTACAGTAGTTTTTAGCACGAATTCATGGAAACTTACTAGCATATAATCTTGGAATTATTCCCAATATGCGAAACGCCAGCCATGTTGATTCATGTCGCTCCAATGTTTTGTTTACTTTGCAATATTACTCAATTGTTTTATACCCGAACACTACTTTGGGGTACGCGTAGTACGGCAAAGTAGGGACCGCACTTTCCAATCAGTAAACAGTGCAGGCAAGAACTAGTTTCCATGCAGGAATACTGACAAAAGTTTTTTTTTTAATAGTGAAATACTTAAATACTTAACGTCTTCGCCTCTTAAAATTTGATGTAGGCCTAAATATGTCAGATGTCCAAAATGAGGTGGATACAGTTCACAGAAGAAACAGTTTCGAAGCATAGTTCGAACTTAAGCCTTACGGCTTAAGGCATGGGGCCTGATGATGGAACAAATGGATGGATGGGGAAAATAAGTAAAAAAATAAATGAACAAAAATTAGAGCTCGCGAAAATAGTTATCGTAATTTTATAAGCCGCGATTCAGTAGTATATTTCATAAAATTTTCTATTATTTTTTACGTTAAATAATTAATTATAGTCATTACTTGTAAGGAAGGACTATGAAATGAATTGAAAATGCTAATATTAAAAAAATACTACTGAAATTCATATTTATTTTATGAATTTAATAAGTTATTTTATTAAACTGTAACTAAACACAAAATTGTTTAGCGTTTTAAGTTCACAGTAGAAATCGCATTATTTGATAACCAAATACTTTTATTTAATATATATATATATATATATATATA
>BOPP01000126.1:191963-244366 GCA_017312745.1 Gryllus bimaculatus | reverse complement strand
GATCCACACGTGACCCCGTATTGTTGATCTCGGCAATTCGTTCGGCTGCTCTGAAACAAGGGAGGATGGAACCACGCATGATATCACGCCCAACCGTGCAAATCACAGTGAAACATATTAGGATGATTTCCAATTTCTGAATTAGAAGGCGAGTGCTAGGCGCAATATTTACGCCCAGCTTGAATATAAGGGCTTTTCACGTTTGTCAAATAACATTTCATGGGCCGCAAGTTGACAAATCCTGAGATAGAAGAATGTAAGTGGCATACCGGTACGTGTAAGATTTTTGTAATAAATGTGATAATTATGTTGTAAACCATTTATAAATATATATGATTTTATTTGTAACCTGTACAATACACAATAATGATTGTTTTTGCCTAAAAATTCTTTAGAATTCCTGCATATTTCCTGTCTTTTGAATACCTAGTTAAGCAGGCGGCAAAATTTTCCATCGCCCCTAGCGGCTGTCACCCACGCTACGCCACAGCACACGTTAGAGAAATTAATTTACTATTTATATGGACAAGATTTACCTACTTTTTTCTGTCGATAATTCCCCTTTTTAACATTACAATATACTGCGTAAGCAGTAACGAGAAAGTAAAAATAGATAAAATATATATTTTTTAGACAGACACTAGTAAAAGTGGTTCTTTCATGGCATGCCAAAGGGTCAATTTTCAGCAGTAGTTCTGAAAAAGAGCCATAATTTTAACAACAACAATAATAATAATAATAATAATAATAATAATAATAATAATAATAATAATAATAATAAAATTGATGTCTCATTATAAACTCAGTCGTTTTTTAAACATTATGTAAGTGAAATAAATATTTTCTTTCATAAGGAGGCGGTAGACCCGCGCGCTCATGCGTAGGGCAACATGCGCTTCCTAGCTGTAAATGCTATCGAAAGATCTTTTGGCAGTATAGTTTCTATACTTTGAAAATACCGCCACTAAGTACTGGATGGGTAAAATCGGTTGTGGGGGCAAATGGGGTGAGTTACGGCTTGTTTGCACTCTATTCTGTCACCACATTTTTCGGAACTAAGGCATCATTCACAATGTAAACTTAAACGTAACGTAATGCCGTAAACTTAGCAGTAAAAATTTACTCGTGAAAACAAGCATTTACTATCACGAACGTAAGCTGGATCGTAAGTTTCGCCTAAGCCAGTTTCCGTCTGGTTTCTGCCAATTTGTTTGGTGTTCCGCTCTATATATTTTGACCTTGCTTTGTTTTGCATTTTATTGATTCTTGTTTTTTTTGTGACTTCGATATATTTTGGGTTTTTCTCATGAATATTGGAACTTGATCGTGCTTTATTTTACGTTTGATTGATTCTGGGATTTTAGTGACAGCTATCTTTCGGATTTTCATGTGGATATTTCGACACACTTTTCGATCTTCTCTTCCTGGGCAAAATGGCAATTAAATCTTCATTCGAAGACATGGAAGATTGAGAAGAATCTGCCCAACTGTTATTATCGCTCATTTAAAAAAATACAATTAACCGAAATCAAAAGAATAATCAAAAACAATAGCGCAAGTTATAGTTTACCACTTTCAAAACCGTAATTCCGTTCCGTAATTAATAGCAAGGTCAAAAAAGTAACAAGCGAGCAAATATGGAGAAACGTAAAGCGCAAGTAAATACCAGGATGCTTTGATTTTTGCAGGCGATACGAAAATGGTGACATCTGGCGCATAATTCTGCAATTACCGATGAAACGAAAGCAGCGGCATCTAGAGATTTGATTCTTGAATGAGAGAGTAATTGAGAGTAATTCTTGAATTTACTTGTTCCAGCAATTCCTACTTGTTCCTGTAGATCCAGCTTCAACCTACTTGTTCCTGGACTCATTTCGGACTAGTTTGCGCTCGCACATGCGCAGAGTGACAGTACGTAAAATTGTGATTGCTGGAACAAACCTAAGGATTCTCTTGTACCAAATTCACGAGTGATTCGTCGGAAGTAATTACTTTATTCGCAACTTCAAGTTGAAATCACAAGAAAAATTGCCCCAATTCTTACTTTGAATTCACTACTCATGTCAAAACAGTTCGCAAAATAGTTCAGTACATAGCAGTAATGAAACATAACCACAAACTACCTGAGCACAATCCATGTTTGTTTCTTTCAAGCTGCTCTCTGATTCGTCGTTGGTAGAATTCCCTAGTAAACTTAACGTAAAAGCTTGGTGTTTGTGAACTCTTAAGTTTACGGCTTTACGTCTACGGTTACGCCAAGGCGTTGTAAATGGTATCACTTAATAGCATATTTCTAGGTTTTGTGGCTGTTATGTTTACGTTTATGTTTGCATTGTGAATGACGCCTAGGATTCGACGGTGGCGCCATCTCTGAACGGGACACCATTTCTGGGTACCCTCTCCATTGCCCACAGTACGCCTTCTATATCGCCTTAAGGCCCATTCACAATGCAAACGTAAACATAAGCATAGCGCATAGACATAAACATTAACATACGCGATAAACTGAAGTATTCACAATGTCTAACATAAACGTAAGCAAAATATATTCCTATTGGCTGTGAGACTTTCTGGTTGGATGTGAGAATCGATTTCAAGATATCGACTATGTGTTCCATATGGCGTTAGTTCTTCTATCGACTTCACTCCAATTTGGATTCTCGATTTTGAGTTGCCTTTCTGTGATTGGTTCATTTCTTATGTCATCCGTAAGCATAAGCACAGAAGCTTGAAAGCCTTAAAGTTAACGTCTTAAGTGTTATGCTTATACGAACGAATTGTGAATGAGTCCGCTTATAGACAAAGTCATAACTTTTATGTCAATGCCATGCTTACGTTTACGTTTGCATTGTGAATGGCCCTTTAGTCCACAGCGATACAAACCAGGTCGGGCTCGGGCCTCGCCAATAATTCGCCTCTAATTTTTTCTGCTTTCAGCAACTCTTCTCCATATTCTTATCCCCAACTGTTCCCTTGCCTCTTGAGCGACATATATGATTTGGGGTCTGCTCCCAAACACCCTCACTTCCCAGCTTTCTATTGTATTCTCGCATCTGGCATACGTTGCACATGTCCTGCCCATTCTAGACGACGTAGTATATATGACGATTTATATAATAATATCAGGGAATTTATATAAAGAATATAGCTCCGTATTACTACGCCTCCGTCATTGTCCATTCTCCGGCTCTGCCCGAAAAATACGTCTCACCCCATTCGTTCAAACACCATCAACTTATTTTCAATTCTCTAGGTCATAATCCATGATTCACACCCATAACTAAACACGGTTTTTATTACCACTTTGTTCATAGATACTTTTGTTTGCTAACTAAACTTTGTATTACTAATGCTTCTTCTTGTAATTGTAATTGATGAGGGCCTCATTCTATTAGCATCCAATTTTATCACAAGATCATCAAATTTTGTTTGACCGTTTCCTTTTACTTTCCCGCTATCGCTTACACAGTAGACGGAAGGGCAGGTAGACAGACTGCTGCGCGAAAAAGCGGCTAATTTTCGCCAGAAAAACTCTTATTGCCGGGCCGCGTAAACGAAAAAGTGGATAAATCCAGTTGCTAAATTTTAAAAAATCCTTTAATTGTTTGGCTTCAATTGTTTAAAGTCATCTGGCAGTACGTTGTAAAGTAACGTGCATGTATTGAAATTGTATTTCTGATAGTGTGCTGTTGATACCGACACTTGATGAATGTGTGTTGTAATTATAAATCTCAATATTGCCTGAAAATATGTTCCCACCGTTAAGTAAGTCACTTTTGAAAAATATTACAGATTCATAAATAAATTGGCAAGGTAATGGTAAGATTCTAAGCTCAGTGAAGAGAGGCTTGTAAGTATCAAGCGGATGGCATTTTTTCATTATTCGATTAATTTTCTTTTGCAATCCAAATGTCTGGGTACTACATGATGAGCTTCCACAGAATAGTATGCCATATTTCAGGCGGGAATGCACATTCGGAAAATACACGCCACGTGCTGCTTGAAGGCTGCCAGAATTTGAAATAGTTATGAATGCGTAACATAATGAACTTGATTTAGTGTTTAATTCCGTTATATGTATATTCCATTTGAAGTTTGACTGAATTGACAGACCTAGCAATTTTGTTACCTGAACATCACGGAATTGCATATTATTAATTTTCAATGGTGCATGCAATTGCTGATTTGAAAGGCAAAAATGCATTTAAACTGTTTTCCTTCATTAACTATTAATTTGTTATTCCAAAATCAATTTGAAACTTCTAAAATCGTACTATTGATTTTTTTTTTCAAAGAACATTTGTCATCGGCATACAACCGTTCTCCCGTTTTTAAGAGACGACGGCATATCGTTTACGTATTGTTTTGATTGCATTCATAATGGTTTATATTGGATGGCATATATTTCTGGATGTTCCATTTATTTGTGAAATTGTACTTCCTTGTCGGTACGATATGCTGGAAATTAAAAAAAATATATTTATAAGTTTTCATTCATTTTATTTAGTTTTTAACTAATGTACGAACTTGGCAGCAACGATGAAAAGTTTTAGCAGATTTTCTGCTTTCCGCGGCATCTGTAACTGTGTTAATTATGACGAGACTAATTATGGTATTGTTTGGTTGTAAGTCTTTTAAAATAAACTATTTAAGAATAAACTTAAAATACCTTGGAGACATGGATAAAAATAATTGTATGTATTCGAAGGTGTTCCGTAAGAAACGTCTTAGAAGAACTTTCATAAAACCAACAATGCAAACTGAAAAAGTTCTATTTATGGCAAAAATGGTGCTTTTAGCAAGAATTGATAATAAAATGTACCCACTGTTGGCAGCGCCCATCGCTGTATGCTCGCTTTGTTGTCAGAGCTAAACGACTTAGATGTGTTGATATAGACAGAAATGCTATATAATGTTATTACATAACCGTTTCTATGGGGCGAGAAAGTATGTACTGTTTCAACTCCACTAGTTTCCTCAAAAGTGGCGGTGATCTTTCCTCGCTGGATGGCTAGATCTGGCGCGAATCTACCGTCCGCCCGCGGGGTTTCCTATAAGCAGGTATCACCCACCAGCGTGGCACCGCCCCAGCCGGGACAAGCTCCCGACCGATCTCCCGGCATATGTGGCAGTGTAGTGCATGTCAGTGTGTATTAAAGGTGGCGAGGATACAAGAAAGTGATTAGAAAGATCGCGCGCAGCCTATGACCCGTTTGTCAGGGTACTGCTCCGGCATTCGTCAGGAGTTGATAGGAGAAACCAGGGAAAACTATCGATCTGAGCAGCCGGCCTCTACAATTCTCCTCCACACAGTAACTGAATTCGATCAAGCTGATAAGCTAGTGTCGAAAATCTTGCCACTGTCGGGACTCGAACCTAGGACCTCCCAGTCAGAGGCACTGCAGTGACATCAGACGATGCACTAATTCGCTTCTCTCATTGTTGAAGAGTGTGTTGAGAGTTCCACACAGCCGACGTCAAAGGTAGTGTATTAGGGCAGAATATAATTTTCAACTGCAAGACGAAAGTTAACTTGAACTCTACAAACAATAAACAAAAATAACAATAAGTTACCAAAACTATTCATGTCTTTATTGAATATTCTTCATTACACTGTATTATTGAACATTTTAAACACCTTTTTAAGGAGAAAAAATCATTAAGCAACATTACTACCTGAGCATATTGCATTATAGTAGAATTCCTGGCAGTTACTTATTAACCCCTATTTAAAGCACTTCATACAATATTTTTAATTCCCTTTATTGCATAATCATTGCTTAATAGAATCTATGCTAGGCATTTCTTGGTACTTTGGTCACATTTAACAATCACTATTTCCTTAAATGCAAACAGGACAAGTACTAGATAATATGATTGAAACATACAAGTATCTGAATATCACTTCAGGATAAATGTAGAGCTGTTCACAGAGGATTTATTGGATATTCTGCCTGCACAATAACAAGAAAGGAGAATAGCAAATTCTCAGCCAGTGTACAAACTGCGGGAACATCGATAGGTGCTTCAGGCTTTCAGGACAATCAGATTTTGCTATTTCATGTATTACCCTTATTTGCCTAAGAATACAATGTTAAAAATAAATTAGTGTTTTTACAAGCAGATTCTATATACATATGGTTATCTCTAAAATGTATTTACATTAGCATACATAGTTAAAGATTGGATAAATACAGTGGATTTTATTTAAAAATCAATATTGTTTACCCTACAATTGAATATTTCAAATTATTTCTCATCAATTCTTTTACATTATTTAGAATTTCTTCCTATTTTTGGTGCATAAATTGGCTTCAAATATGGCAACTGATCCCTTACAACTGAAGTTTGCACACTCCTAAAGGGACAGTATATCACTTTGAGACTCATTGCTTTAATGAAGTACATTCTTTAGAGGATAATGCAACTAAATGAAAACTTGTTGAGTTACATGGTTATCTTACAAAAAGAACAGCACATTACACACAATCCAATATTCAAAATAACAACACGTACAAAACGTCATTTCTGCTTTTTTTGCAGGAACATGTTCATTTTATTTTCTAGCACACGATTGTCACAAATATAAAGTATAGTTATTTCCATTCATAAGACCTTTTCAAACAGCTAATAGGGTGGAAGATAATAAATAAATTTAAGAAATAAAGGCAATTAGCAAACCAGATTGTGAAACACATTGGGTACTGAGTAATGAGCTGAAGTAAGATATATATGTTCTCATATCTATTGGGCCCAATTTCAGCATTTGCTTAGTAAAATTATACTTCAAAACATATTTGAAGTGAGACATCACAAAGCTCACAGGTATATACACCAAAGAATCTCACCTATTCAAATTCTTTTAAGCACGAATCTTTCTTCCTCCCTATAGATATATGGAATGAATCAGTGAGGCTGAGGGCCTATTATCAGTTCTCAGCATATATAAAACACTACATTGCACTGACCATCAAGATGAGAGAGAGATTATAGAAGATGAAGGAAAAGGATCCACCTCTCAGTCACCACCAGCAAGATCTCCAAAGGTACCAAAAGCAGGAGAGTTACAAAGAATGATCAAAAACTATACTGCCGGTACACATCCATGTGTCTATGACAAGTACTTCAAAACAACTTCACCTAAGGTTTTGCACTAAATGTAGCTAAAGAAGCTTCTATTCCTTTACTAGCAGGACCTGTTGCATCCGAAAACACTGACCCTGGTCTATTATTGATGTTGGAATTCAAGTGAACAGTCGACAAAACAGGTTCTAGGCTTTTTTCAGAGATTATCCAAAAAATTACAATTAACTTAAATAGGTTTCAGGGATCTTAATTGTTTCTAAAGAGCATGAACAATACATTGCTAAATTTGACACTTCAATTGACAGCATTTAATCTTATACTTTTAAAATTCTTATGTCCTGGAGACTTTCCAGGCACACAGCATGTAGGATTGGAACATTCAGTACATTATACTTCTACATACCAGATTAACATTAAGTACTAAATTGTGAAGGAGTAAGATATACGAATAAAGAGGTTGAGTACAGTGTTCATTCCTTAGTTGCTCCAAACAACACGATAAAACAAACAAGAACATTCTAGGAAAAGAAACACCAAAACTTTACAAAATTTTCATTGATCTAGCTAATTTATCTGCACTGAAAATACATAACAGTATATTTTCTGAAAATGTTATTAAGTGTTACAAAGATATTTAGGTATAAGTATAACCTGTTAAACTACTTCTACAGGAAAACAACAAACTATTACTTAATTTACTTTCATATCAAGTGTAAGTGAATAAATGTAAATTAATAACACTATCAAATCACACTATCAAGCAGTCCTAGTGCACCAGTTCCTCCCTCGCTTGTTCTTGTCATGCTCCATTGGGTACCCTGACATATTTTCTCAGTTACTGTGAGTGAAGTTTCCAACAAATCAGGTGCAACAAGAGAGTGTGCAAAATTAAACCACAATAGAAAATCTTACTGTTAGATAAGTGATTTGAACCTTGAATGCACAGACGTTTAAAACATACAGAAATGTACTATTATGTAAGACAACTATAAGCTGAGACAATATTGAACAAAAGAAATGAGAGAACATGGAATGAAATTATCACCAATGGGGAATCAATTGTGTATTAAGAAGCCTGACCTGGCTGCCGATCACTCCTCACAAATAACTTGAAGAATCAAGTAACCAACAAACGAGACAAAATACAATTCTGGATCAGTTGCACATAATTTTCCCTTAGACTTTTTGTTCTTTGCTCAGCGAATTTGTGGCAAAACATCTTGACTACAATACAATGTTTGTGCGATGGGTTCCCCTACATATGAGTGAGCAAAACAAATACAGACAGAACATATGCAGTACATTTTAAACATGGTATAATTCACAAGTAGAAGACTTTCTTGATCAGATAATTACTGATACAAGAAGCTTGGATGTTCCAGATTATCCCAGAGAACCAGCAACAATGAGTCTAGTGGCATCACTACTCTGTAGTCACCCCACACCCCAAAATGCAAAAAATCAAAGGAACTTTGAATTTTGGAGATCACATGGATGTTCTCTCAATAGATTCCATGCAAAAAAGGCACTGTGATCAAAGCATATCGATCCCAGCCTACAACTAGACATACATCTGATGATTCTTGTAGTGTCCTGCTTTCTTGTAGTGTCCTGCTGATGACAATTGCCTACCCTCTCACACTTGCTTTGATGGAAGGTTTTTAGCCACCCAGCCTACAACTAGACATACATCTGATGATTCAAACTTTTTACGCTTCATAAGTGTTAGGAAAATAAGTTCTTTAGAATTAATTTTACAAATGTGATATTTCTTGGGTGATCCTCATGAATACCTTCCAAATATCTAAAAATTATTCAATGGTAATTTCAATAATAGCTTTTAATTTTACCTAGCTGGCCTACAAAACAAAGCATTAGATGAAAATTTTTCTGAAATGCCGACTCCATATCAATTTTTTTTTCTTTCTTTAATTTAATTTTTCCATTTCTCTTTCTGAGATGAAATGCTTTGAAATGGACTTGCTTAGCACACACATACATTCCACTGAGACAGACACTCATTTACTGGTTTTCAGAAATATCTTGGAATTTGATGTTTTGTATCACTTACATTTAAGTCCTCCATGATATGTTTGGAGTATTGATTTTGTAAAAGAAACCATATCACAAAAAAATTTAATCCTTGTTTTTTGCCATATACTTCAACAGAAATTTACTACAGCCTAAATCTGAAAGTTCAGAACATGATAAATTAATTAAACTCACATCTATACTCAATTATCTCAAACAATTTTGACAGTACCAACACCTGAAAGTCTTTCAACTGAAAAACAGATTCGCACAACAGTACCAGATGGAAGCTCAACATCACAGACACCCCTTAAAAATATTTTTGCTTTGCAGTGATGTGGGTTTTACCAATAACACTGACATTTATAGTGGACAAGTGAATCAGCCTTGATACATGGACTATGTTGGGTAAGTGCAAATGTGATTCACCTCACAAGAGATACGTTCAGAAATTATAATTATATTATTACTTATTGGCTCTTTTACACTTTGTATTTACTTTTTTCAACAAGGTTTCATTGGTTTCGCATGTATCATGAAATGAAAAAGCTCCAAGGTAATACATTTTTGCGAGAAATCCATTTGTTACAATGTAGTCTTACTGAAGTCTCTTCCAGACCAAAATAATATTTTTAAAGGGTTTCCTAAGACATAGGGTTTATTTTTTAGAACTACAAGAAATTTCATTATGAATGAAAAAATAGCACATCAAAGCATTCACTTTCCCTGGATCTAGATGGGGAACAAGTAGTTTTCCTCACAAAAATTATTACCTTTTGTTTGTTTTTATTTGGGGAGCAATAACATATACATTTCAATAAGGTGAAGAGTGTAAAAGCCTGTTTAAGTTTCCTTAAGTACACACATTCTTTTAGCCAAAAATACAACAAAATAAACATTTGAAAGAAAGATATGGTTCTGAACAAAGCACAGATTCCTACGAAGGAATATATGGTGTGGCAAATATCAACACTGGCACCACAGAAATACAGCACCAAAATAAAACTGGAAACACGCTACTTCCTGCAAATTCAGAATACGTAAACATCAAATGAATAAAAGAATATGTATACATATTGAGTACAGAATGAAGACTAGTGCTGTAAATTTCAGTCTTAACCTCAACCTCTTCAACCTTTTCAAAAATCATTGAGCAGCAAAAACAATAATGAAACCAATTCATTTTGTAAACAACAAGGATACCTGAACATTCACAGGAATGAAATTTGTGATACATTATACTAATATATTTTTAAACAGTATTTTTATACTGACAATTGTAACTTATTTGCACATTTTAATCAAGTTTTTCAGGTGTACAAAAACTTTAAAAAAATTAATGAGCCTTGTCACATTAATGTACAAAACTAAAGTGAACAAGGTAAAAGGCACATACAATATGCAAAGAAAAGTGCATATTTTAATTCCTGACGTGTTGGTAAAAAAATCAACAAGCTGGTATAAAATGACGATCACACTGGTAAAAATTAGTAACAACATATACTAATTCACAATGGAAAAATATTTGAAAAACACATTCATTAGCACACATTTTTCAAATGCAGACAGATTTAATTGTAAGGCAGAAAGGGCACTTCGCTGGATCCTACTTACACCGCTGAAAGACATTTTTAACAAAAGCAAAATTTCTTCTTTCAAAATTCTAGTGATATAAGAGAGGCATTTGCTGGAATTTAACAAATTCTTCCACTGCCAGGTCATCTTAAACAAGACATTTCATATGAATATTTCTCAATACTTACGCACATTCATAAATATACATCATTTTCAATACATAAGATTGACCTAAGGCTAAATAATAGAAAAATTGTTTATTCAGTTAGCAAATATTTCTGTCAGGTCATCAATTGAAAATTGATCAAGTAGGTACAACTACAAGTTACAATAAAAATTAAGAAAGCAAAAGAATGTAAAAGGTAAAATGCACTTAAAGAGAAAGCAAATATACAGAAGTAATTTTTCATGAAATAATTGTCTGACTAAAATTCACTCTTTGTCTGTAATCAAAAGTACAAGGCAAAGAGTCTGCAACAAGCAACTTCAATGCAAGAAAATTCACGATTGATGAAATAGTCCCAATTTCCTCATAATCAACAATAGCTGTCCCACTAGTAGTATTTTCCGTATTTCGACTCTACGACTAACACACTTCTTTTGGAAAATATTTATTTATCTCAGAACAAGTTATCATTCTCATTCATATTTTAGATAACTTCTTGTATCTTGGAATAACAATAAAAATGTGTAACAACTACAACCAAATTTTCCCTTTACACACAGACATTAGTGGTCCTGAAGAGTGAGGTTACAAAAAAAATTAATCAGAAAGGAGGGACTGACAGAAACAGTGTTGCAATAACAGTGACTCAATAGACTTTTTTTTTTGCCTCAATTGACTTTTTTTGTTGTTTTATGAAAAGTACAGTAATCCGTGATAAATACTGGAAGATATTATCTAATAGTAATATTATTCTTCAATAGAGTGAACTTATTTTCATTTACTTTTACGCACCAAGGACAACAGTGACATTAACACAGCATGATGGAGGTAAAAGAAAAATTAAAACATCACACACAATACGTTAACAAACTGCATGTAAAATTTAGGAATGGAAACTAATAATAATAATAGCAAATTCAGAGTCTCCAGAAGTTGGGATTCTGCTGTAATTTTCTCAAAAAATTATTATACCACGTTTGCATAGTAGATAAAGGTATATATGACTCATTAGCATTAGGTATTATTTGAGCAGGAGATACAACAAAACTACTTGTGTAGTTAACAAAATTTTCAAGCATTTTTTGCCCAAATAAATGAACAACATTATTCATTTCACTAGCAACATTTGCAGACTGTTGCTGAACCTCTTGCAGTGGTTCCACTGATATTCCTATTCGTGCCAGGTGAGATTGTTGTTGCATACCAAACATAACCATCTCTTCACTGAACTGAGACCCTTTCTTCAAGTTGGATATTTTGAATATTGCAGATGGTTTTTCATTAGAAATATGACCCAACAATTGCCATGTTGGAGGAGCATTTTCATCTGGCCAACTGAAATAAACTGGAAAAAGACACACATAATATTATTATTATTATTTCAGAATCTCCTTAGTATTAAATCAATTATTGCATATGACAACAGGTAAATACAGAAAATTAGACATTGAATTTGCTACTTAGATAACTTTCTATGGGATTCCAAATTCTAATAATCATTTAAAACTTTCTACATACAATTTGATAATGCTTTAAATCATTAGAATTACCTTGTATTCACTTTTAAGTAACTATTCTGTCAATGCTATTTTAGGTTGGACACATACTCAATTATCTCAGGAGTATTTAGAGCAAAGTACACAAACTCGTGGGATGCTCCCAGGTTCATAATTTACAAAAATTGGAAAAGAGAACTGAATACAGTATGGATAGGAGCATTCCCTTACATGTTTGAATCCATGATAAAGATACACACATTTTTAAAGGTGGCAATAAAAACTTGCCGTTGTTTAATAAAAATTAATTTAAATAATAAACAACTTATATATCACAGATATATTTCACTTCGGAAGCATTCAAAAGAACAAAATACTATAAAAGAATACTGACATCACAAAGTTTTGAGCAATTCTTGAATAAGCTTTTAATTTTGTGTTGATGATATAGGTTAAATCCACCCACGTTTTCTGGTGCTCCTACTTCACTAAATGCAAAAGGAATGGAGGAGTTTGGATACTTGAATGATGGTAAATGAAGGGGTTGAGATTTCAGAGCCCAAGAGAGGTGAGCGAGTAATAACCTTTGTGGACCTAAATATATGAAATGCATACCTAAACCGCCTGTCCCTTCCGGGAACGGTTGGATTCCTGTAAGGAATACGACTATATGATTAATGGAATCAGCATCTACGATTGTGGAAACACACCGCGTAGGCGACACCTGTTCAAAATCTGTCTGGACCTGTGAATGCCAATTGAAGAATAATTAACGTGAAAACATTGCCATTATGTATTAACACCCACTCTTGAAACGATATACGATAATGCTCACCAATCTTCCTGTAACAAGCACGCCGAACATGTTTAGCGCCTATTCAAATTAAAATAACAAAACACCAACAAACTAACAATAAACGTCACCTTCCCATTAACATATCAGAGAAGGTTGAATACAGATGAGGATAACCAGATAACAATTCTCAATTCATGCTTCCTTCAAACATGAATGCTTCGGATCATGATCGTTTTCGAATACACCAGATTCTTCGAGAATGCGAGAATATAATATCGCGCGTCTCGAACCATAGTGTCTTACATCAGTGTCTCAACCAAAGAGTACAACTATACAGCATGTGTGTGGAGGAAATGTCGAAACTTCGAAAATAAGCTCGTAAGACAATTTTAAGCATATGTTGTCTAATAAACTACTTGGGTATCCCAAATGGCTGAGCCGCAATAAACACTCAAAAGTTGGTTTGAAAAATTGCAGTCTAGGCAAAACTTTGCATTGCAGAAGCACATAAACACTCCAGAAACATGTAAATTGTTTATTATTTACAAAAGAAAAGAATATATTTTTGTTCAGAAAGAAAAATTAACGCAGAAATAAAAGAAGCACGAAATTTACACAATTCGATTGCTTTTATATTCTGTGTTATTTTTTTTATTTCTGAACAAATATATTTATTTCTTTTATGCATAATAAACAATTTAAATTTTCTGGGCGATTATCTGCGTCTAAAAATATTTTCTTTCAATCCAACTTTTAAGTGCTTATTGCGGCTCAGCCATTCGGAATATCCAAGTAGACAACATATGCTTAAAATTGTCTTAAGAGCTTATTTTCGAAATTTGCTTCCCCCGACATTCTGTATATTGTAGGACCGGTTAACACTGGCACCTTATTTCGTTCTAAGGTACCGTCTTTGGTCTTAATAAGAGAGAATAAAGACTTGCATGTAACACATAAATCGCTATCACGAAGCCAGTTTCTGTTAGTGAGACTTCTTGAACGCCAAGGTCCTTGCATCTTGGTACATACCACGAAGTAGTCTGGAAGTACAGGAAGTATACTTCTTAGTACAGACGTTTTCAGATCGGGGATCGGCTGGGCGACTCCACAGCTCCTCTTGATTTGGTGCGCTTGCAGAGCCCCTGCAGCATAATCCAAACGAAATCAAATCCGAACCACTCTCTGTTAACCGAACAAGAAATTTCACTCATCTTTTGATACGATGTAAAGTATAGGACGATTTGGAAATTTTCTCCAGTATTGGGGCAGAGAGCAGGAACGGATTAACCCCGGGGGAGGGGGTGCAGCGGAATTGATGTGTGGGTGCAGCGGAAAGTGATGCCAAACAATATTTGGCAAGAAACATTTTGGATGTGGCTTATCCTTTTTCGAGAAAATTTCATGTGGTAGTATTTACTTATGTATGTTGGGGAAGCAAATTTGTACTTAATGTTTATATTTTCGGTTATGTTTACATCGTGGTTTCAGACTAAAAATTCAATATCGGTAATTTTTCTATGAAATTTTGTCATTTCACTACCGTCTATTTAAAAAAAGCAGCACCCCCCCTACATAGATCCAATTCTGAATGTGTAATTTTTGCATTCGTGATACTGGCACTCAATCATTGTCTACGTTACCAGAAAATAGTCTGTTACATCTCCATTTAAAATTACTCATGTAATGTGAATAATCTCTAATTTTTCGAATTTACCTGGAAACCGCTGAACTGGAGTTCTAGGTTGCGTGTGCATGTTGTATAACATGTTTCCCTTGAGTCCGGAATAAGTACAAATAACTAAATTAACACTTCGCTTCAAGAAACCAGACATTAATTTTAATTTCTCGCTCTTACGAAGGTAGTTTGTGGGAAGAGAAAATCAGAAAATCGTGAGCCGCAAAACGGCGAATTTTCGGCAGAAAATCTCTTATTGATGGGACTTGTTAACGAAATAGTGGATAATTGCAGTTACTAAATATAAAAAATCTCTAACACTTGGTGTAGCCAGAATCCATGTTTTGTCGATCCTAGATGAGACTGAAAAGTCTATTGATGGCAAAATGTCAGTCCGTCCGTCCGTTATCAACGCTGGTGCCTAAAGCGTTAAGCCGATTTTCTCCAAAATTGATATTCCCTGATCAATCTGAATTAAATAGAAACTTTGGGAGTTTGATACGGATATTTCGATTTCTGATTTTTTATACATGAAACGAATATTTACATTTCTAAGCGTTGGCCCGAGTTCGGTCCACACGGCTCTTTTGCGGCGTAGTGGTATGAGTGACGGCAAGTAGAGTTTTTTTGTTGACAGAGAGGTACGGGTGGCGGAGGATAGGTTGAATAAAGTTGATTTTTTGGTTTGCCTTGGAAATGGTGGTGCTGAGATGGGGAGTCCAGGTTAATTTGGAGTTGAAGGTGGTGCCGAGATATTTTATTTGTGAGGACCATTGGATAGGACTGTTATTGATGGTGGTGGGTGGGAAAGGGTGTGGGATGTTTCGCCAAGTGAAGATGATAGCCTGGCATTTGGAAGGATTTATTGTGATCGAGTTTTCTTGGAACCAGTGTGAAATTGTGTGAGCAGCAATTTGAAGGTTGTTGATGGACTGTTGAGAAATACGGTGGGGCGAGAGAAGGGCTAGGTCATATGCATAAAGAAATTGTTGAATGCCGTGGCAAGAGGGAAGATCATTTAGGTAAACTGAAAAGAGGGTGGGGGAAAGCACCGCACCTTGTGGAACTCCCGCCGAGATGGGCTGGGAGGGGGAAAAGTGTGAGAGATACTTGGTTTTAAAAGTTCTGTGTGCTAGGTAGTTCGATAGGACATTTGTAGCGAAGGTGGGAAGGTATGATTTTAGTTTGAACAGGAGAATTTGGTGGTTGATATAGTCGAAGGCAAAGGACAGATCAGTGAAAAGAGCAGGTATCTGGCGGGATTTGTGACGAAGATCTGTGGCGATGTTAATGGCAAGGTGAAATGTTTGCAGAGCCAATGATCGGTCAGGGCGGAAGCCGAATTGTGAGGGGTGGATGTGGTGTTGAAGGTAGGGGTTCTTGAATTTTAGGAGGATTTTTTCGAACAGTTTTCCGGTGATAGAGAGGAGGCTGATAGGTCGATAGTTTGTGGGATGTCTGGGGTTTTTGTGAGGTTTGGGGACCATAATGACAGTGGTGGTTTTCCAGAGTTTGGGGAAGTGCGCGGTTTGGAGACAGGCATTGAAGATTAGGGTTAAGTGAGAGATTGCGTTTATGGTTAAGTTTTTTAGGTAATTGGGGTAAATTATGTCGGGTTCTGGGGATATGTTGACTTGCAGAGATTTTATCGCTTCAGCGGTGTCGTCGTTATGTATAGTCCACATGGTTTGTCTTTCTGGTGGTAGGGACGGGGTTCGTATGAATTGAAGGATAGCGGAGTCTGGGATACGAGTATTGGTGGAAGTAAAGCGAGTTGCAAGGGTGCTGGCGAAAGTGTTTGTTATTTCCTGTGGGCCATAGGTAAGAGAGTTTTCAGGGGTGAAGAGGGGGTCATAGGTGTGAATTCTTCGGTCGGATGGATTGGATTATGGTATGTAGTTTTTTGGGGTTGCCTGTATTGGTATCCTGTATTAGGTCGTCGAATTTTGTTTTATCAAATAGCGCTTGTCTGTCGTTGAGTTGTTGTTTTAATGTAACGTAAGTAATTTTGCCAATTAATGACCGTGTCCTGTAGTAGAGCTTTTGAGCTTTGCGTTTCTGTCTTATTAGAAGCAGTATGTCGGGAGGTAGGGTGGGGTGGGGGCGGAGGGTGAAAGTTGATGAGTCATTGAAGGCTTTTTTAACTTGGTGGTTGAAATGTGAGATGGCTGAGTCAATTTCGTCTGGGGTAGTAAGGGAAGTAGGAGGGTGTATATTGAAA
Organism: Gryllus bimaculatus; assembly: GCA_017312745.1. Lineage (NCBI taxonomy): Eukaryota > Metazoa > Arthropoda > Insecta > Orthoptera > Gryllidae > Gryllus > Gryllus bimaculatus. The sequence continues at coordinate 227,320 of BOPP01000126.1, read as the reverse complement.
TGTGTCGTTTGAAGTGGGACCAGTTGGTTTGGATAATTGGCAAGAGGTGTTGGGATGGGTATATTGAAGTGCATGTTGAGAAAATTACAGGAAGGGGATCAGAGGTTAGTTCGTATCGTACGTATGGAGCGTTGGTTTTTTGGCTGTGGAGTATAATGTCCAGTATGTCATGGGGGTTTCTTGGATGAGGTGGGTGGGTTCTGGAGGGGCCAAAAGGATAATTTCTGGGCGGTCGTCTAAATGTCCGTTCGTGTTGGTAGTTTGGCAGCCCCAGTGTCTGTCTTTACAATTTAAGTCGCCGGCGATGATGGTAGGAGTGGGGGATGCAAAGAGGAGGGAAAGGTCTTGAAGGTCTAGATCTATGTGTGGTGGTTTATATACTGAGGAAATGTTTATGGGTGAGTTGGAAGAGGATATTTGTATGGTTGTTGATTCTATGATGGTAGTGGGTGGAGAGGGTATATGGGAGTGAGGAATGGTGTTTCGTATTAGAATGGCTGTTCCGCCTCCGTGGGTTGGTCTGTCAGAGCGGTAAATGGTGAAGTTTGGAATAGAGAAGGGAATGTGTGGTTTAAGGTGGGTTTCTTGAATAAGGAAGATACCGATCGAATAATCTGATAGAAACTGTTAAATAGAGGACCTTTTTTGGGGTAGGTTCCCGACAGGGTGTCATCAGAGGATTTGAAGATAGGAATAATTTCTTTAATAGTTTGAAGGAGCTTAGGAAGGTTAAAGGTTTTTATTAGCGTGAGGAATTCTTTGAGGTCTGTGGCGGTGGAGGTGGATGATGATTCACAGTTAGGTGGTGGAGGGTTTTGTGATAAAGGGGTTGGGGTTGTCACTATGTGTGCGTAGGATCTGCTGGGAAGGGATGGGAATGAGGATTGTTGGAAGTTGACGGTGTTTTGGCTGGAGAGGGATTGTCGAGTGGTTTGGATTTTTTAAAGATGAATTTCTCTCTGTTGTTTGTGTGGGATGAGGGTGGGACATTGAGGGTCATTGGCAGGGTGTTCGTTTGTGCAATTAATGCATAGGGGTTTAAAATCTGGTCGCGATAGGTTGGGGCAATTGTCAGTAGGATGGGGTTGGGCACAGCAGCAACAGATTGGTGTTCTATGACAGTAGGATTGGGTATGGTTGAAGAGTTGACAGTTGGTACATCTTGGGATTCGGTTGTTGGGTTTGTAGGATTCAATGGTGACACGATCCAGGCAGAGGTAGCGGAGGTTGGATTTGATTTGAGGAATTTGTTATTTGGGGTCTTCTATTACATAAATGCCTAGGTTGGTAGTGGTTTTGGCGGGGGTTGTAGCGGGTCATTTCTGAAAGGTAGAAGCAGGTAAAATTTTGATTGTGGATTTCCTGGAGCATTTCGTTGGCGTTTGGTTTGGGAGGGAGGCCTTTGAGGATCAATTTGTCTCGGGTTTCGGGAGTAGCTCTATGGTAGTGGTAGTTTGGTGGGTCCGAAGAGAAGAGTTGTCGTAGGTTTATGTTAGTTTTAAGTTCGTGGAGTCGTGAGGTGATTTTTTGGTGGGCAAGGACGGATTTGGGGTTGATGATCAGGTTATCTTTGGTGTATCTGGTATGGAATTTTTCGGTGGTGCATTTTTGGAGTTCTAGTATCAATTCTTTACCATCAAGGATGTCTGCCGTGGAGATAAAGATTGTGCCTATTCTGGGTCTGGATATCAGGGGTGGTGTTGGATTATTAAGAGTTGGGGTAGGTTGGGGGGCTGGTGGTTCAAGGGAAGAGGTAGATTGGGTGGGATGATATTCAATTGGAAGTGGCGAAAATGAGTTGCTGGTAGAAATTGGGACAGTAGATGGGTTTTTTATTGCTCTAGCGGGGTGTTTTGAAAAGGTGAAGCCATCGCTCAGGAGATTTTTGGGAGAGGGTGGTGGGGAGGGATTTTAACTTTTTGAAGGGGTGGGGTTGTTCCACTTGAATGTGGGGAGCGGGTGCGCTTGGCCGCAGTCACTTGCCTGAGTTCAGCATCTGCATCATTGGACTTGCAGGTTCCTGCGTCGGTTACTTCGGCCTCCATCCTAGCGGAGGAGTACGGCCGAAGCCGTAATCCTCGTAAGAAGTTCTTCTCCCGGCTTCGGCGCGATGATTCCTCACACGCTTTTAAGAAAAGATCTCGAGGTACTTTCGAGAAATTGAAAGGTACCGACAATTCGGGATAGCAAGGTTGTCGTAAAAAGGTGAATGGTGCGGGCTTAGCGTATTGACGGACGCTTTACGCGGACACTTTGAACGGAGCTAGCTCTACAGCGAGACCCATCTCGTCTGTCGCTGTTGTGTGTCACGTTTGAGCACGTTAAGAGAGGGGAAGTGATAGCAGCGAAATTCTCGGCGATCGGCCATCGAGTGATCATATCAGCGCCCAGTATCTCTCAAATTTCTTCATTGTTGATCAGTCTCGGTGACCCAGGAAGGGAAAAGGGTCTTGGAGGGAGGACTGACATTACAACGTTGAGAACGTGAAAGCGATGGGATTCATTCTCGTGAGCCAACACGAATCAAAGAAAATTCTACCAATTTTTGTTACTGACACAAGCAATCACGCTGAACTTATTTGTCAAATTAAAAATAAAAAATATATAATAACTTTACAACAGAATTCACGATCAACTAAATTAAAATTATATTTCGGCCCTCACAAGATTTCCGTAACTAGAATAAGGAAAGAAAATACTCGTATCGCGATTCCAGTGGTAGCAATAGAGTTTAATGGAAGAGATAAAATAGAAACAGTCCTCCAAATCAACATGTGCAACTCGACAGTTAAATCTGAAAAACTAAGGAAAATAAAAGGTTCATCTCAGTGCTTGAGATGGCTAGATTTCGGGCACACCTGTAACCACTGAACGTGCACATTTTGTGCCAAAAACCATTTCACTGCGCAATATTCCGCCAAAAATAATAATCCATGGTGTAAAGCATGCGATGGAGCCCACAGCAGAGGCAAAACAGATTACTGAGGGATGCCCCATCTCCATCCAAGTTTTTTTAAAAAAATTATTCAATTTACTCAAAACAATTGTCTTACTGATGAAAATACATTACGAAGCATTCATTCCATGAAGAAAGTGCAGCCGTGATTTCTAGATATTCAGAGTGTTGCGAGTTTGTATTTTTCCGACAATAATTCAGAAATTGGATTCTTTTTTTCAGACGTTAAATATTCACTGAATTCCACACATCAACCGCTTTCAACATAGACGTTGGTCGACCATTTTTCAAAATTTGTCTCTTTTCTGTCTCGTTAAGGCGAGAAACGGTGTAGGTAGTAGATCATTACTGTATACAGGTGATTCATTCCTCGTTGCTAATACAGAACTCGGTGGTAGAGTACACTAAGTTATTCTTGAGCGCAAAAGGAAGTAGTGTAAACCCTATTCGAAATTTTGAAAAAAAAACGAAAATGTTCTCATTTAACATATTTTGCAAAAAAATGTAGCCCAAATATGACATTAAATATTATTCCCTGTTGCAATTATTGTCTACTTTTCTAACCAATATGAAAAGAGATAAAAATTATTAAAGCGTTATTTAGGAAGGTTTATCATATTTGCTATACAATCAAAATTTCGCATTTTTGACGGGACTTCGGAAGCATAAACGCAGTATTTCATTACCCCCAGCTCCATAAGCGTTAGGAGTATCTGAGTTATAAAATTCAGATAATGAACGCCTCTTTACTGTTTACAAATTGCTAGAAATATGCATATAAACGACGTGAGAGATCGTTCAAAAAAATCTTCTAGAGAATCTATTCATAGACTTCTATCTAACATATTATGTACTTTTTTATTATTCCTATGCATAATTTGTGAATATTAAAGCTGACGCATATTTTGTATAAATAGTGTAGATTTTAGATCCTGTGAGGACTCAGATGTCTTTGATGCTTATTGTCATTCTACACATTTTAACCTTCCGGTACACTACTTGTATTTGCCACCAGGGATGTGTACTTCATAGGCGCGATTTTTTTAATTTATTGAATTTTGTTGGTTGTACACAGGTCAGTTTAAGTATTAAATTTACATATGACTGAAAGGATTACGTACTAACATATATTTAAAAGTTACTTCTAAAACTTAAATCTAACATACGGTCGAGGGTGCCCTATTGGGTCCTGTACTTGGGTTCGAAATTTGTGAAGGTTTTTAGGAATATCTTGTAAAGATATCTGTTCTTTATTCTGGTGTGGTTAGGATTTTTGCGAGTCTGAAAGTTGCAAGGGAAGGAATCTGGAGTAAATATCAGTAAATGTTAGTGGTTACGTATGTGATGTGATGTTCAATGAGTTCTAAGTTGAATGCATTATTAAGCTGATGGTTGGTGACAAACTATGATGCATTTTATTTTGATGAGAGAAATTGGTTCTCAATGATTTGTAATTTTTAAAATTCTTTTTTGCAGCATTTATTAAGGTGGGACAGGCATTCAGCACTAACGATCTTAAGATGGTTTTATATATTGCAATTGAAAAGTGATATGGTAATGGGCTGTTTCTGTAGATTAGAGGTTTTAATTATAGTAGTTTTATATTAGCTTGTTTTATTTTTTCGTCTGTGAGCTGTTTTCAATTGTGTTAAGAGTCTAAGTTAAATCCGAGGTTTTTGTTAGGGAGCAACAGTTTATTGTATTGTTATTGGTAGGGGTGGTAGAGGTATAGTGTGTTAGTGTAAATATTTTGCCGCGGTTTTGGTTGGATTCAGTTTTATTTTAAGTTTGGATGCCCGGTTGTCGAGTATGTTGAGATATATTTGTATTATATTATATGTCGCCAGAAGAGAATATTGCTGTGTCATCAGTGAACTGGGCTATGGGGGGTTAATTAATTTAGGAAGATCTGCAACATATAAGTTGAATAGTGTGGTTGCAAGTGGTGAGCCTTGAGGGAGTTCTGCGTTAGTCTTGTGTTGGAATGGTGATTATTGACATTAACGGAAAAAGTTCTGTTGTTGAGAAACCTATTGATAATTTATTTTATGTATTTACTAGGCTGCCCGGGTGACGCCTCGTTCATGGCGAAGGTGCCGACGTTTCGGTCGCAATTCTGCGTCCTTCCTCAGGGCGTAATGCGCGGAGATGTGCTGCGTACGAGTTTAAATGGGGCTTAGTTTCTCCTCTACCCGATTGCCGGTTGGCCGGGTGGTCGGCCAATGCGGAGAGAGTGCACCGGCCAATCAGAGGCGGGCTCCCCGCAGGGTGAGAGAAGGCGCTCCGTCCGTAATCGGACGTTGCGGAGCAGCTAGGACCGCGTCCGGTCGAGATCGGACGTCCTGATAAAATAGGTGTTTCCAAGCATCGTGTAGACGTATGCCTTGGTCAGCATTCAAGTTATAGGGATGTTTGATGATTTCCACCGCCTCTTTTACCCTCCTCGTGCCCCAGTGGTTTTCTCTGGCTAAGAGGCGTGTGTCATCAAATAAAATAGCGTGGCCAGATTTCCATGCGTGCAGGGCTACGGCCGATTTATTCGTATTATTGTATTTATAATTACGAATATGTTCCCGGAGGCGTTCCTCTACAAGAATATAAACTTTTCTCTTGAAAAATGAAGCGTATTCACTCTCCTCGTGGGTTCAAAAAACCAATATCTAAGGACACAGCCTTTTTTTCTTTTCTTAATGATGTTTCGTCATGGATCAAAATTAAGCACCTATTGGAATACGTTTAAATATTTCGAATGTTTTTGGTGTTATCGACCATAAAAATTTCCTTTCAAAATTATTTTCTTATGAAATTCGTAATAATGCCCTTCATTGAATGTGTCATGACCTAAAACATCGTAATTACGTACTAACATGAAAGTAGTATATCATTTACTTATCTTTCTAATCTTCGACGATTAATCAAGGAGTCCCGCAGGGTTTGATCTTAGTCTCTAACCTCCTTCTTTTGTACGTAAACAAAACACACTCGACCATTAAAAATAGAAGAACACTTGTTTTTACTAATGACACAAATATTTTTCGCAAAAATTTTCATTTTCAGAAAGAAAGCACAAATTGTACAATTGAAGATGTTTCTAATTGATTTCGTAATAGTAAATTAATATTCAACAAAGGGAAATTATTTCGAACGCAATTTTTCATGTAAAACAGACAATCGCATTGAAAATGAACAATATGCAACTGGCTGCTGTTAAGGTAACATTTTTAGGTCCCTCAATTCAGTCAAACCTGAAATGGAATGTCCATATAAGTGAATTGACACCAAGTTCATTACTTGCTTAACGCAATTCATAATTCTATCAAATTAAGACAGCTTTAATGAAGCTCATTCCTGTATTTTGCGAAAGTACATTAAGTGTTGTAATTTTTGCAATTATTGCCATTAACTGCCACCGGGTCATACCCAATTGCAGTTCTAATAAATGTATGTATGTATGTACATTCTCGCCTGAGATATGGCACAATATTCCGGGGAAGCATGTCCTATAGTATCCTGAATTTTAGGGTGAAGAAAAAATACGAATATAAATTAAATGTCATCCAAGTGCCTCCTTCAAGCTTAATTTAACATGCTCTTCATTGAGCTTGGAGCCTTATATTAGAGCCTTGAATACTTATTAACTTGCCTGTATTTTCTGTCAAAACTGACTTACTTAACATTGGGAAACTATTTTCATGTAATATAAATACTAGTAATTAGAAAATCGTGTTTATATTAAGTTGTATTTTAGTCCCAATGTAATTTCGTAGTTTTATTGAGCAATTGAAATGCCGTGGTTTTAAGTATTACACAAATCACCACGACCACAGTGATAATGAATTAAATAAACATGTTTCTCTGAATTTATAAAATGTCGCTTATACCGTTCTAGTTTTCATCCAATCAAATAACGATCACATTCTATCCTCATGACACCTTCGAGCCTGCCTATCATGCATTAAATCTGGAATGTTACCATTATCTTGCCTACATATTTTGGAATATGTACATTCCTCAAAACTTACTTAAGGATGGGTATAGGAATTACATTCATGAGGTGTCACTTTTAACAGATCACTACACGAAATTCACATATCATATATATTCACATGTTACTGTGTTACTGTACCATTAATTGTCCGCTAAAATTTTGAAACACAATATTAAACTTCTTATCAAGTTTCTACGTTTAAGTGGCAAGCAAAATCTTTTCTTCTGCTTAACTGTTTTGTTTTTAATAACTATGCTGTTCATCCAAAAGCAAAAAAATAACAATAATATGCATTGCATTAATTATCATTTGCATTGTAATTATAAAATATTAAATAGGCCCGTAACGAGTGATATACTTCAGCTCCTGGGTCAATAATTAATACTATGTTGGAATAAAATGTATTCACAAACATAGATGACAATGTTCTGCCTAAGATAAAATTATACGAAAATATTTTAATTGTTATAATTTCTGATATGCTCGTTTTGTCATTCATTAGAATTTTTGCAATTTACCTTTTCTTTTTCACCTGTTTACCGTATTAATGTATATTTCCTTCCCTCTCCCACCTTCGTTTATTCTCTTTTCTTTGTGTATGTTTTTATTATTTATGTCAAATTTAACGGATAATTTTTCCAATAATCCGACCTGGAGAGATGGCTCAATGCAACAACTGATGTCACTGCAGTCCCTCGGACCGTGAGGTTTTAGGTTCGAGTCCCGACGATGACAGTCTTTTCGACACTAGCTTGTCAGCAAGGTTAAATTCAATATCTGTTTGAGAATTCTAGTAGCCGGCTGCTCTGATCAGTAGTTTTCTGTGATTTCTCCGATCAATACCAGGCGAATGCCGGATCAATAGCCTAACAATTGGGCCACGGACCGCGCGCGATCCTACCAACCTCTTCGGTGTTCTATCCTCTCCCCTCACACACACACTAACATGCACTACACTACCACACATGCCGCTAGACCAGTCGGGAATGTAGAGGTTGTTTCGGCTGGGGCGGTGCCTCACTGGTGGGAGATACCTGTTTGTGGAGAACTTCGCTAGCTGACATTAGGTGGGCGCCGGTTCTCGCGGGGGAAAGATCACAGCCACCCCCGAGCAAAAATACACACATATACACATATGGGAATAATGACGCTTGTAGTTGACGGGCCCGGAATAGCTAACAATCAATCCAATATTCCGCTCTCTCAATTCATGCTTGTTTTCTTCCGCATTGATTAAGGGTTGTTTATATCAAATGAATCCCATTTATGGACGTACTTTCTAGACTATTTCGTGCTTTAATAAGTTATTTTCTATCTTTTTTATATAATTCGAACACACTGTATGTTTTATCTATTTTATAGTTCTTACATTTTTATTTTAGATTCTTTTAAGTTTTTAATAAACTTTGTTGAGAATAACTTTACCAAAAATTTTGTAATCCAGTTTCAGACTCGACGTAAAAATTCACACCTGAAGATAGTATTATATTTGTGTAAAACCTGTTACAACCTTTCATGCAAAATAAAACTTATTTCTGGGAAATTATGAACGTTGTCTCAGAATAACATAGGATACATGTCCCAACTTTTAATCTACTTTTATTGTTTTCACGCACGCCAACTACTGTGGTTCTTAAGAGTATGCATTATATATCCCAGAAAATGGTGGTATTCCTTCCCGGTCAAGCGAGGACCATGGTCCGTTAACAAAAGTAGTCTTGCTGATTCTCTGCACTGGTCTCGAAAGGAGAAACGAAGGAAAACTACTACAGAGAGCAGCCGTGCGCAGTAATTTTCCTCCAGTCAATGGTTGGAATCTCATATGAAGGAATAGACTCACTTGCGCGAGAACTTGGAAATCGATTATTTAATAATACTGCTGATAAATAACTGAATTCCCTAATAAGAACCCACTTATCTCAAGAAAAGTGCACAGATTTTGAAGCTATATTTATGGCCAGAAATAGGGCAAGGAGCCACCTCTACTCAGTCGATCAGGGAATCCTCGAAATCGTCGGAATCGTTGAGGTGGGGATCATTAGCCGAGAAGCTGAAGTATAGTCTTTTTTGCAGCTGAAAGTCTGAAGTGCAGATATTTAGAACACATAATAACTACTCTAATGCTTATTTAAATTCATATTACTAATTTCCAATGCGCGCAGAAACTGAGAGAAAACTTTGCATCCCCCAGTCTTTTGAGAGGTGACATGGTTTCGTTAGATACCTAGGAACTTCGGAAAATCCAAAAACTATTGTTTTGATTTTGACTGAAAAATTAAATCTTTGACTTTTTTATTCCGTCTATTTTGATTCTGCGCATACCGAGTGAATTCTCATTTTCAGTGCGACTCTGCTTTCAACACAGCTGACGTCATGCGACAGCATGCTCTAAAACGTCGCCCTCTATTAAATTTGCTAGGCACGTATTGGTTTATGAAGTGGTGCTACAACATCACATAAGTTATCGCATTGCTTCTAAATTTGCAAATTTCTAAAATTCAGAGAGATAACGAAAATGAGACCCGCGCCACTCTTTTAAGCGTCTCTTCTACACGTGAAAAACGTTTAAATAAAAAATTGTAGAGGTTTGTCGAGGATTTTTTTAAATTGAAGTAATTTACAGTCCAAATTATTCGAAAAGTGCTTGTTTTTTCCACAAATTGTACATGAGCTACCTTAAAGAGTTGTTTTTTTGGAAAATGAGATTTTTAGGATTTGTCTAAGGCAGAACTTCCATCTTCAATTTTGTAGTTTTGAAATGTCAATTTTTGTCAATCTTCCGAAGTACAGAGGGTTTGCCGAAATTGGGATTAGCAGCATATTTTTACCGTCCCATGATTCATACGAGGAGAAAATGTAAAAAAAAGTTCGTGATACTTGGAGAGAAAAATGTTGAAAGTGATTAAAAAATGCTTATATTTCGCGCAAAATTACGCGTAAAATACTCATATTTTCATAAATTGTAGATGACCTTATTTCAAGATCTGTTTTTACCGAATAGATTTTTTTAGCGTCATTTACGCTATGCGATGTCGAAGTTTAATAAAAACATTTGGAGCCATTTTTGAGAGGAATTTGAAAATTCTGTTTAGATCAATTGAAGAATATCAATTTTGGAAAAAATCGGCTGATTGATTTAGGCGCTGGCGTTGATCAGACAGACGGACAGACGTTTTGTCGTCAATTGATTTTTCGGTATCAAGGACCGACTATACATGGATTCTAGCTACACCACATATGAGAGAAAGTAATTTACTATATTCATCAACAGGATTTATCCAGTTCTTAGCGAAGCTAGGCAATAAACGTTTTTCTGCTGAAAATTATCCGTATTTCGTCGCACGATTACACAACTTTCTCTTCTTACGAAATAAGTGAGAGAAAGTAAAAAGCAATTTTTTAATAGTAGAAAGTTTGATATGAAGACTATTTTTGGTTAAAATATTTAATTTATTGCAATGTCATACGAAAATATTTTATTTCTTACTTTTGAGCAGTGTGCATGCTAGTTTTTGGAAAACAATTTTGTTTTTGATGCTCAGTTTAATAACTAATTTTATAAAAATAAATATGAAGCAGAAAAGCTTTTACTTGGCATTTATATTTTCGAATCGATTGTAATTGATCAATGTCAATGTGTTGCAAAATAATGTAAGGATAAAAAGGTTATTGCGGATGCTGTTGATATTGCTATTTAATGAATACGATAGCTTCGTCGTGTGTTATAATTATAGTCCTTGATTGCATTGAAAATAAGTTCTCACTTTGTTGGGAACTTTGGCACTTTGGTAAAAACAACACTGATTCGTGAGACAAGGCAATGGTAGATACCAAGCTCAATAAAGAAACGTTTGCATGAACCATGTCAATGGGATTGGGATATTATTCCAATAATGCGTAAGAATAATGTGTAATAAGACTCACGTCTAAACACAAATCAATTAATAAGGTCATGTTCAATTTTTCGAAAAGATGAGTACTTGTTTTCGTAAAATTTTGCGCAAAATATATGAAATTTTAATTTTTTAAAACATTTTTTTCTAAAAAAACGCTTCAAAGTTTTTCATTATATTTTTTCTTCCTATGAATCAAGGAACGGTAACAAATATGGTGCTAGTCCCATTTACGACGAACAAAATGATTTTTTCGAAAATTAAAATTTTACAAATAGAATGCAAACATTAACATAATGGAAAATATTAACATTTTACAAATAAAAAATTGAAGATAGAGTTTTGCTTTAGACAAACAAAAAAATCACTTCTTTAAAAAGGGTCATGTACAGTTTTTTGAAAAATGCTTTTTATCAGATTTCCCGCAATTTGTGAATGAAATTTTAAAAAAATATATTTATAAAAATTATTTTCAAAAACTGCTACGAATATTTTCTTCAAAATTTCCCTGTGTAGTAGAAGGGACGCTTACAAGAATGGCGTGAATCTCATTTTCTTTGAATGTTCTCTGAATTTTCGATTATTGCAAATTTAGAAATTATGCGAGGATGTATACACTCTTGTGGCACCATCAATTTTTACTTTCCCGTATAAGGACGTATAAACTGAGTAATTAATATACGTAGTGTAGGGAAAGTTATATAATGCTGCGGAAAATCGATTTCGAGATTTCAACGGAAATAAACGTTTTAGGGTTCCCTGATACCGAAAAAGTGGTTATTTTCAAAAGGTCCGTCTGTCCATCCGTCTGTCTGGTGTCTGTGAACACTACTAGGGCCTACACCATGCGTAGAATTTTTCCAAATTGAAGAAATCCGTGTCCATCTGGCTCGAGTCGAAACTTTGAGATTTTGAAAAACATACTTCACAATTTGGCGGAACTATACACAAAAGCCCCGAACATCGAAATTTTCGCAAAAACGGCTTCAAATTTTGTCCTAAATTTCTTGTAAGATTAGAGTAAAATAAAGATAGCATAGATCAGATTTTCAGGTTTGACACTAAATTTTCGAAAATTTAAAAATTTCAAAATCTTTTGGGCGTCCTCCTACAATTACAAAATTGAAGATAGAGATTTTTCCTTCTATTAAAATTTGCTCTCCTTAGTGAGTACGTTCATTAGGGTCATGTACATTTTTGGAAACTTTTAGTGGTCTTTGTGCAATATTTCGTGCAATATGTGTAATTAAAAAATATAGAAATACGATTTTCTCAAAAATAGCTCCAAATGTTTCTTTACTCTTTTGGTAGGGATAGTGCTAAATATACTCTATAAGACGACGTAAACGCCATATTGCTCTATTATTTTTTCTTCAATAATTACAAAAATGAAATTTGTTTCACTTGCCTCTCGTGTCGTTAATCTTTATATAAGCAGCGATTTGCCCACATTATTGTATTTATGAGTATATAACTTAAAATGTTCTTAATTATGTGCTTAAAACTGTATACAACGTTTCTGGAAAACTAAACAGTTTTCTGCGAAAACTACCTCAAAATTCCGCATTTTAGGAATCATTTTCTCAAGAACGACTCTAATTTTGCTCTTTGTGCTCTTTAATATGACGTATAGTTCAATTCGGTATATTTTTTCCTTCAAAAGATACACAAATGTAAATTTGTTGAAAGATCCACGCCATCGATATGCACATTTCCAACAATTTCTACACACCATTGTATTAGTGACTTAAAGTACTTAATATGTCTTGAAATGAAGTTTATCGAAAATTCAAAATTTTATGTGAAAAAGAGCTTCATATTTCGATCATTTAGGACGTGGTTTCACTGTTCTTTAATAATCTTAAAATAATATTTCCGCTCTACGATTAGGAAACCGAAAAATTAAGAAAATGTCCAAAAATGTCCTTTGTGCAGCGATATATGGTAGCAGGCAGTTCGAATAGCTAACCGAGACCAAAGGAAATAGAAAACTAATATAGGAAAGTCTGTACCATTCTGTAGCACCACTAGTTTAATTTTGGTTTCAAATTTGATGTATTTACTCATATCGTAATTTTAATGGTGTAAATATTTCAGATTTTTATAAAAACGCTGTTACTTTGTGTATTAAACATTCCCAAGCGAAAATCAATAATTAATCATAATAAATTTACTTGAATATATGAGGCGTTGATTATATTTAATGTTTTCCACTAAACATTATGCCCCGAATAATGGAACAAACATAACTTTCGTCTACCAAAATGGCGAAATGAATATGACAAAAACTGTCACAAGTTTAAATCTTAGTTTAAAAGTCTTTCAGTTATGATAAATTACTCCATTCTAATTCATTCTACGATTAACTGAATTTGAATAATCTATCCCGTTGCCTGGACGTGGGGAGAGGCGATAAGTAGATTAAGTCATAATGGGGCGGGCTGATGGGAAGTGACGACCCCACAGAGGAAGGACGCCCGTGTCCCACCTCCGTCGCCAAACGACCTTGCTACGTCACACCACCTGTGCAAGCGCAGTGAAACGTGTCAGCAGGGTACCGCGGCGCGGGGCGCGGGCGGGTGTGGGCGCGGGCGGGTTGGCGGGCGCGGGTGTGCAGGGGCGGGTGCGGGAGGGCGCGGGCGGGCCTCTGCTCCCCGCTCGGCCAGCGGCGCGACGCTTGTCAGTACACGAGTTCGTCCCGGCCAGCATGGCAACGAACAACAGCCAGCTCGAGCAGCTGTTTCGGGAATGCGACAAAAACGGCACGGGTCACATCGGGCCCTCGGAATTCCGAGAACTGTGCACCGGCTTCGACATCGGCCCCGCCGATTCCGACGCCATTTTCGCGGACCTGGACCACGACGGCGACGGCAAAGTGAGCCTGGAGGACTTCGCGTGGGGGTTCCGCGACTTCCTCCGCCCCGACGAAGGCGACGCGCGCAGGGCGTCGGTGGACGAGAGCGCGGCGACGCGTTGGCAGGACATGGAGCGCCGGCAGTCGGTGGCGCGCCGGGCCTGGAGCAACCTGGTGGCCAGCGTCGGGCTCTCCACCATCACCCAGTTCCTCAACACCAGGTCGGTCGGCAATCTTCCTCTCGGAGACGACAAAATAACGCTGGTGCAATTAAATAAGCAAAATTAATATCTCAAAGTAAGTTCAATTCACTGGACTTTATAAAAATAATACATTCTTTGGCTATTTATTTATATAACGCACGTAAATATCATTGCTCCTTTTTCCATTTGCTACTGTAGGATAGAAGTATACAATTAGTAGTATTTAGAACATCCTGTGTCGTCAATCTCTACGTTCTTCTAAGTAGAATTAATTTTCCTGACATAATAAAAACCTGACATTTTCTAGAAAATACACATTTTTTCTTTCTCGCCGGACTACGTACTAGTACGTAGTAAAGAGACACTATTATAAAGGTATGGCAAAGATCCGGAATTTTTCGACGGATAAATTTGTATTGTGAGATCCTAATATCGAAAAATTGGATAAATCTTGTTCTTACACAAAATAAATCATATCCTCTAACACGTTGTGTAGTCAGAATCCACGTTTTATGGGTCCATACTACCGAAATATTGATTTCTTGTAAAATGTCGGCTTGATCGTCCGACTGTGGTCCACGCTACCGCCTAAATCGTTGAAACAATTTCATATAAAATTGATGTTCCCCGATTGAACTGAACGACCTCGAGGACATGTGAATTTGAAACGCATATGTGCAACATTTTCTCAAAAATTGTTTCAATTGTTTAATAATCGTTGCCCTTGGGTAGAGAAAAGGACGAATAAAAATGGCGTAGGTCTCATGTTCGTTGAAGTCTCTGAATTTTCGGAAACCTATCGTACCTTAAGAGGGATTATCCGCAATGTGAGCTATCGCTAGGATTTTGTGGTGGGGTTAGCAACAGATCTTGTATATATTTAAACTGACGTAACACGAAATAAATGCTAAACGTATATTCCAGACGCAACTCAAGAGAGTAAACCCAAGGGCTCTTAATGGGCTTTATTCCAGATCACGAATCTTCTATAGGCCAAGAGTTGGACCGATTTCTCATCGCCATTTGGCCTATCCCCAAATTATCGAGAAAATCGTCGGATGCAACGTAAGCGCCAAGCGGCAAGTCTCACGAGAAACTTCTTGTGCCTACCATACAATATGTCACACTAAGGGCCTGTATTACCACCTTCGGTTAAATTTCCGATTACAGTTATCCGTATGTTGGCGATCAAAAATCGTATTATGACTTCTGGCTAAATATACTTCGGAAGTTTATCTAGGAGATAAATTAACCGGAGAAGAAAGTAAGGGGTAGCACGTTAACTGCTAGTTAACTGGCAGATTCATTTCCGAAATGGTGGCTCGCCAAATGTAGTATGCCGAAATATTTTTAAGATAAAATTACCAGAGGGTATTTCGACAAAACAAGATGACCATGTAGAACCATGTAGAACCCTGGTGAAATAGTTTTGAAAACTGGGAATGCCATGAATTCTTCGTACGCAGTACTATTTCTTTCCCACGCCCAATTATTCTAATGAAGCATAGAGAAAATATGTTTGTGCTATTATTATCAATAAGTATACATCAGACATGGGTTTGAATAAAATGCAAATTATTTAGATTCCAACCATTATTGTTATCAAGACTTTTTGTATTCCGTTTCATTACACGAAATATTTCAATGTAGTTCGCAAAAAAGAAAGTTTTCAATATATTTATTACATTGATTTCATTTTTCAATATATATCATATTTCAATATATATTTTTATATATTTTTCAATATATTCTCTGGTGAAGATTTTGTTTAAAAAAACGTTTAATTTGCTATTGAATAAAGAAGTAAGGAAAAAGGTGTATCACAACCATATTGTTATTAGATTCTCCTATTCCCAACATTATCTACGATGTGTAGTCGAAGTGGTTTGATAAAGAGAAAGTTTACAAACTCGCAAGGAAATGAATATAGCACACAAAACAGCTAAAACAAACTGCTGTAACTTATAAATGCTGAGAGATCTAGAAGTTTTTGCCAACCATTGCAATTCCACAGTGAAGTAGTGGATACCTACCTCTCGGCTATTGTGCAGGGTAATACGAGACTCCTACTCACTGATGATAACTTAACCAAGAGTTACTTAACGGCACTCTTACCGGAAGTTCTCAGCGTATCAAGTATGAGAGATACAATATGTGACTTCCATGAGAAACTTGAGTCTCGTCATGGGATAACCGTAGTAATTGAAATCATCCATTTGGAGTTATGGAGTATATAAACCATTACACACTTTTATTATAATCTAGATGTCTAAATCCATTAAAATAACCAATTTTCATTTTTAAATTTTAAATCCTCTTTCTGTCCTACAAAAATTGATATTTAAATTAAGTCGTGAACAATTGTTTGAAAAAAAAACAGACTTTTACGTGTGAATTTTGCTTGTAGCAGAAGGTTAGAGCAAAGGACGCATGAAAAATGGGCAGGTCTCATTTTCGTTGAACTCCGAATTTTCGAAAATTGGAAAACTTAGAAATAAGCGAAATAAGTTCAAAATAAAAGTTAGAAAGTATGCGCTTTTGTAGCCCTAAGGGTTTTCAATAAAACAAAGGTTTTGGAGGGGAAAACCCTTGCAAGTATGTTTTATTATTCCTTGCCATTATGACACCCCTCAGTGTGACTATTCACTCCCCGGGTAGGCTCCCATTGCTTTAACATGATGAGAAGTGTGGATATTTCAGCTTCACTGAACCCCCTTACCACCAGTCATCGAAGGCGGTGAGTAAAACCTGAAAATAAAATAAAATTAAATGCCAGAAAGAAAAATGCATATTCATTTTGGCAGGCTCGAAATTGTTTTGCTGAAGTCGGTGCTCATAACCAGCTCGTGTCAAATCAAGAAAATCTTAGTGAGTTTATATTATGACTTCGTCGACTTGATGTCAAGATATATTATTATACACAAGCAAAACACAAAAGAATTAGATCGATGAAAGAAAGTCAGGAAGTCTAGGAGGCCACTTGGGGTAAATCGTATTAAATATTAATTTCAAAATCATGAAATATTTTTAAACAAAAAATGTATGCTTAAAAAATATAAATGTTGGAAATGGAAAAACACAATTTTTTTAAGAAAAGTAAACATTTTTGGGGGTGTATATGTATTATGACAATTAATGTAATATGTTCATTACACAATGTTACAAAATCAGCATTCACAAATGAAGTAATGGACTATTATGATTTTGAGATGTTTTGAATTATTACTTTCTCACAATATATTAGTTTTCAGAGAGATAACATTTTGAGACGTCAAAATTGAAAATCAAAGATGGAGAATTTCGTGATTTAAAGAAAAAATACTAATTTTATTCAGCCTATACTCATATGTTAAAAAAGTATACAAAAATGAAATTTTGTAAATAAAAACTGAATGTATTAATCATTTAAAGTGTAAACTTATAAAAGTGATTTAAAAAATTATAAAAATATACCATTTTCGGCAGATCAATTCAAATGAAACGATCAATTTTACTGATGGTTTCCCCGCGCACTTTATTCAAAGATGGATGAAACAATGTATTTTCAGTCCAATTGGGAGCGGACAAATTGTACGACAACTTTTCATATGATATCACAAAGAATGACCCCTATACATACATGAATGACTTAAGAAAGTGGAACGTATCAGCGGTTCTATCATACCCCATCCTACAAAAAAATGTGTATCTGTATTCATTTGGTTTACTCGTGTGACCGCTCGTGCTCATTTAGATGAAGAAAATCCTCGGAATTTTTATTGCCATGACTATCTAAATGGTGATTGATCTTCGCGAATTCAAATGTCACATGTGAAGAAGAGGTACGGCATCAAACACTGCTTAATAGTTTACTACGTTAGTTAACGAAGTTCATAGTAACCACTTGGTTAATTACGCCTAAGAGTTAGGGAAGAGATCCCACAGCTTGAGAAACCGTGCACAAAGTTTACTTCTCCCGATGGTACAGTTTTAACTGTTTTTAGTTAAATAAATAAATAAAAATTGCGTGCGAATACAAGAAAGTAAAAACATTAAGCGATGGGTCATCGGTGAGCGCAAATACACTACATCCGGAACGGTAACACTACATATACATACGGAATACACTACATATACATTCAGAACAGCAACTCTTTTCTCACACTCGATCACGCTAGAAGAAAAGCAATGAAACAAAAGACTAATTGAGAAAATGAGGGGGGATGTATTTTCAGAGCTGATGGCAGCTGGAAAGAGGGGGGTGGAATCGAAAAGAGCCCAGACTAAAAAGATTAGGAAACTATGAGAAAGTCTACGCCATTCTGTTCCACCACTATTTATTTTCTCGTATGCGTACTATGTATGGAGTAATGTATGTAGAAATACACAATTTTAAATGAAAATTTGCGTTTAGAACCAAGTTTAACTCTTCTATGATATTCACAAGTCATTTTAAATCTATTATTACGGGACCGAAGAATAGTGAAAATGTGAAAAAAGGTTTTTTGATAATAAAACATTATTTATATATAAATATTACATGAAAATAAAGAAAATCAATGTGTCAACTGATACTTGCATATAATGTTTTACAACTACCATTATTATCGTCATTTGTTGCTGCCCATTTGAATCTATCATCTTTTGCTCAATTTCACAGAGAGCCATAATATCTAAACAAATTTACGTGGTGTGTATTCAACATTCGAAAGAGAGGGCAGGACACAGACTTGGAACTCAGTAGAGGAAAGTTGCCCCATTTTGATCATTTTATTCATTCAACGTCCAATATTAATATATTAATCTTTGGAATCTTTATCATCACTCAGTACATCTCTTTATTTTTTTTTCATTTTTTCTTCCTAGGGCTTTATCAAGCTTTAGGGGATGCTGATTTCGGCTATCTGCGTCGGGTACCCACTATGTTCCTGATGGGGACACACATTAACCGTTACACTAGCCACACATGCGGGCTCCTCGGTCTGTGGCCAGCAGACTCAAAAGGTTTTCCACGATAACACTCTTACATACATGAAAGAAGAGGGAGGAACAACCATGCCCACGGCGGGATTCGAACGAGGCGCTGAGTCGGCACACATCCTAGCCACCTCGGCAACCCAGGTCGACAAGTACATCTATTTATCTCAAAATTTAAAACCAAAATTTACACAGATTTTTTAATTCTATTTTTATTAGAAGAACAGTATTGAAAACATTTCATTAGGTCTCTTTTATTGGTTGTCTTAACATTTCTTCTATATCCTTCAAGATCAAGTATAATGTACTGTTGTTGCACTTCATCAAGAGTTAGTAAACTGTTATATTCTTTGAATAGCATAATACATAGGTATGATAAAAAGTAGTGAGAATATTGCTGTAACTTAGGGCCGGTGAGTCATCGTGCTGTGGTGACAAAATGAAGGACTGTTAGTAGAATGTGTGCAGCCAGCGGGAACAATACTTTGTCAGTCTTGAAGCGTTGAACTTCATAGCAATAGTGAAAGTACCCTAACGTTTACAAACGTAGAACAATATTCGTGGCTGAAAATTAAAATGAGACGAGATCGAAGTACGCAAAAATATTTTCTGGGACTGCGTGAAGCATGTGGTGATGCAGCGTTGCTGTACTCCACAGTTGCATAATGAGTTAAAGCGTTAATATTAGGCAGAGATGCTGTGAAGAATAATGCCCGTAGAGGACGACCCCACGTGGGGAACAATTCAGTTCAACTTAGCTTCATTAACTCATATTAACACCTCTTGTTAGTTGGCTTATATACAAAACATAATCAAATTTTCACATTTTCGTTTATTCAATTCTTCACACAATCACGTTTCGACAACTTTCATAGATTTCAGGCTAAGAATAAATTACTTGCAACAATTACTAACAGCGAAAACTAATTACATTCCTTAAATATTAAAACGTGAGTCCCTTACTGACTTTTTTAAAAATATTAATATCTCAAAATTAACACTCAAACTGTTTAAATGGTTTTAATTAAACTGCTACAACTGTTGACATTTATATAAATTTTCGTTTCTTTTGATGCATGATAGTTATTTAACAAATCTTTTAGTCGTATAAATCGCTAGAGACACGTTATTTCACTACCACTAAGGCTTCTGGTGCCAGCCAATCTCATTTTTTATAGGCAAGGAACTTTGGAATGCATTTATTGTAGTGATCTGTTAATACTGACACCTGATGAATGTGATTCCTACGAAGTGTAATATAATTATAAATTTATTCATTGCAGGAAAATGTGTTCGCACACTTAAGCAAATCAGTTTTGACGAAAATTACTGTTTCGTAAATATATAGGACAGGCAACCGTAAGATTCCACGTTCAATGAAAGGAAGACAGACTAGAAGGAATGACGTGGATGGAATGTACTTATTATTAGCACTCTTTTCCCATATTCTAAAAGTCTGGGTAGTTTCGGATGTATTTCCCCTTTCTCCTTTGCCATATCTCAGACGGTACATTTTCAAAATATATACGCAACGCAATTGAACGCAGAAAGCTGACTGAATTTCAACAAAATCTCAATGCGTATCGTAATGAAATTAATTTAATATTAAATTCATTTATATAGATGATACATTTCAGGTTTTACTGAATTGAATTACTCAGGAAGTTCGTTACCTTAACACCAGCAAGTTGAATATTGTTCATTTTCAATAGTGCATACACCTGTTTGAAATGCAATACAGGATTGAAAACGTTTTCCCTCCATATACTCTTAATCTGTTATTAGGAAAAATTCGAAGTATCTGAAATGATACTGTTACGAATATTGCGTCACCTGCCGAATTCGCTGCGCGTGGATTGCGTCATCTGCCGGCGCCCCTTCCCTCCCCCCCCGAACTAGACGGTTCCGGACTATCCGCGAGCCGCGGGAAACGCCGAGAATATGCCGGGTGCCTGGAGACAAGCGCCGGGCAGGTATAAATGCGCCGCTGCCGGCATCCGCGAGTCAGTTAGTAGAAGACGTGAGTAGAAGTCAGTGGGTTGTAAGACGTCAGTGAGTAGCAGAGAAGCAGTCAGTCCGTCAGTGTGTCCGAAGTGGGAGCTGTGCTGTGAAATGTGCATTGCGGTGAAGAGTGGTGCAGCGGTTGAACAGCAGTCAGCAGTCTGAAGTCTGCAGTGGAAGCTGAGCTGTGAAGGGTGCATCGCGGTAAGCAGTGGTGCAGTGGGGAAACAGCAGTCAGCAGTGTGAAGTCTGCAGTGGAAGCTGAGCTGTGAAGTGGGCATCGCGGTAAACAGCAGTGCAGTGGACCCTGGTGTGCGCAGTGAAGTGTGGTCTGCGCAAGGAATTGTGGTCTGCGCAGGGGAATTGTGGTCTGTGCAGGGAATTGGGTCAAGTGCAGTGGACCGTGGACAGAGCATCGGACTGGCTGATACTGTAGAAGAAGAGAACAGTATAAATAAATAGCGTGTAAGAAGTGAACTGTGTAAATAAATCATCAAGAGAACGGAGTCGTGTGTAAAGAAAAATAATTAAGTGTAATATATCTGTAAATAGACCAAGTAGATTTTAGTGTATAATTGTTCCCGAATAAACGTAATTGTTTAAATATTGTGTTGGTTTCAATTCACCACGGAGGAACGTTACAATACAATTTATTGTTTCTTTTTCGCACACAATATTAGCGCCATCAGCAAAGAAAACTGTTCTGTCGTTTCTAATGTTATCTATTAGTCTCTGTTGGTTGTTTAATTAACAAAACGTCTTTTATACAAGTCATAAACGTCCCATCATAGTTTCTAAGATAGCTAAATATGTTTTTAAACTCTCAATATAATTGCAAGGGAATTGAAATTTAATGGACAATACGTATATCTGGCCCATTAAGTTCGATTCAAATTCTATTTCTAATATAGATGAGAGAATTTTACTCTTTTCGTTCGAATTTTTAACAAAGGCCGGGACATCAGTCAGATCGACAGGGGAATATGAAATCCGGAAAAAATTTTGCCTATAGTTTAGGCGAGTGGTTCACAAAATGGACGTGGACACCTGGGGGTCTACTCCGACCTGTAAGGACTGAATATCAATGAAAGAACGAGTGGCGCAGCAGATGCTTTCACGAATTATTTGTATTTTTTTGCAATTTCGAATTTTCAACAAATATGCGACATGTACCATACTTTTAACCGTGGAAGAAACCATTTCCATTCTTCTACACGTAGAAAAACTTGAATAAAAATTTGGAATGGTTTTCGAGAAAATGTTATTCTTATAATTTGCATTAACTTCAGTGAGTTTTAGAACAGATTTTGTTTAAGACAAAAATCTATATTCTCTAATCTGTAGTTTTGCAATGACAAATTTTTGCAATTTCCGAAATTACAGAGTTCTCCTAAAATGGAATTAGTTTCACTTGTTTTTACCGTTCTTTGATACATTAGAGGGGAAAATATAAAGAAAAAAAATTGAAGACTTTTTGAGGAAATTATTATTTTAAATCTGTCTGAATGTTACGTAAAACTACTATTATTCACATTGTCAAAAAATGTACTTTATTTCAAGATTGGCCTTTGAACAACAGGTATCATTTAATATTGTAGTTGTTGAAAAAAATGAGGATTCATGTGAAGTATCCTCCAAAATCAAAATATCCGTTTTAAACTCAGTGTGCCTCGAGTTCATTTAAATTGGATAATGAATATAAATTTTGGAGAAAATAGACTGAATGATTTTGGCTCTTTTAAATTTTGCCGTCAATTGACTTTTCGGTATCGAGAACCCACAAAACTAGATTCTGACTACACAGCATGATAGTTGTACATAGTAGAGGTAACTTACTGTATATAGAAACATAATTTATCTACTTTATCATTACCAGGGCTCGGTAATAAATGTTTTTCTGCCAGAATTCGCCCTTTTTCGGCGCAAGATTACAAAACTTTCTCTTCTTATGAAGTAAGACGAGAGTAGTTTTGAAATGCTAACTTTTTGCAATTCTAAATGGGGGAGTGTTGATCGAAAGTGGGACTAGCACATATGACGGTAGTTTTTTAACTTTTGAAGTACCACTTTTTGAAATTTTAGAAAGTACAGAGCTGGTTTTCACATGTCTTATGTTTGGTACATTTTTTTTTTACTTTTTTCAGACAATTTTAGAGTTTTGGATGCTTAGAGACTACATTTTAAAAAAAACTTTAATGAAATGGCAACCACACGTTGCTTATTTACCCAAATCTTTTTACTAACTTTAATGACTTGCACTTACAAGGTAATAATATAAATTTAAGAAAAAACAGCCCATCGTTGCAACTTTTCTTGCCAGTATTAACATAATAAAGCAAAATATAAACCGGTGGGAAGTTTCCCAATTTGTTACAGACAAACTGGCAAAATGTTGACTTTTCGTCCTACGTTCTCCGTATAAATTCTCTTGACACAGTCCTTAAATGAAGGTTGGAAATCCGTAATGGGTTATCAATCCATACCGTGACACTGAAGAATCAGGTGTCATATTACGAGAAGAAATACTAACCAAGAAATTAGTTAAGGTGCAGTTTAGAAAGCGATATTAACAATTCTGACTTCAGAGAAATATACCTATTACTTATCCTGCATTATGGACTCTCGAAATACTGTTTTTGATAGCTTTTTTATCTCCAAACCTCATGGAAAGGAGTTTCAGATCCATTGTCAATCGTCTTACAAAAATTGAAAAGATTGAAAGTCCCTGGCCGAGGAGATTTAAGATTATGAAAGTCTAATTTGGAGTAAATATTAAAAAATCTGCTATCCAAGCATCACGTTCATTCTTCATATAAAGGGTGAAATTTTTATGTACTTATTTCATGTAAGAATGTTATTAGATTAGCATACCATACCGTTTTAATTAATAAAGTTACATGAATGGAAACATACTCTTTTTGTTTTAAAATTCTCCACTGTATTGTAAATTCTATCAAAGTGAGTAGTTTTATGTCTGTTGTTAAAAACATCCTTGGTATTGATGTAAGTTTTAAAATTCTGTATTGGGATATCTTTCCAAAACCCTTAAGTCACGGTAAAATTTCTCTTGACAGCTCTCACTGACAGGTTAATGTTTAGTACCGTTAAGTAAATTTTGCAATTGTAACCTCAAATTTCGGTACATTTTGCATTCACTTGAGTGTTTTTAGACGCCGAGTGAAATTTTACCATCGGTTACACTCTGCTTTGAAACTCTACAGTAAAAATATCACTCTGCTTAGTTCGTTTTGGAACGACGGCTAAAGGAGTCTTCAAGATACGAAAACTAGTGGAGCCATAACAGCACATACTTTCTTGTATTATTTGTAACATTTAGAGTTTTTAAAAATTCAATGTTCAATTAACGTTCAATGAAAATTGGACCTGCACCATTGTTAAGGGACCATTTTTAAGGATTTTCTATATTCGAGTAAAACAAAGTGGTGAAGTTTTTGAGATATTATATACATTTCCTTCATTTAAAGCAACAATTAAGCGAAAATTATTCGTTTGTACAAAAAACTGAACGTGAAATGATTTAAAGATTTCATTTTTTTAAAAAATTCCATTAAGCAAAACATCTATCACTAAAATTGTAGATTTTCCGTGTCATTTTTGCAATTTTCGGAATACAGAGTTCACTGGAAATTGGACCCTGGCTATTTTTAGCGTTTTCCTCTTTCCGAGAAAAAAAATGGAATCGATTTTGAGAAAATAATTATATCAAAACTGCATATATTTCACACTAATTACACGAAAATTATTCATTTTTTCGAATAATTGTACATGAACATATCTCAATTTCTTTGTAAATGTTTGTTTGAAAAATCTCTATCTTGTAGTTGTAGGAGGACGCAGAAAATTTTTGAACTTTTGTATTTTCTGAAATTAAAAAAAAAATCAATGAAAAGAGGACCTGTGCACTTTTTTAAATTCCTTTTGCTGTACACGGACTTCAGGGTTGGTTATGTATGAGTCACTGGTGCTCTCGCAGGTTATCTGTAGAAGTTCGTACGATGAGGCTATTAATTTGTGGAATTTGGTTGATATTATCACCCGGGCGTAATAATCGGGACGTAATCATGGCTTGCAAAGGATATCACAGCGGGGAAATCTTTCGATCAGACTTCACAACATTTAGAAGGAATACAAGACCTTCAGACTTTTTGCGAACGACTGCATCAAGTGTCGGAAAATTAAAGAAAAATCGGACATTCTTCAGTTGCAACAAAAATATTGGCGAATTGATGGTGTGGTCCCTAGAAAATGAAATGAAAGCACAACTTTTACTTTCACAAATGCTCGAATACAGGGAACTCCCCACCATAAAATGGGAAGAAATTAAATATCTGAGGCACGTAGTTATAGAGGTAAAGGTGTTAATATGAGCTATGTATAAAAAATGAGCCCCCTTAGTATCTGTTCACTCATCGCAAAGATCTTCACTCATCTCAACTAATTTTGCCATCATAGCTCTGTAGTTTAATTGTGAAGGAGAGCGGATGTGTAACAGAGGTTTTCGTGTTTTCTCGATTCTAAAAACTTTGTAAGGTAAGTCTTTGGCTTTTAATTGCAGTTTCAGTTCGCTTAGACCGATTATAATTCCTAACAAATTAAATACAATATGTCTTAAACATTTTTTTTATGTCGGCAATTTGTAATTTCGGTCTGTTCTGGTTTGCATAATTTTAATATGGCGATGGCTGTAAAATGAGTTCGAACTACGGTGTTTATACTCGTATGAGCTCCAAACTTTAAGGGGCTCATTTGACATACACTACACCTTGTTTTCGTACTATTTTTGTTTTGGATGCTACAAAAGATTCTAGTCCCAAAACAAAAGGAAAAACTATAATACTGAAGACTTAGTTAAGGCAACGCAGTTAAGAGGAGGAAAAAAGCTTCTATAACGGTTTTCTTACCAAGACCTACTCTTTAATGGATTGTTCTTGTTGACAAACCTTGGGAAGAACTAAATTATGAAGAAAACCTATATTGAGCACGAAAAAGAATAGAGAATATGCTTGTTATGGAAAGTAAATTCTACGCTCTCACCAGAAAGATGTTCGCAGGGTAGCATACCGTTTTCAGTCGACCATCGTGGAGAACTGCGAGTTCAACAATTTGTGTGAAATATCGGCGCACTATGAATCTGTTGGGGCCGAAAACATTTGCATTTGTGATTTTGTATTTTTTTTTATTTTCTTAGTTTTTGAAATAAAATGGCATTTACATACATAAATAAGTAACTAGTTTCTCGAAATACATTTATTAGATTATATATTAAGGGGGCTCATGATACCAGCACATAACTTTTCAAATATGACTTCTTTTGGATTATTGGTTTTTACCAACTTTCTGAACAGTAAAGAAAGTCCATATTCTTTATATAGTTTACAGAAATGTTCAAGATTAAGTTATAATATTTGTTTCAAAAAATGCATTTAATTTAGTTTTTTAAAAGTCAAAATAAAAGTGAGGGCTCATAATACTACATGTTCATGTAAACGGCGCGGCGCATTCATACGAGATGCCTCCAAATTATACCGCCAAATTTCGTTCCAATAGCGCCAATCGATTTCAGCGCGACCTAATAAATTCTGTGTTGTTTATTTTTGGCGGAGACGCCCTATCCAAAATAATCTTTTTGATAACAAATTCTTAGATCATAAGTAGTAATATGAAAAAATGGACAAGTTTCGATCTTCTTCAGTTGCCAAAATTAATAATAAATTCACAGGGGTTTTCTTCTAGATTTTGATGCTAAAGGTACCGGCGCCAAGTATAACATGTTAATGAGTCCTGTTATCATTATCCATTTACTGAAACTTTTAGATACTGAATATATACTTTTACATACGTTTAGCATGTTAAAGTTACATGTGCTAGAAGTAGCTAAAAAAGGTAGAAAATATTGTGTATTCCATAACAGACTGGTCTATGAGATGTTACTTTAACCACATAAACATTGTTCACGAATTACAACATGCATGAATTCTAAGCAATGTTTTTTCAGATTCAGGTCATGTGCAGACAGAAATTAGACAGATATTACTTTATCTTATGTAAATGATTAATTGTAGGTTTAAAACTGCAATAACCCGAATTTTGCCGAAATTATTAAATAAACCTGTTTATTTTCCAAACGAACTGAGATACATCTTTACACTTGTCGACTAATGAGATAGAAATTTTCGCATAAAGAATTTCACTTGTGAGCAGAATTACAATAGTCAGCGCTAATATTCGCGAAACATCTTTATTTCTGAACAAAAAGAATTCACAAAACTCATCATGCAGATGTTTCGTGAAAATTGTAATTTTAAATTTACCACCTGTGTACCCACGGGCTCTTTGCGAAGCTTTGTAATTCAAATTACTAGAGCAAGGCTTCAACCTTGGCCTACTTGTGGTGACGCACCTGACTTTAGTCACTCGGAGTTTACACCACGTGATGTTATTTCCATGTGCTATCAGTTTGAACCCTTGCGACACTAACGGAAACATATCAATATGGGTCAGTGACTCCCTTTCTCCGTTGCCCGCACTAAAGAGGGAATTATCAAACTGTAAAGTTCTAAGACGACCGTAACTATCTATGAAAAGTGCGAAGGGGAAAACTGATGCCTCAAGTCAGTTTTGAATTTTCAATTGTAACAGAACTCAATTTTCCTCGCACAGTTGTAGAATAGTTAAAGAGGTGTAGAATTTAATATTACATTGGGTACCAATTTCTATTCGTCTTAACATGTATATTACACTATTAATATTAAGAGTCTTCTTTAAATGGATTCTAATACGTCTAGTTTTCTTTCACACAGGTATGCATAGTTCTGCTCCTGTTTCATGATAATCTCAGAATAATTCTAATTATTCCAAAAGCTTTAGAATGCTTCTCCAAAGTTAAAGATGTAAAAGCGACAAAAAAATTTCACGTATACATAATGAACATAAAATGACATGTAGGGTGTCTTCGAGTACTTTCACATACTTAGATTTACTTTCTTGTATACTATCGTACACGTAATGTGGAGTCAGTTACGTAATGTTGAAAAGTCCAGATTTGATGAGAATATACATTTTTAAGCTTATCTGTTAGCATTTCAGTATTTTGTCTGTCTTTATGTAAGTCCGTCTGTCCATCCAGTGGCGTAAGTTCAACAGAGGAAGTCCTTGGACCGACACAAACCGGGGGGCTCCTAATAAAAGATGTCATTATTTTAATGTTGTAATTAAAAACTGAATTTTAGGAGTGAAAATATTTATTACAATTATTTATTAGAAAAATTTATTATATTTGAAACTTCACGATATAATTTAAAATTGAAAAGTTGGTCTTTTCTGTTCGTTTACAAATTTATCACTAACGGTAGAAATATTATTTTTCAACAAGACCATTTTTTCTGCTCAATCGATAAAATATTTGAATTATTCAGAGAGAATTGTAGAGTTGTACGTCGTAAATAATTTTTAATCACCTTTAGTTTTCAAAGCGCTCTTTCAGCTCTGACGAGAATGACAGAAAATGTCACAAATAATGTCAATACGGAATACACATCGAGAAAACTTGTGAATAATTAGCAATGCAACGTTTGCAAGATCCTTAACAGATCTTTGTTTTATTGTTTGACATTTTAAACAAATGCGCAAAGACTATAACTGAGACGACAAGTTTTCTGTAAGGGTGTTTTGATTGAAGTTTTTGTGCTTCTTCGTAAATTTTGTCGTCAAAAAGAGCTATTAAAACGTGTGGCTGAATTACTTTTAAAATTACATCGGTATTTTTTAATCCAATAAATCAAATGACTCTGGACTCTGTAAAAGAAAAAAACATTAATATAAGAAAATTGCACGGGGCCCTCGAACCGTCGGGGTCCCCGGACAGGTCTGTCAGTCCCTATGGAACTTACGCCGCGGTGCTCATCTATGAACAACACTGGCACCTAAACCTAGGATTTCCCCCGAAAGCGAATTCCCGGATCGATCTGGCCGAATTCGAGGACCTGCGAATACGAAACGGATCCTTTAAATTTGGGTGTGCAGATCATGAAGTCCCTTGGAGATTTTCGAAATTCCAAAAGCAAAAAAAAAAAAAGTTCCAAAATGCACTTATAAATAGGGCCCGTGAGCGATTTCCTAAATATTTCCTTTTACGGCAAAACGTGCTCATCTATGAACTCTCTCTGCCTGTGTGTGTTTGTCTTTGTTTATCCGTGTGTGGACAACACTATCGCCTAAACCGCTTATATGAGTTTCTCCTAACTTGATATTTTCCATTCGATCTGACTGAACTTAAGGCATAGACAAGTTTACTATTTCTTTATTGCAAGTTTTCTGGTTCTTCATTGAAGAGAGAATAAGCGTTTCTCGTATTTTTAAGACAGGCGCAGTTCAATGGACATCAAAATATACTTTTAAAATGCCTGAAAGAAAGAAAAATTGCGTTTTTTTAAATCAAAACCGCGTCAAATGAACAACTTACGCTGTTGGGTGTGTTACTGATGTAATCGAGGCGTCTTCCTTTTGTTCAAGTGAACTCAGCCTGCAAATGTTGCGTTTGGACTGTTCTTTAAAAAAATCTCTGCCTTTATTTATCGCAAAATCTGTTGAACTAACAATGGCGCCGATAGGCGTCACAGGACCCTTAGATTATATAGTACTTACATGTAAGATTACACGTAAAAAAATGCATATTGTCATAAAATGAATTTCTATACTTAACGGAAGGGAAAAGAAAAAAGATGACATTTCATTAAAATCCGCCCCCTGGTCATAATACTGTGTACCTACTATGTAAAAGTTTTCTCGACTAACCGTTGTAGATAAACAATAACTTGAGGACAATTGTCCTACATTGAGTATGATTGAGGCATTTTTCGTATACCGAGTACTGTTGTACATTTCCTTTCTTCGATTGTTTATTTTCGATAAAAGAAAAAGACCTCTTAATGTGACGCCATTGTGGCAAATAAGTGGTAATAAATTGAGAAAAATCTGTAAAAGAATATTGGAATCGGGGGGGGGGGAGGCAGGGTTCCCGTGCGCTTTTGGATTCACTACTAATCTGTAATGTCTACTCCGTCTACGCCCAGCATTATTTCCAAGTCGCGGGCAAGGTAGCTAGCTTACTAGAATTCACATTATTGCTACATGCAACAAATAACTGCATTGTTATATAAAACATAATATAAAACGAAAACAAGGAAAGAAATCTTCATTCACACATTTCTGCCACTTGGCAAAAATGCTTATGCAAGGCAGAATACAAAAAGAAAATAAGCATGAAAGAGTAATAAATAGTAAAGATTATAAAATTGATACAAATCTCGGTTGCTCGATACAATAAATCTAGACAATATTTTTTCGTATGAAGCCACTATTCCCCGCCTCGTTTCAGCGCTGATAGAGCGGGAAGACGGCGGCGCACAGTGGTGCATTTTGGCGATTTCCTGGCCCAAACCTCTG
The DNA here is from genome assembly GCA_017312745.1 of Gryllus bimaculatus. Taxonomy (NCBI): domain Eukaryota; kingdom Metazoa; phylum Arthropoda; class Insecta; order Orthoptera; family Gryllidae; genus Gryllus; species Gryllus bimaculatus. Next base: position 197,004 of record BOPP01000126.1, on the reverse strand, counting down.
GAAGCTACAGTATGTGTTCTACGGCAACCAATATTATCTTGGGTAACGTAAGGGAGCTGGGAGCATAGTGCCAGAATAATGCACTGCTTATTTCTGCGAAAGATAAATATATATTTTCTATATGAACATGGTTAAATTTTATCAATTCATTTAGAAAACCGTAGGGATTACATACATATTAATTGATAACATTTGGTGTAAAAGGCATGGTATTAATGGCATCATTAACCCTCTGCCAGAAAAAAATCATATCCAATGTCCGGAGTACAAGAAACGAAAAGCGCATTTTCACTAGAGCACAATTCTCACTTCAATGATATCGGACTTAGACAAAGCAGTTTTGTCCAAGGATTTTAACTTTCTTCTTGGAAGATCCCTCAAGCTGGAAAAGAACGGATCAGAAGGGATCAATAGGCGATTATACATGTCCTGAATTGAGTGCAGTCTTGAAAATGTTCGCGATAATCCTTCTCTGTACTGCCTTATATATTTATGACGTGATTCTTGCGGTTCTTCTGATAATTGGCGAATGGGCAGTAGAGCAGAAAAATACTTCTCGAACTGTGTAGTTAAACTTTATGCACAATTGCAGACATGTAATACCATGAATATTTGGAAACATTTCTTGGAAGTTTTCAGTGCGTACTGTTAAAAAAAAGAATGCTGATGGCGTATCAATTGGACATTGACTAATTATGACCTCATATATCTCCGTTATTTCTGGTTATTTAGGGTTGTCAAGAAACGTCTCGCTGTATTACCGTCATTGCTGTTACCATAATCCTGCTTGGGACGTTCTATATTCAGACCAAGTTTTTTCTCTGAATTGCATTTGAATGCGTTTTTTTGTTTATATTCAAACTGTAGTTACAATATTATTTCCTTAAATATCAATACAATGCAAATTTTATAAAAGTAATAATGTAATAGAAAACATGTTTTTTGTAACTTAGAAGAAAACAAACATAACTTTCCGATCATTTGTATGTCTTTTTTCATTTTGATTTCATTTTTAATCATTTAAAAAGTGAAACGATGAGCTTTTTTGATATCATAAATGAATTTTTAATCATTTAGAAAGTGAAATGATCAGCTTTTTTTTATATCATGTATGAATTTGACCTTTCATCGAGCGTACATCCTTCCTAGGACAATTTTCGATAAGATGAATAATCTAAATATAATTTTTATATAACATTTTTTATAAAATAAAATGGACGTAATTCAGTTCAGATGATGCAATATGTACGTAAATATTGTTTATGTAATATTAGTGAATAGTAATCATGTATTACGACAATTAATAAACTAAAATTTTATTGTTTATAATATTGAGTAAATTTATTTTAGTAAAAAAATTAAAAATGTTTTCCCTGGCATTTGCGTTGTAAAAGCAGTTCCCGTTCTCAAGACGGATCTCGTCCAGTCACATTCGGCGAAAAGTTAATGCTTTATAATCGGGCGAGTCGGGGCATGATGTTACAACTGGATTTGAAAGAGGATAGTTTCAGATAGTAAATGAAATCAAAAACATCGCGGAATTCTGCGAAATTGGTAACTTTCGGTTTACGTGAACTTACAAGTAATTAAAAATAATTTAACAAGTAATTCAAACTGTATTTCATTGTATTAAAATTTCATTTTATGCGTTTTAATAATTTATCCTACGTCGGTATCAAGCATTAATGCATCATAAATCGTGTATGAAAATACTCTACAAACCTTCTGGAAGAGAATCATCACTGCCAGCAATCTCTGCACAACTTTGTATGGACATCCCTTAGAAACAAAGACGGTCTCTGTGTGGCTCTCGGGCACTGCAAGTCTACCGAACCCCGCGAAGGGGAAGTTCCGGTGACTAGTGGCGCCAGGGCAATTGACCCAGAGGCACGAAGTGGACAGAAACAGATGTCCACAACTACAGAGAGTGTCGTACGAATAGTATGTGCAAAACGTCGGTAAACGAAATTTCATTTTTGACGTTTTGGCCAGGATTTCGGGAAAATGCACCACCGTGTGGCGGGGCGTACTTCTGCTAGTTATTTATAAACGAAGTCTTAGTTTGAGTTTACTATTTACACTCTTCACATCACTACTTGTTAACACGGCTGTGCATTCGCCCCAACGTAGAGGAGCGGAGCTCAGAGGGATGTCCGCTGAAGGGGTCCCCACGAGACTTTAACCTGTGAAAGGGTGATGCGGTCAGGAATTGTGATGCCCCAACGAGGAATGACTATGAATTTGAATATTTTGAGACTCGCTCATTCCACGATGCCCATGACATTACATTTACTATTTATTCTTCCCAATTATATTAGATAACATGTTTAATATGTTTTAAATTTGGAGCAGCAAGATGGTGTCTGAGGTAGGTACAAACTTCCCTTACAAACGTTACATCTTATAATATTTGGCAACTCAGAAAATTGTATATTTTATACTCAACTGCTAGCCATTACGGCAACTCATATTCAGGCTGTCATTTTATTTACTTAAATCAAATATTCTTAATGCACAATTAGAGTAATCCATAACTGCACGATGGCTTCTCTTTTATCTTTTATAATATTAATCTGTTCCCATTTGAAAGCATTGGTTGGCAATGTTATGTGACAAATACACGGTTTTGAGCGAAAAAGGTTTTTGAAGCTGATTTTTTTAAAATTTTGAAGCAATAATTTGTTACAAAAATTTTGAAAATCAAAAGTGTTCATTTAAATACGATTAATTGTATTGAAATTTCATTTCATTAAATGCTGATAAATAGTTAAAAAACTTGTTTACTTTGAACTTTGTTTTTGTAACACAATACCTCCATCCACCAATGCCTTTATTTATGTCATTATTTTAATTAATTTTTCAGTGGTCCTAAGTTGGCAGAATTGTATGAAGAGCTACAAACACTTGAGACCTGCCCACAGCTAGTGAAACATTTTGAGCATGCATTCAGCAGTTTGCTGCATGATGTCAAAAAGTTGCATGAAGATAATAAAAAAATGGAAGAAATGTTCATGAAGTATGTTTAACCTTATTTTTTTATTAACATAGATTTTTATTAATAACAATATATTTAGTTAATATTACAATATCATAAATTAAGAAATACTAACTAATAACAGGTACATTATTTCATGAGACTGAAAAGGTTAGAACTAGTCTATTTGTTAACACCATTTTTCCCGAGACCAATTTCTCTCGTGTCTTCAAGCATCTCTATTGCCACTCGTTTGATGCCTCTTTGCAGGGTATGGAATCTGAACCTGTTTATTTTCTACTGAATCCTTTGTTTTATCGTTTTGACTTTCATTTATCATCAAAACTTAGACAAATAATCCAACAAACATTTTGTTTTCATCTGTGTGAGAACGCTGTTGGTCGCTTTTCTACGCTGCGTGAATGAGAGCCTCGCAATCTACCTGCATTGGGGAATTTGCCCAACTTCTTTGGCCCTGGTGCAACCTTTTGTTTTAGATTGTATTCGTATGTACGCAACTTTCTTAGTCACAGTAAAAAGTCATTTTTGTGCAAGCTTAAAACAAATGTTCCGATATTTATAATATTGTTACTTGTTTACTTATTCAAAATTGTTTAATCCTGAGCTACAGGAGAAGCAATTATTATTTAAAAAGAAAGAAATATTAAATATTAGAATTATCTATATTGCTCTACCTGACAAAAAAGTGAAGTACGCAGAAGAAGTGGTTGGAAGTGAATGAAACTACATTTGCTGAAAAACCATGCGACTTTATTGAACTGATTACAATATAGGATGAAAGAGTCAAGGACGTTGGCAGTTACAGGTAGAATGTTGGCGCCACGTTAGTAGGGTGTCGAATCTCCTCTGGTTGCAATGCATTCCCTTCCGCGTTTCGGAACAGTGTCAAACAGCCTTTGAATTCTCTCTTGAGGCAAGTTCGTACACAATCGTAGATGTTCTTCCACATCCTGCAAATTGGTACTGCGACGGAGACCCCTTCCAATGTCATCCCACAAGTGTTCAATGATGGAGATGTCCTGGGATCTTGCTGGCCACCGGAGGACCACAACATGCTCTAGGTAGTCCGTAGATACACATGCTATATGTGGGCGTGTATTAACCTGTTGCAACACCGTCCCAGGGTGCTGTACCATAAGGGAGAGGACGTGCGAACGCAGAATACCTGTGACATATCGTTGTTCCATCAAAATCTGCCGAAGCACTATTGGAGGTGATTTGAATGCATATCCGGTGGCTCCCCATTCCATGATGCCTGAGGGTATGCCTGCGAGTCTCTCCACAATCTGGGCAGGTTGAGCCTTCTGCCCTTCACGTCGTCACACTCGAACACAATGGTCATCGGAGGTTATGGCGAAGCGGAGCACATCAATGAACGAGGTGCGACGCCATTCGTTCTCAGTCCATGGCTACCAGGCACGTCACCAATCCAAACGCCGACGTCGATATCCTGGTGTCAATGGCAACAGACGCATGACAGATGCGAGTCGTCGAGCCACTGTGCCACTACAGACTGTTGTCGAGTCGCCAGTACATGTTCGCTAATGGCGTGTGCCGACCTCATGGGATTTCGCACTACTTGGCGCACCATAGGACGGTCCGCTGTCGGGGAGTTGTTTTTGGTCGACCCGAGCCTGCACGAAGTGCGTGGGTGCCCATAGTGATTCCGACATTGAGCCACTGCGACATCTGAAAGGCCCACGTGCCTGACAATTGTACAATACGACTAACCAGCCTCATGTAGTCCGACAATGCGACCTGTCAAGTGCAGCCACTTGGTATACAGGTTGTCGAACGCGTCTGCGCGGCGTCGCAGGTGCTTCGTCGTTCTTCACTGTCTGACTCACAGCAGTTGGCGGAGAACAGCTGCAGAACAAGAGGGCGGTGACATCACGAATGCACTCTGGTGGGCGTTCTACACATAACAGATAAGTCTGAATCTAATAATTTACTCGCACATCAATGGTAAGCGTGTATGCCGAAATGGGATAGTATTGGACCTCTCCTTCAGGGTGCAACACTTTTTTGTCAGGCAGTGCATATATA
>BOPP01000126.1:103630-191954 GCA_017312745.1 Gryllus bimaculatus | reverse complement strand
ATATATATATATATATATATATATATATATATTTAATTTTCAATAAAATCGATTAACAAACAAATTTCACTGCTACGCCAAAGACCTGATTTATGATTTTGTTAATTTTTATCACATTTTCTAAATACACCACTTTTCTTTAATGTGTTGTAATGGATGACAATTGGATCATTTTATCACATGTGTTATTCATAATACTATAATTCTGATGCACATAGATATGTGGCTACTTAAATATGTAGTTGAACAATGTTCGGGCTCTGGAAACTTGCCCATCGCTCACCGACTTTCAATTGTAATGCCACCAAGAAACTGAACGGAATACTTCGGAACACATACTTACACCTCATTCTACAGTAAAATATTTCTATTCCCCATGAAGCAGTTACGGTAGAATTTCATTAGTACACTTTCATTAATACATTTGCACTAAGTTAATAATCCAAACAATTAATGAGCTACAAATTATTGAGTTAATTATTATAACACTTAAAATGTTAAATCAGATTTAAATTTTACCAAACTCCATGGAAATCGTTGTCAAATCCAACAGTGCAGAGAAGGCCTACATAATATGGTATCCTTATATACCAGAGAGACAAATGTTTCAGAGAAAAGGAAGTTCATTTGATACACTTACGCTCTCTTGAAGAAGAACTGGATATGCAAGTTGCCCGGGTAGAGCAGCAGGTTCGAGAAGAAGCTCGAACAAAATATGAAGCGGAGAAACGAGCTCTTCAGGAACGGATGGAGACTGAGATCGCCGAACTTCAGACACATCTTCGACTGTTTCAAAAAGTAAGTTTAAGAAATTATATCTACTATCCTAAGTCAAGTCTTAAACGTGTTTGAAAATTGTATTAGTCGGATCCATTGCTTAGTTCCACTACGATATGTAGCGTTTCCTATATGCGAGCACTTCTTTCTAATGAAATTAATTTTTATTATACCTTAAGTAAATGCCGATATTATCAGTATATACCAAAGTAGATTCTGTTGATTGTCTACCTATCTTTTCGTCGGGGATGAAATGCCGGTCTGCATTTTCATTTCGTTACATTTCTTCTTATCTACTAGTCATACACTACAATCTACTAGTCATACACTACATTACACTACAAATTCATTAAGTTCACGAAGTCACGTACGTCTGTCGGAATATACGCTCATATAACTACCATGGTATTACGTTAACTACATTGCCTTTTTTGTTTGTGTGAATTTACGACGTGTTTAATCTCAAACAGTGAACAAAATGTAGCGTCTTATCTTTCCCGGCTCGAAGGTTCGATTGTTCGAAACTCGCCTCGGGCATGGATTGTCAGTTCTGACATGACGGAGTTCTACCAACCAATATGAATCACCCTCCAAACTTCTTCCTTCCATTCCTTGTTGAGCTGGTGGCAAAGTGTCTCGGGGCACTTGTGCCCAGCAGGTATCACATCACAGAACGCGTGCGAGAAGGGACTACAAAACGTCTCACGCAATACAATAACCTATGAGAATTGGCTGAGATAGGCCTAAGGACCACCTCCAGCAGCTGAGGTTAGGGAGAGTTCTAGCGCGGCAACGTAAAAGAAGTATGTGAAGGGTGGGTCGACTGAAAAAACAAAAAGTGAAAAAAACATAAAAGTATTATAGGGAAAGGGAGGATAGAATGACAAATTTAAGCTTCAAAATTGTTTTCTCGATTTAATAAGAGGTTTATAAATATGCAATTTATACGATGTATTCCAAAACTTTCCTTAATTACAAAAAAAACATATTTAGCTATTGATAGATGAAATATTCAATACAATGATGATATTTATGTCATTTTACTTCAACTAAGGGGGTAAGATGACGTAAGGAGACAACATAAATGAAAGTATAACACTTCAATGCAGAAAAATAACTCATAAGTAATGAAATACCTGCAAATGCGTACGAATTAAAATACTAAACGTAGGTTACACCAAAAATTGAAATAATAAGGTACACAATTCTTATACAAAAATCGCACATCCTGGGTGTTTGGCTTAGTGATAATCCCAGTCCGAACATTCAGCATGAACCCAAGATTTGCTCCTGCAGCACTGATCCCCGAAAATAATGACATTTTGACGGTCAACTTCCTATAAATTATCAATATTCACAACATTGTCGGTGTAAATATAAGAACGCTTCCCTAGAACTGACTCATCACTTCATTAGAAATTGAGTTCACCTATACCAGCTATACCAGCTACCTTATGAGAGTTTCGGCGCTGGTGTTTTAGCGATCCTTTCCGCAGTGTTTATTTTTTGCCACAGGATTGACACTTGATTTTACATCTCTTACTTCTAACAAACTCGTAGCTGCATTCAATGTCTCCTTATCATACTTTCCCGACATTGTCCCTGATGCACGTTCGTGTCATGATGTAGTAACATTGGATGAATCTCTAAGGAAACAATCATGAATTCGAGAGTAGAATGAAAGAAAACAATAATTACAACACAAAAATTATAAAACGGATTTTTCAATTAGTGCTATTACATCAGTACATAATTTCTCGCATTAATTTGTAACTCTTCGGAATATCATAATACAGGATTTTTCAAAATAAACCTAACAAATATCCAGGGCATGCAGAGGGGTCAAAAATGATCTCTTTTTGCCAGTGAACACGTATTGAGAAATTTCATACAACGCAGTTATACGGATATATATATATATATATAAGATATTTGCCCTCATTTTTGGCAACCCCCCTATGCACATTTGTTCTACAAATCACGTTCTACCGTGGTCAATACGATTTCATGAACTACTTAAGAGAATTGGCCTCTGCACGTTTTAGGGGAAGTAATTTACTTCATATATGAACAATATTTATCCATTTATTGGTACCTCACAATTCCAGATTTCTGGCGAAACATTTACGCCACACGTTTACAAAACTTTTTCTTTACTACGGAACTACGTACGAGTATATAGTGACAAGAATAAAAAATTTCAAAAACGGCTGATTTTTTCTCTTTAATTTTTCCTCGAATAGAGCTACGAACATTTTAAAATGGCATTAAAATGGTCTTATTTTATTGAACTCTCTGAATTTCCGAAGTAAAAAAGAATTGTGAATAATGCTTGGAAGTATGTGCAGTTGAAGTACTGGAAGTCTAGAACAGATTTCATTCAGGAAAGAATCTCTATCACCACTTTCGCGCTTGTTGTTACCCACTTTTGCACCATTGTTATGTTTTTGCGTTATCGTCCGTCAGGAGACCCCGATTTCCGTTTGCCCAGATACTCAATGGTCCGGCAGCTGCACTACAGAATCAAAGCACACGCTCTCCTTTCTTTGCCATAGCCTTAAGCTGGGACGGGTTTGCCAGAGGATGAAGGAGAACATAAAGAGTCTCATTAAATCACGAGAAAAAAGAGCAGTTAATTTTAATGACTAATTTAATAGAAGAAATCGGAAGATGAGAAATTTTTTAAAAAATTTCTGAACTTCTGATAAAAATCAACTTGTAGGGAAAGGCGATTACATAACACACAGACATCCCTGCTCTTTTATCTTACACCAATTAATTATTAATAATTCTCATCTGCGATGAAGCCGTGATGTATACATGTGATGCCTTCCGACATTGTAGTTTCCCTCGAAGCTTCCGACCGTGGTCCTTACGACAAGGGTGCCGCCACAGCTCGGCCAATGACACAAGATGGCGGCTCCGTGTTGCGCCTTTTTGTCCGGACAGCCGCGAAGCCTCTCGTCCGTAGGAGTTCAATGGATTTCACACTGAGCGCGCCTGGAATTGCGGTCGCCACAAATCAAGCCTTGCGGCCTGGTGGCTGACTTCGTACAACCTCGTCACAGTTACATTGCAATCTACCCGCCTAAACCTGGCCTGGATGTAGTGACGAATGACTGGCTATCACGAAAAATGCGAGTCGGTTATGGTCGGTGTATTACCAAGCGCGGACGATAGAACATATGGCGATTCACTAGCCAGCGTTATTCAAAGTGCTCGCGGCGCGAGGCGCCGAGATAGTGAGGTTGGCGCGAGAGCTTCAGAAAACGCGCGAGTACGGTGAAGCCAAAATCAAGTCATTTCGATCTACTCAGCGTAAGTTTCCTTCCAGCTTTCCTCGCTCACACGCCTCGCAGGGCTTTTCGCAACCGATTCGTAAATTTTGAATTGGCCAGTATGGCGGGGCACGAAAATCCAATCGTGCTACGAACAATTTAACAATTACACAGCAGTCGACTAAAAACTGGGTCGCGCGCAGTCTCTGTCATTATTGTTAAAAATTCACACATGAGCCACTCTGTAGACTCTGAATTCTTTATTCACTATCAGGCGGCTTTGAACATATTTAAAGAGATATAGGGCGAACTCGGAAATTACTAGACTTTAGTAAACACTAAATGGCGCTTGGAAGACTAATGGCTAGTTTTTACTATGTCCGTCTTACTGTCTTCAACGTTAGCATCTAAACCGTTCAGACGACTTTCTCCGAAACCGATATCCCTAATCGATTTGAATAAACTCGAGGCTCGAATTTTGATTTTTGGAGCACTTTATACATAGCCTCAACAACATTGTGAAATTTCCCACGAAAATGGCTGAAACATTTTTATCCGACATTGCCTTCGGATAGCGTAAACCGCTTTAAAATGCCGCGAGTTAATTTAAATCGCTGACTTTTTGAAAACGGCAAAAGTTCAAACTTTTATCGGCATCTTCCAACAACTACAAAATTGAACATAACGATGTTTCATTAATGTTTTCAGTTTTCAGAGAGAGAGACCATGTAATTATGTCATACCCAATTTGTCGAAAATGTGAGTAGCTTTTGCATAAATTTGCGTGAAATGTAGGCAATTTTTACACAATTATTTTATCAAAAATGTCTCTGAATTTTTTCTTTAAATTTTCTCCTCGTTTTTAACAAAGAACGGTTGAAACACAATGGTAATAATAATTATAAACAAAGTAAAGTATTTACCAAAAAATGCTTTTAGTGATAATTTTTAGTATTTAACTAAAAATATTAAGTTTAATATTGAATGAATACTTAATTGTTTTAAACTAGAAATAGTAATAATGTGTTATTAAAATCGTTTAATTGAAAGCTGCATAACAACGAAGGATTAGGATATTATATTTTCCATTCTACGATACAGATTACAACAGATAGAATTTAAATAAAAACGCATGATGTCGATTTACAAATTAAACATCACTTACATACAAATTTTATTGTACAGGACTGAAGAAAGCCGACAGGATTTCACAAAATGTTTCAAACCTCTTCTACTTTTTATTTTTATTAGATTTCTTTCCCTTTTCTTCTTATTTTTTATATATATTTTCTGCTTCTGCTTAAGTACTTAACCGCACCATCTCCAGGCGCATGTAAGCGATCCATGCCCTATTCTCTTGTTTCGGTCAACTTCAATTGGGCGAAATGTTACAGCAGGCCACGATCACTTGCTTGGCATCTAGAGAGACCCCTTACTACGTCAACACTGTTTCCGATTGTGTCGGCCACGCTCCAATACCTGCTTATCAAGCGAAGTAAACAAAGAGAAATGAAGTGTCACACGCCTGTGGAGAACAGCCGAAGACATTTTCCATACGCACCGTTGGGCTAAAATACAGCGAGAATCAGGATTCCCATTCCTAACTAAAAGCATAAGAACAGAACGCGTGGATATTTTTTCGATACACTTTAGACGTTTCTACAATTTTTCTTGTTTCTCATTTTTATTTTTCGTGCACTTTTTCCATTTTAATTTTTTCTCTAGACCTATAGGGTTGAAGCATGCCCCTCTCGATCCACCACTGCGATTACATCAGTAACATATTTAACAGCATGAGTTATGCATCTGAATTTGTTTTGATACAAGTTTTCAACACTTTTCTTTTCTTTTTGTGCATATTAAAAACATGTTAAGAGTATTTAATTGATCATTTTGGCGATGATTTAGGTCACCAAATCCGCCCCTTCGTTATTATATTTCCCCATCTTAGAGTTACTATATAAATGCCCGACTGTGAGTCGAGTGTGGTCGGTAAATTAAGTTTTTTATTCAAAACGGTTTGGTCGAATGTGTCATATTACAATTTATGTAGAATGACGCAGGCTAAACTCAGCTCAGCCTGCTATACAATTTTATTCGTTTAAATTATTATTCGAAAATATTTTTACGGAGTAGGTTACGGAGGAGGTTATGTAATGCTGCGCGAAAAAAACGGCGAATTTTCAGCAGAAAAACTCCTATTACAGGTCCCTGTCAACGAAAAAGTGGATAAATCCAGTTGCTAAATTTAGGGGGGGATCCTCTAACACGTGATGTAACCAGAATCCATGTTTGTAGGTCCTTAATACCGAAAAATCGAATGAAGCCAAGAAATATCGTTCCGACCGTCTATGAACAACACTAGCTGTGAAACCTGATTTCCTTCAAAATCGATATTCTCCAATTGATCTGAATGATGTCGCGACCCATGGAATTTGAAACCGATATTTTAAATTTGAGGGTACTTTATTTGAAACACCTGCAACATTTTTCAAATAATTTTATTGATTTTTTTGAAAATTATTTTAAAAAATGACTCCATCATTTTTGATTATTATTTGTTAGATACTGTTTAAGAGACGTTTAAGAGAATGGTGCACAACTCATATTCGTTGAAAAATGACTTTTTTAAAAATTGTAAAGTTCAAAATTTTCAAGGAGTCTTCTTATAACTAAAATATTAAAGATAGAGATTTTCCCCTTTATGAAATCTGTTTGTGACCGATAAATTTTAAAATAAGGTTCTAAATGTTTTTTCGAAAATTTGAGTACTTTTCGCGTAATTTTGCGTGAAAATACGGACGAGAAAGTACGTGCTGTTTTAGCACCACTAGTTACTTGAACGCTTCGTGAGAAGTGAAAATTAATAGTTACTGAAAAATTTCCCCCACCCCCGTGGAATCGAGCCAGAGAGTTAATGCAATTTATAAACATATATTTATACAATTTTCTAAAGAACGGCTCGAAATTTGTATTTTTTCTTACTCGGGTAGAGCAGAGTATATTTATAAAAATGGCACAGATCCCATATTTGTTGAACTCTCCGAATTTCCAGAAATTGCAAAAGTTGAAAGTAATGCCACCAAAAGGAAGTGCTCTAGCACCCCTGGGTTCCACTTTAACAGTGCCCGTCCCACTTTAACTGATCCCGCCGGCCTGCCCCCCACGCCGCCTGCGACGGTGAAAATAATCCAAGGAATCTTGATTAATTCATTCTCAATAATCACCCTTTGCATTTTAAAAATCTTTCTTATTAGTGATTCCGGAACCGTCAGCGTCTAAGGCCATTAGCCCCGAACGTATAGTGCATTTTTTTTTTTTTATCGCGGAAGGTGGAAGTGATCGTTCCCTTCTGAATGGCGAGATCCAGCAGCGTCTTACTTGTCGACTTGCAACGTTTTCCCCGATCAATATATATCATTAGGGGGAAACTGTATCTAAATTTCACAGCTCTAACTTCCCGACTGGCCTCCTGGCATGTGTGGTGAGTATGATTGCTTGTGAGTAAGGTGTGAGGATAGAACAAGCAAGAGGAAGGAAAGATGGCGCGCGGTCCGTGGCCCGTTTGTTAGGGCACTGCTCCGCCATTCGCCTGATGTTGCTAGGAGAAACCACGGAAAAGACCGATCAGAGCAGCCGGCCGACAGAATTCTCCTCCAGACATGTAGCTAGTGTCGAAAATCCTGCCACCGCCGGGCCACGAACTGTAAGACCTTCCGATCAGAGGCACTGCTATGACATCAATTGATGCCCCTGAGCCACCTAAGTTTTTTCTTTGAACTTTAAATTCCGTTTCTATTGTGCAGTTGTTTTTCTTACATCAAAAAATAATTTTTTTCCCTCTAAGCATTTGAAATATATTGTTTTCTATACAGCCTAATATCAATTAACATTTTAAACTCTATCTTAAAAATCAGATACAGATAATTTTATACGTTAAGAATATGAATTAAACATTGGGTTCATCATTTGAAAACAATGCAATGGCGTAGGAGTCATTAATATTAGATGAAAAAGTAGTTAATTCCGGAAGGGCGGGTTCACAGAACCACTGAACCATACGAGCTACTTCAAGATTCATGACTCATACGACAATAAATTATTTTAAGACACATTTAATATACTTAACTCTGTTATACAAAATTGCAGCGATTCGGTGAGTGACGTGGGAAGAAAATAAATAAAGATGCAGAGAAAGTTTAGATGAGAGCACTGTCGTGAAATTGCTGACATACATAATCATAATTGCATTTCCCTTTATTTTTTAAAATGCTATCTAACGTAATCGGTTATTTTTCTGTGAAATAATCAGGTCAACAAAGCACTAAGCCGGAAGAGTGGAGAAAATCAACCAGATGAACGGCATGAAGCAGCAATGGAGAACCGTCAATTGCGACAGATGTTAGCTGATACAAAAACAAATTTGGCCTTGCTTAGATCGGAAATGGCTCACCTCAAAACAGAATACGACTTCAAATGCCGACTCCTAAATGAGTAAGTATTGTTTTTAGTAATATGGTGCAATTCGCAGTGAACCCTGAAAACCGAAGATCGACGAACGATTACTACAGTAACGTAATTCAAGTCAGTGTAAGCCAATCAATGTCCAAATATTTACAAATAATATTTATTATTCTTATAACAAAGAAAGCATTTAATTAATTACTTATTAATATTTATATTAAATACACAATTAGATACATTTCTAAATAATATTCCTGTAATTGTTACGTTTTCCATGGATTCACCATTCTTGCTAGAAATATCAATACGAAGTGTCTTCAGAGATAATAAAACAGAAGAACATCTGCATTTATTTGACAAAATCGGATGGTTTCAAAGAGTTCCCTCGAACCATTGAAATTTGAAATAGGCACGTCGGGCATTAGTGTGGTTAGTGGACTTCAGGCCCAAAATAAATAATTTTGCACTTGATAATTTGCCAACCTACGCCCGTCCTCAGTCGGGAAACATTTCGTTCCAAAAACATTTTTATCCTTCTACTAAATAATTATTTTGTACAATTGTAATAAAATTTGTTTAGAGATAACATACTCCTTGATTTGACGAAGAAGGATTTGACGCAGAAACTCAAAGTGATAAATAATATTTAGTTTCCTTTGCGTCAAAAATATTCTTCATTACATCCGTTTAAAAAACAACTAATATTTTAGTCTACAACGATCTTAAGAACTCGGTTAGTTATTAACACCGTTCCATGGGTCTGAAAAAACTTATCGCATTTTAATTGTAATGAGGTAACTTGCTGTTAATCAATTTTATTTTAATATTAATGTAAAGAGTCCTTAAGAGTGAAGTATTCATAATTGTCTGAACCCCATTTAAAATGTCTCAAGTCCTAATTTATAAAATCTAGGATCCTTAAATACCATGGAAGCGAATAAACACCATCTGTTTTAAAACATTTATGTTCTAAAATGGAACTGCTAACGTTTATCTCAGAGGCAAACATGTGAATAAATGTGGTAAAAACATGTATAGTTCCAATTTTTTCTTACTTTTCGTGCAGGCAAGAAGAGACTGTCTCCGAATACCGGCAACAAAATGACTTAGTTCATAGACAACTCGATCTGTTGCAGTAAGTTTCCTTTCTTATTATACATGCATGCACATTTTAAGATTATCGCATCCAATAATCCGATTACCTTAGTAAGTACCATGAACAATTGAAGGGCTCAGAATTCAAATGCATGAAATCCATGATACTGATGTTACTGGAAATCGACTTCAGAGTTAATTATAAATAACTAATTAGCGTAACTATAATAATTAAACCTATTCAATTAGCTAACTGATTTTGTGACATAGCAGCTTGTCTCATTATAGTTGCTAGGTTACCTTTTTCATACATCTGTACTCGCAATGAATAAGTTGTCAAGTTAAATTTACCTACTTTTCAGGGAACGTCTTTAAACTCATCTCATTACGGATACCAATAATGACATCGCTTTTGTAGTGGTGAGAAGTTGCGAACGAATTGATTACATTTTGCCATATTCCATCGATTTAAAAAATATCCTATTATACCCAACATGTGTGCAAATATGCCCTACCATGCAAACATGTCTCATGCCATTAAAGTCGTTCTTTGAAGAATGGGAAAATTCGACTTAACCACTTTTTCACTATTCAGAAACATATTTTCGAAACCTATCGTGTCAGAACTTACAGAAAACGTGGGACTTGGCTGACTGTCCCTCTGAAACTTACATTAAAATCATGAAACATGTTATGAGATATTCATTATTTAAACAATAGTGAATTGCATTCCTTAATTGGCATATTATTATTATTATTATTATTATTATTATTATTATTATATTATCATATACAAGGTGATATAACTCGGCGTTGTTCGAGCTTATTTATCAATTTTGTTTTTAAATAGGGAAAGAAATGAATACTATGTATTGTATAAAATGGAAACAATATTATTTACATTCCCGTTCCGACATTCTCCGCGCAGCGCCCAGCCATTCCAAACCACTCAGCGCCGCCCTCACTCCTTGTTTATCCCAACCTGCCCCTCCATTTTTATCTCCCATTCCTCCCCGCCCCGTCACACCCGGCCCCGCCCGGCCCCGACTCGATCGCGTCTCTATTCGCATTTGATTGAATGATTAATTAGTGATTCCGGGCGCGTCAACAGCTAAGGTCATTAATCCCGTAAGTGCAGCGCACGTTTTCTTCGGGGGAGGCGGTGAACGTCATCTGCTAGACGGTAGATCCAATACCATCTATTGTCAGCCATTGGAATTGGAAGTGAATTAACATTCGGCGCCTGCTGTGCGCCCACATGCGGATGATCCATGGGCCAGAAGTAGGAAGAAGCTTGTTGTAATCATCTTCTACTCGTTGCAGCGCCGTGGGCTGGAAGAAATCCGGATGAAAGGGCAAATCGAACCGATACGTCTCTCTTCCTTTTCCAATCCCGAGGCGATGATCAGTCCGATAACTAAACATATCATTTTGATATACATTCAGAGATGAGCACATGCCGACAGAAAGTGCATTCTTCTTGCGCACCCTTCACAACATGTTTCGCGTGTTAACTGAGTCAGCTGTGTCAGCCGAATTTTCCGAAGGTTCATTCCTAGAATGAAGATTTAGATTTATTTAGTAATAATAATTCGAATTGTGTAACTCGAATAATTGTGAATAAGAAATTAGCAAGTGAAGTAAGAGATACACGACTATAGAGGGGAAGTGACGTACATTCAGACCATTACTTGTTGAAATCAGATATAGAAATCTTAGCAAGGTGAAAGAAGAAATATTCGAGTTCCTACCATCAGAAACAGAAAAAAGCAGAAGTCTTCAAGGTCCATCTCCTGTGATAAGAGAGCGTAAAATATTTACGTACGTATGACTGCTATTCCAAAAACTTTTTCAACAGCATATAAATTGAATTCTGACAAGAAGATAGAATCAATATCATTTCTTATGTAAATACACGAACCTTCGTAAGCATGGCCCTTATTTGACTCTCTCGCTCTACAATACGATCCTGCAAGGTCACTACTACGCATTTGGCAAACTAGGCATTTGGTGTGTGTTTAGATAATTATGAGGTAACCAATGTTCTATAAAGCAAAATACATCTATTTGACCTAGATCACACTGTAATTCTGTCTTGATCAATTCAATTGGTCTTAAATTGAATTGATTTTAACCGCGTAAAAAATAGTGAGATTGATTTTTTTTAAATATTTTGGGCAATGTAGAAACGTCACTTTAGAATAACAGAACTATGACACAGAAATGACGTCCGAGTCCGCCACTACCGGAGCGTTCATGCAGCACAAGCAAAGGAAGGAAGCTGGTGTTTTCTACGACTGGTAAGATAAAGTGTCCTGGTTAATTGCTTGGAAACAGAGACAAATTATGTGCTCTCCGAGAGTTTTGTTTTCAAATTCAAAGGTATGTTTGGTCGTGTACTGATGTCAATTACATTAAAAATTAGGTCGTGGAAATGAGAGGCACGAAAATAATGGGGACATTTTGACTGTTCGCAAAAATTAACACGTTTCAGTAAACGCGAATATCGCATTGATCTATTCAAAAAGGGCTAATAGAAGAGTTCTTCTACTAGTAGCGATACCGCAGATGTAACGAATTTTGTTTACATCTGCATTTATTTTACATAACTCATTTCTTCCTTTTACCTACTTCAGGAACCATATTAGAAATTATTGCATGCTATAGGCCTCCGAGCGACGGATACATTTTATATCACATCATTAGGAGAACGGGAAAGAGAATGGCCATTCTATTGTTATTGGAGGCGACTTAAATATTCCTAGCACAAACTGGGAGCTAGGGGAAAGTCCAAACATTTGGGAAGTCTAGTTTGGAACAGCAGATTACCTCAGGTAGTTCGGAGCGGGACGCGGCAGGATGCGATTTTGGATGCCTACTTAATTAGGCCGAAATAACTTTTCATAACTTGATAAGTTGTTGATGGCATTAGCGATCAGAAAGCGGTTCTTCTTGACAGGTGAAAATTTTTCAAATTACGATAGGAACAAATTTACGGCAATACAGGACAGCCAATGTAGACGGGCTTCAATATTTTATTAGGGAACAATACAGCCGCTTTCTGAGAACAGAGCTTTACAAAAATTTCTTCCGTGCAAAATTTAAAAAAAGTCATGATTCAGAATACTACAATGCATAAATTAGACGAATGAAGAGGATAACGAGAAAGGCATTTAAGAACAGAAAACGCAGTATTGAGCAAATGAATATTTTTCGAAATCGTTAAAAGAATTGGAGCGAGAAAAGAAAATTGCTCAGAAGGCATATTTAAAGAATATTCTAGATGGGAAGGGAAATAACTGGAGCGCATTTTATAAATATGTTCGTAGAAGAAAGAGAAATAAAGAGGATATCCCAGTTGTTCGTGAAAATGGAAAGTCACTCTTTACTGACGATCGGGCAAATGCTATGCGTTTAATAGGTATTTCAGTTCGGTTTTCAAAACCAATACGAACTATCCATTAATTCAAGAGTCTTCGGGTACAAATCAGTTTGATATTGAAGTAAACGTTCTACGGAATAAAGTAAAATCTATGAAAAATGGTTAGTCAAGGACTCCAGACGGCATTTCAACAGATATAAGTAAACTAGGAAAGGCAATATTACCGTACCTAATTAGAATATTTTTCGTGCCCATGAACAATTCAAAAGTACCTGAAAATTGGAAGTTAGCTTTTGTCGTACCAATTTTTAAAAGTGGTAACAGCCGTATAATGTAATAATAGGCCCGTAAGTCTTTCGTCAGTGGTCTGAAAACTTATAGAGCATCTAGTTGCGAGTTACATTAAACATGGCCACCACGGGTTCAAGAGTGGTTACTCATGCGAATGTCAGGTAGTCACGGTATTTCAGGATCTAGCAGATGAAATAGACGCGGAAGGGAGAGTAGACGCAACAGCTCTAGATTTTGCCAAAGCGTTCGGTGACGTTCCCCACAATTGTCTTGTACATAAATTAATGAATTTAGGCATCGATCTCAGAGTGATGGGGTGGATTAGTGAGTTTTTGCTCGACAGAAAACAGAAAGTCCGAATTGGGCGAGAGTTATTTTCCAGGGCAAGCGTTACTTCAGGAATACCGCAGAAGAGGGTCATTGAACCTGCTCTATTTCTAACGTTGGTCAATGATTTGACAGCCCACTGAATATCAGTTTGGGTATTTCCAGACGATTGCATAATATATCGTAGTGTGAATTCGAAAGATGAAGAAATGCAGCAACAAAATCTTGATTCGTTATATTATTGGGTGAAAAATAATGTAATGACCATAAATAGCTCTAAAAGCAAATTCATCACTTTTGGCAGGAGGCTCAATTACAGAGAAACAAATTACCGTTTAAACAACGACATTATTCCGAGAGTTTCCTCATGCAACTACATAGGAATCCATTTCGATAGTAAATTAAGCTGGAAAAGTCACGTAAATTTTATTGTAGGGAAAGCCTGGAGATCTCTTCACTTTGTAATGTGCATCTTAAAAAAAAAGAGTACAACAAACGCAAAGGAAATTCCTTATTTATCGCTTGTTTGTCCGATAATGGAAAATGGAACAATTTGTTGGGATCCGCACAAAATTATGCAGTGTAAAAATTTGGAAAGGATTCAGTGTTGGGCAGCTAAATTTACTTTCAGGGACAGAATCCCATTTACTTTCAGGGACAGGATCCCAAAATATTTCAGGGTGTTCATGTAAAATACTACTTCCTAAAATGAAAATATCTTAATTATCTCCTAGACACAACTAGATCACACTCCTCACATACATACCAAGTTTCAGCTCAAAAGCTTCTAAGCAGTTATGCGTGACACATCGGCGATCCAATCACACAGATATCCCGATTTCCGGGTTCAAAATAACGTGCATCTCACCGCCATCTGCACCAACCTTAGTCATCTTCGTAACAGCACCAATATATCTTAACCCTGACGTCTGTAGGAAGTTATAGCTGTTAACATACCTAGAAATGTTGTGAGTAGGGAGCGGATTTTAATGAAATGTCATTTTTTTTCTTTTCACTTTATAACAATGCCGTTTAGAATAGAAATTCATTTTATGTAATGACGAAAATAAATTATTTTTATGCGACTTTTTTTTCATTTTCGTCGATTTCGACTAATGAGTCAATTTTTACCTTTTTACGTAATTGTTATTGCATTTTCGCTGATTTCATCAATTGTAACATTATTTTTATGGTACTTGCTTCAAACAATGTTTACGAGGTGCACCAAATGTTCATCACAGAATTCCTGAGTAGCCTATTTGATTTCTTTGCTCATAATATGATACATATTACAATATATTATATTGTAATATCAGTAGTTGTGAGTACTACGTAATCTAAGGTTCCTGTGATGTCTGTAGGTGCCATTGTCAGTTCGGCCGATTTCACTATTAATAAAGGCAGAGATTTTCTTTTAAAGAACAGTCCAAACCAAAACATTCTTGGCTATTCGGGATGAGCCGCGTCTCGGTCAATTGTGCTGACGTTTCGGCCATCTTGCTGTGGCCTTCTTCAGAGCTATACTGTAGTACACGGTGAGTATAGCTCTAAAGAAGGCCACATTACTCCATTTTATCTGTAACTTTCCTTCTACTTACTTCTTACATATTATTCTTACTTTTCTATTTTCTTCTTACTTTTCTATTCTACTCTTACATTTTTTCATCATAAATCGTTCAACCCTAAACATATCTGAAGGCTTGTAACAAAATACTGCTCATTTACAATTGTATTAGAATACTAGTAAGTTCTGAGAAACAGAAACACTCGTTTCTTGTAAGATTTCACTTGTAAACTACTAGGCATTCACTTGTAACTATTCGTGATTACTAATATCATTGTGAAACGTTTTTGCCGCGGTTCTCACAAGTTAACAGTAAATTCACTTGTAACTTGTGAACTTGTAACTTCTGTGAAACGGGCCCCAGAGGTGTCCAGCTTGCAAGGCCTCAAGGGCCACAACTAAAACCTTTAATATGGTGAGGGCCATATTTTCATTTCTCAGAAGATCCACACCTAGCTTTTCGGTATTATTGATCTCTGCAGTTTGCCCGGTTGCTCTGAAACGGGGGGAGGGGGAGGGGGAGGTGGAACCATGTGTGCTATCAGGCCGTACCGTGGATGACGCAGAGAAACACATTGGGATGGTTTTTGAAATTCTGAATTCACTAGAAAAAAATTTTAAATCTAAATTTAACCTATTTTTGCATTAAAGGGGTATTGACTACGGCAGGGCGCGTGCGCTAGGCCAACAATGTTCTCGCCTATGATGGGAAATACATTGGTGAATTCCTCCGGCGCCGCGATTTTTGCTCCTGCGCATCAAGCAGTTTGCGTCACGAACCATGTGACTACAGCACGGGCACTTTGAAAAGCCAGACAAGACGCTGGCCGACATGTTGCATGGAGAGCGAGAAGTGTTGAAATACAATTTAAATGTGGTACAAAATGACAATTTAAACGGTAAGCAGCCTAAAAAAATATTTTAAAAAATGCTTCATAAATCTGTTTTAATGTCTTGAAACGAAGTGATAATTGTGGTATCTGGCTGCATTTAAAATTCTTCTAAAAATGACTACGGCATCTCTGACAATACCGGTAACAACTTTCATAAATGTTCTTTAAAATTCACTGTTTCAGGAACTTCTCTGTGATTTTTCAATTATTATTTCCGTATTAAAATGATACTGCCTGAGCTTCATATTATAAAATTCAAAATTTTTCGTTTACTTCATCAAAGTATACAGAATTGCTGAAGTGCATTGTGAAATATTTTTGCCATACGTAACTTGTTTTGCATAATGTAAAAACATTATAATATTGTACGATATGTAATGATGAATATAATAAAAATAGTGGTAACATAATAATGTTTTATGAATAAGTCAGTTTTTATGTAATTAAGTTACATTAAGAAAAAGAGACTTATATCATCTAACTCCACACTGAATGTTTGTACAATAAGATCACACTGTACTGCTCTTCACTTCATTTCACTATGACCCTTAAATCACTGCCTTCGAATTTCGCCCTTAAATCACTGCATTGCACGACACCTAACTCCACAATATAACACATGCATCGCTATGTAACATACTATTCTTTATTAAGTCCCTCGTTTACTTAATAATACCCTAAATTAATTTCCTAAACTGTTTCGAGGAAAGGGTTCAAAGTTGTTTGCAGGCAATCTAGTCCATTCTGTTATCGTTCGATTTGTGAAAGAAAATTTCCAGACATCCGTTCTTTGCGGTCTTAAATTTATTTTGTGTCTGTGATCCCCTGAGATATGTAGGAATACTTAGCTGTCGATTAATTTCTTTCCAAACTGGATGACCGCTGTAAGCTTTATAGAAAGCGCAGAGCTTTGCTGTTGGTAGTCATTCATGTACTACTGTACTCATGAACAGGAAGACCCACTTTTGTCCATTTGTCCACAGTGAAGCAAACAGCAGAATGCAAGACACAAATGACAGTTTGCTAAGTGTTCTTGAACTTCCGGAAACACGTTCACCACGACCAGCTTCACCCTGCTGTTGCAGTCAAGCCAGCTCCACAGGATCAGGTCCACGAACTTCTATCAGCCCTTCCATACGGTACAATACCTTTTGTCACAGTTGTTTTGAAAGCTACTCATGAAATATTTCCATATAATTCAAATTATTTATCATCAGATTGTGGCATACAGAAAATGAGCCTCCTTCAGATCTAAGCAACACATTTGACTCACCTCCAAACAGTCTGGACCATTGCACAACTCTCTCAAAAGAAGATTCACAATTTAGCATCAAGGAGTTTATTGAAGATCTTGGTAAAACTAATCAATCGCATACTTCAGTTTCATTTTATTGTATTTTAACATCGCAGTAAGACAACCTATTTTATTTGGCTATAAAAGTATTTTGATTATCTTGCATTTCAAAGCTAATATTCTTCTTTTATATTTTGTTCACAATCAGATTCTGGCAGATCTACAATGCGGGAAACACACGATGCCGATAGTGACAAATCTCTCCATGACGAACTTTTATTAGCAACAGGCAAACTTCCTGATGCACGAGTCAACATTCAAGCATCTGAGAAACCTGTACGAAAATAGAAAAGCTCTTCAAAACAATTAATTGATATCTGTTTAATATTGATGAACTTAACACATTTTGTGTTATTTCAGATTTCTTCATCAGCCCCCGTGACACATTATATACCAAAAATCTCAGTCACGGCCGCAGAACTGGAGCCAACTGGACCTCCAGACCGGACGTTTAAAATTGTGCTTGCAGGAGATGCAGCTGTGGGGAAAAGTTGTTTCATATTCAGATTTTGTAAAGGTGTTTTTCATAAAAACTTGGGCTCCACTCTAGGTAATAAAATTTTCAGTAAAATTACACAATTTGAATGAATTGAGAGTTATTGAATTCAGTTAGATGATTCATTAACGATTATCAATTGTTATAGATATTATTTTTTTATTTTTGTCCATGCATTTATAGCTATAGGTGTTAGGTGTCGGTTAAATATAATGACTCCTCCAGGTAGTTTTCAGCTTCCTACGGAGCAGGCTGTGAATAACTTTACATAACATTGCACAAAATATCACGATGACACGATGACTTGCATTTCTTAAACTTTTGAAACCCCTGGGACTTTGAACGACGCATTGCATTCACTTTGAAAATAAATGCCAGAAATCCTTTAATATTTAATGACGCAGGCTCAACCTGTATTATTACACCCCTCATCTGGCTAATCTCGATTTCCTAACTTAAGTATTTAAGATGTTTCTTTGCCTCTTTGATAAGACTTCTGATCCCAAAGCACATCTGCCACAGAACACGTTTTTTCTCCACATCCTGAATAACAATAACCAATTTGTTTACTTCTATTGTACGATCAGTAAGGATTTATTGGACCTACAGTTTTATACACAGTCCAACAGACGTTCCAGATTTTGAAATGAGTCCATACTACTTCAGCCATGTTCTCATAAAATGCTTTTAACAAAATTAAAATTTTAAATATTTTATAAATATTTTATGGTTTTAAATTACAAAATAGTAATAAATAGTTCGTTCGACGATATAGAAGTAAACAGATACAATTTACATTAAGAAACATAATATCGAATTACAAATTAAACATTCTCTTACATACAGACATTACTGTTCAGGACTGCAGAAAGTAGACAAGATTTCACAAAATATGACTCAAGTCCCTTCTACTTTTTCTTAATATTATATTTTACATTCCCGTATGCGTACTATATACGAAGTAATATTCGTAGAATAAGGAAAGTTATGTAATGCTGCGGAAAATCGATTTCGAGATTTCGACGGAAATACAAGTTTTGGGGTCTCCTGATACCGGAAAAGTGTTTTATTTCAAAAACGTTCGTCTGGTGTGTGTAAATCTTACTACTTGTGCCTAAACCTAGCCTACGATTTTTCAAATTGAAGAAACACGTGTCGTTCTGGTTCGAGTCGAATCTTTGTGATGTACTTTACATGAGGCCCGCCGACATTTTCGAAATTTTCTCAAAAATTGGTTCCAATTTTTTTCCTTATACTTTTGGTAGGAATAGTACTTTAAGTAGAAAATTCTTCTGTTTTTTAAAAAATGACACAAATGTATAAAAACTCTCTTGTCGTTAATATTTGTATTAGCGGCGATTTGTCCACATTTATGTATTTATGAGTACATGTGCTTTAAATAATGTGATATAATGTTTCTCGAAAACTCTACCGTTTTCTGTGAAAATTAGCTCAAAACTCCGCATTTTCAGAAACGCTGAAACACCATTTTCTCAAAAAAGACTACAAAATTGCTCTTCAAACATTTCGAATGTATACTGGTAATTACACTCTTTAATGTGACGTGAAGTTCATTTCGGTGTCTTTCTTTTTTTCAAAAATTACATAAATATAAAATTTTTTGCAAGATCTCTTACGCAGTTGATATGCACAATTCCAGCAATTTGTATACACAATTTGTATTTGTGAGTTAAAGTATCTAAAATAACTTCAAATGAAGTTTTTCAAAACTATAAGTTTTCTGTGAAGAAGTCCTTCAAATTTCGAATTTATAGTAGTGTTTAAACGACAGTTTTTTAAAAACAGCTCCAAATTGTTCATAGAAAAATGCCACTTTGGACGAGGTTTTACTGTTCTTAAATAATCTTAAAATAATATTTCCGCTCTCCAATTAGGAACAGATACAATCCACATACAATACATGTACATTATTTTACAACACCTTGCCAGATGTCATTAAACGATTAAATTCAATTGAAAAGTTTAAGTCCCAAGTAAAATTGTTTCCGCTGCCCAACTGTTTCTATACAATATTTCTATACCAAGCACCCAAAAGGAAAGTAATATTAATTTTAACGATGACATTTAATGTATTGTTACCATTTGTACAGTATAATACTAAATAACCTATAACAAGTACTGTACTTCAGCATCTGGGCAATGACCCTATCTCGATCAGGTTTTCATCCAGTTTCCCTGATCCATTGAGCAAATTCTGAGATGGTCCCTTGTTTTGCGTCTGGACGTAAATGTAGCTTCACTACGCGTACGTTTTGTTGAATTCTCCTTTTGCATGTAATGGTACGAGTAGAGGTAAGAGCGCGTTGCTATCTTGCTAGCAATGCAGAAAAATCATACTTGCAATTCCTTTACCGATGCAAATAAGTTTTCGATAACTCGGGAAAGAAAATGTCAATTTTTTTCAAATATTGCTTATCTGGCAATTTTTAAAATTTATTTTTATTTATTTATTTTACACATTTACTCATCTTTCAATTATTTATAGTTAAAATGATGGGAAGGGATTCTGGAACTCAAGAAAACGTGCGCAGATGATCTTCTCCCCCATACGTCACATACAGTTTTTACTGATTTTTTTGACCAAATAAATCTAAATCTAGTATACTTTTTTATACAAAATGTTTTAGTCGAATATGTCATATTACAGATTGTGTAGAATGTCGCAGGCTTAACTCAGCTCATATTGCGATACGATTTTATTAGTTTTAATGATTATCGAAATAAAATGTACGATGTAGAGAAAAGGTGCTGCGCGAAAAAACGCGTATTTCCGGCAGAAAAACCTTCTTACAGGGCCCTGGTAACGAAAAATTTGATAAATCCAATTGCTAAATTGAGAAAAAAGCCTCTAAAACGTGTTGTAGCCAGAATCTGTTTTGTGGGTCCTTGGTACCGAAAAATCGAATGACGGCAAAACGTCTGTCTGTCCGGTTGTGAACAACGCTAGCGATTAAACCGTTCAGCCGATTTTCTCCAAAAACTGGAATTCCCAAATCGATCGTGCTGATGTCACGACCCCTGGAATTTGAAACCGATATTTTAATTTTTAAAGGTACCTAACATGAATCCTCAGGAATTTTATTTTAAATTTTCAAAACAAAAAAAAAGCTTCATCGTTTTTGATTAAACAAAATTGTTAGATAGTGTCAAGAACGTTTAAGAGAACGGAAAAAGTCTGATGTTCGTTGAAAATCCTAATTTTTGGAAAATTGCAAAAGATTAAATATTTTTTCGGAACAACTAAAATAATGAAGAGAAAGTTTTCCCTTAATGAAATATGTTCCTTAAAGATAGATTTTGAAATAATATCATGTACAATTTTTTTGAAAATTTGAGTACTTTTCGCATAACTTTATACGAGCAAGAAAGTATGTACTGTTTTAACACCACTAGTTACTTAAATGTTTTTTGATAAGTTAAAATGAATAGTTTTTTTTTCTTGTGTCCCTCCTCCCACCCCCCTGGATTCGCGCCTGATTCAAGTTACAGACTCAACATCGCATTGTTTCAATGCAGCCCTGACCTTAAATTTAATTGTTCTGAAAATTATTGAACAAATAATAATAATATTAACGATATATTCTGAACCTTTTGTAGACAATAATTGTTAAATAAGTAAATTATATCTTTCATAATTAGTTACCTTTCTGTACAATTGTTCTTAAAATTATTGGACCGAAATAATATAATCAGAATCTTTTACGGACAATCATTGCTAAATAAGTTAATACTATCTTTCTTAATTAGTTACCTCTGTTCTATCTCATCTTAGATTGTCAGAACCCATGTTGGAAGAACCCAAAGATGCAATATGAGTGGGGACATAATGAAGGATAAGGAATACATTGCATATATAATTCTTCAGTACTCTTTCTAATAACATAATGTTGTGTTGGAGTATATTAAAAATACAAATGAAACAAAAATAAGCTCCACGTGCTTTTCACATTAGCCCCAAGAGGGGAGGGGCTAGAATAGACAAATGTATGTTTTAAAAAAGTGTATTTAAAATATATTTAGGAGTAAAGAATTAAAACCGCTTATATAAAAAAAAAGATAGAATACTAGGCTCTGCAGTAGGTACAGAATATACTTTAAATAAAAGGAAAAATTTAAATTATAGCAGTCTAAATGAAAAAAGTCCACTCCAGACTCCTCTCCCTTTTACAGATATATCAGTGGAGGTAACTTCAGATCCATTCCAGTAATTTCATGCATTCGGACTTTGATAGAATTGGCCAAACTAAGATCATCATCGACCGCAAGGATTAGACCTCTTGATCCGTTCCGTGTCGAAATTGTTCACGCCATCACTTCAAGAGACGTTCTACACTTATTTTTCCTTTAGGTGCGTATTGAAGAATAATTTTACTTATCCTATGTTCTGGCATTCGCAGGACATGACCTTTCCAGTTTTCTCGATATTTCTTTATAATATCTATAATAGGCTCAATATTTAATTCTTCTCTGAAATCTGCACTTTTTTGTGGTCTAATAGAGAATATCCTGCCACAAAACGGAGAAATCTCATTTCTGCAGATTCAATCCGACGCAGCTGATCTGACGTTAACGTTCAGCTCTCACTTCCATAAAGCAGTAATGGCAAGGCAACTTTCCAAAATCTGAGAAGAGTTTCTTTTTGCACACTATGCTTTAAAGTTTGTTGTACCGTTCCACTACCTGCCAAACTAAGATGATATGATCAATAGTTATTTTTTATTGTTTTTTAAAAAATTGTGTAGCGTTTACATAAACGCAACGCGTCTCAAGTCCTTTGGAGGACGTTGAGCGCTTCGCGCTTGGAGTAATCTTCCGTTAATTTAGTGCGTTTATTGTTAGGAGTAATCCTCCATTACTAATATGCCATGTCACGTCTCGTCGTAGTCGGTTGTCAAGATTATAGCCAGGTAGCATCTCCACGTACGCGCCTCCTGCAACGAGATCCTGCGTCACTCCCCAGCAGTTAGAATTGGGAAGGAATAAGGATAGGGTATGGTAGATTTAGGACAGTTCACAGTGGTTGGACTAGCCCCTGTAAAGCAGGCAAACTCGTATTGTCGTAACAAATTTTACTTGAGGTTCTACGGGGATTCTACGGAAATCGAACACGGAAAGCAAACGATTTTGCCACTGAGCCACGAGAGTTCCTAGATGGAGCTGCCAAATTCGGCATTTATCGTCTTGAGACGATTTTTTGAATCGCTTTACCATAATGCCATGCTCTCAATGCGTCATCTTGGGCAGCTAATAAAACTGCTTCCGATTCTGGTTTCATTCTTTCCCTTTTGCGATAATTGGTCTTTGTTGATCTGTATGCTTTACATTCCTTTTAGATGTTTTTCATGAAGTGGTTTGTTTCTCCGTGATTTATTGAATATTTCTTGCGACTCACATTTCATGACGAGTAGCGTAATAAGGTCTGTATGTTTCCCTACTTTTCTTCGCAATGTCAGTTCTACTCTTCTTTATTCCTCCACTCAATTTTAACCACCTTCACAGCTTTACATAAAAGGGTCATTTTGATGAGTAGTTACTAATTTGCCCATTCCGACCATTGTGTAATAAGGCATCACTTTTTACATGTCACTCCATTCCTTCTTTGCGTTATACAACGTTCTGATATTTCGGTCCATGGTTAAAATTTCTTGCTCAGTGCAGTTCACCAGTCCCAAGCTCTACTTGGATACTGTCATCGCCAAACCACCTATTGCTGAATTTTTTTTACTTATCGAGTTTAAAGCTGCCTGAAAACCCCTTAGCTTATACGCTATTGACCTATACTGAGCCTTTACGAATGCACGAAGTCAAAGTGATAGCGGAGAACGCTTATTTAGCAAGAGTTATATCGAACGCTAACCGATCACGTGACCACGCTATATGAAATTGGTTCCGAACTGTGGCGGCAGCGTAACTCTTTATTGTCATGATACATCACATTGGTTACATTAATCTGTACATAATTATTTGTAAGATAATAGTAATTATATTTATTTCATAATAAATAATATATTTAGGACAAAACGATGAAAAAAACCTTTTTACACCTTACAAGATATTTGTCACGTCTTACGCTGCGCTGTGCTGTGCTAAAACCCTCTACTGTTGTGCTTCAAGCTCCATTGCTGGTCGATGATTCTTGAAAGCGCTCCGCGACCTCTCGCTCTCACAGTGATGAAGCTGATCCCGCGAACGGTGGTTCAAAACCATGAATTGAGTCACCTATTTCCATATCCAGCAGTTTCTTGATTGATAATAAATATTTCTCTTCTATAAAGTGCAAAAGGCTGTGAGTGTGACGTAATTTTATGTAGTACCTACCCGCCACCCTCTCCTTCGTTCCATTTCGTTCCCCGTAAAGTTCCGTCCTAACTACATGTGTATATTTCTTTATTTTACCAGGTGTTGATTTTCAAGTGAAAACTATTAGGGTTGATAACAGAAATGTAACACTGCAACTCTGGGACACTGCAGGCAAGTGTGAATATGGAAATTAATATTTTAAATCTATACTAAACCTAAACTATACTAACCCTAACAAAATTGACAAAGAAAGTTTTGCAGGGCAAGAGAGATTCCGGTCAATGACGAAGGCTTATTTTCGAAGAGCAGATGGTGTTATGCTTCTGTATGATGTTACAAATGAAAAGTCATTTCTAAACGTGCGACAATGGATACAAGGAATTGAAGTAAGTATATATGTTGACTACATTGTGAAAACATATGGTTGACTAGAATAATAACCAAAAAGTTTCTTAGGAGGTGACGGAGCGAGCAGTACCCATCACATTGTGTGGTAACAAACTAGATCTCAGAAATGAAAGCAGAGCACAAGGCATATCTTGTGTAGACACTTCGCAAGGGCGGAAACTTGCCGAAGAAAACAAAGCAATTTTTATGGAGACTAGTTCAAAAACAGGTGACAATATACTGGAAGCCGTATTAGCATTGTCCTAGTAAGTATCCCCAGCTTAGCATAAAAGAAATAAGTTCCTCTTTTCCCTACTTAAGTTGTTTGTTTTTTTTCTTACAGTGAAATGTTAATGCAAGAAGATTCAGAAGTAAAGACGTCAGCTATGGAAATAAAAAGTGAACCAACTAAAACTTGTTGTGCAAGCAAAAAATAAATTATTTTTCACACAGTGGTATCCTTCTCATATTAACGAAAATTATAAGAATTCTTTTTTAGGTTACATATATTATTATCTTGCCTATAAACCACGTTTCGGATCCCTATTCGCCACACCTTCAGGTACTGTCCTACCGGTTTTTAATAATTTCAAATGTTTCTTTCTGAAAATATAAAATTTAGAATAACATTATAAAATTACAAAAATTAAATAGAATTAATGAAAGGAACAAAATAAGAAGTACGATGCAACAAAAACTCTAATGGTATGAAATATTTTAAAAATCTATAAGTATGAAGCACATGTCTTTCCTGAGGCAAATAAACGACACATTTAAAAAGCACATTTAGATAAATTTAAAAAAATTCGGGCATAATAAAATTAAAATAAATGGATGAAAGAGATTAATCAATCCATTTGAGACTCAACCGATCGAACTCAATCGAAAAAACAAATGATAAAAACCGTCAAGCGGGGGGGGGGGTGCGAAGGGAGTGGGAAGTAGTCTCACAGAGCAAGGAATAAACAGTTAAAGAAACTAAAGAAAATCCATTGAATTATTCTTTGGGAAGTAATTTAATTTGGGCCAAAACATTATCATAAGCATCAGAGAAAATATTGGATTCAACATTACTATTGACAGCCTGATGAATTTTAATATTTAAGGTTTCAGTAATCAAACGAAGGTATTTTCTCGGTTTTACTTCTAAGATGGAAGGATGGACAATATTAGTATGAGTGATGGAGCCTGTGGCGGGAAATAGAATTGAATTTTTCAGTGGAAGCTTTAATGTTATTTTCGTGTTCCTTCATCATCTGCTGAAGCTTTTGGTTCGGCCTATATACAGGCAGGGAACAGAGTAAACAACATTTTCTTTGTCTAAAAGAGGATTTGAATCTTTAACATTCTTGATAAGACTTTTTTTATTAATTGGGATTTTCCTAGTTTTAAAATCAATGCTTAGTGCATTATTTCGTAAATTTAAAATCTTTCGAATACATGGAATAGACATAGTTTTGGTTTCTTTCTTATTTCCTTTCGAAACATTAACCAATTGTTCATTAGTAATTCCCAATTTTCTTTGATTAATCACGGCTAATCCTTTTTTAGGAATTTATTAATGAAACCCAAGGCATAATTATTTTCACTTAGAATGTCTCTAATTATATTCAAATTCGGCACGTGATTACAAGGATCAGAAAGGCAAATAGCCTGATTAAACATGCCATAGACAATAGCAGTGTTCTGTTAAATGGGATTAAGAAAAATAATTTAAAGTTTTCCCAGAAGAACAACTTTTCCGAAACCAGTTAGTAGAAATTTTATTTCCTTTCAAAGTTAATGTAAGATCTAAGAAGTTAATAGAATTGTCAATAGGCCTCTCCATCGTAAACTGTTTGGCGGAATCATACAAGTTATAATCAGATAGGAGTTGTGCAATTTCATCCTTAAGTGCAATAACTAAGATGTCATCTACATATTTGTTTTTGAAAAAGAAAGGATTTCTTTTTGATGAAATAGATTCTTTCAACTTTCTCATAACAATGTCAGAGAATAATTAACCACCAACGGGTGTACCCGTCAGTTGTTTGTAAATGACTTTGTCGAAGGTAAACTCAATGTTATTCAATACGCATTTAATAACCACAAAAATTTCAAGTGGAAACGAAAAATTGGATAATTTAGAATAACTCTCTTCCAAGGCTTCCAATATAAGTGAATGGGGTATACTAGGATACATCGCTACAACGTCAAAAGAAACTATCTCATGATCTAGGGGTATTACTAGGGATTTCAAAATGTTCATTAATTCAAAGCTGTTTTTATTACGTAGCTCTCATTAATTTTCAATTGTGGTTGTAATAAATGGTTTAAGAATTTACACAATTGGTATTGGGGGATACCAATCGATGACACATCAGGTCTAATAGGAAAACCTTTGTGAATATTAATTAACCCATAAGCTCGAGATATCTTGTCAGAAGTCGGATAAATCTCATTGTAATTGCTATAATTAA
The DNA here is from genome assembly GCA_017312745.1 of Gryllus bimaculatus. Lineage (NCBI taxonomy): Eukaryota > Metazoa > Arthropoda > Insecta > Orthoptera > Gryllidae > Gryllus > Gryllus bimaculatus. The sequence continues at coordinate 164,866 of BOPP01000126.1, read as the reverse complement.
TTAACTTAGCATTCCTCCATGTTTTTATTATTCCTTGTATGGTCCTAATAAAACTTGGTGGCTTACTCTTGTTTAACGGAAGTACTTATTAAGATCCAAAAATACCGACTTAACCTTAAGAATGTAATCAAATTTGTCAGTGACCACGATTCCCCCTCCTTTTCAACAAAAAGGATTTGTGGATTTTCTCTAATGAAATGTTTTCTTATATTTAAATGAGATAAAATAATTTTTCCCTTTTGAGTACGACACACACGGCGGCATAAAAAGAAATTCAGAGAGTCTACTAATGAACGACGCATTTCGGATTTTTTTTCCTCCAAACCAAAAGACTAAGCTTCTACTTCTTTAATAGCACTCAAGATGCTGTTGTACTGAAGATGCGGCCAATTGGGTCGCGAAACGTAGTGGTTTATAGGCAAGATAATAAACATATGTGACCTATAAAAAATTTTGATTTTTGTTAATATGAGAAGGATACTATTATATGAAAACTATTAAATTGGAAGATAATCATTTTTGGTCTCCTCTGTTTAATACAAAATAAATTAGTTCAGCACAACATGAAAAGGATTTTTACAGGAGCACTGTATTCAAAGCTACTGCAATAAAGACAACTAGAAGTAAGGTTTCATAAAATTTGATTATGAAGATATTCTTCAATTATTTTCTAACATTCCCAAGGGTTGTCCATAAATCACGTAACGCTAAAGAGGGGAGAAGGGTTTGACGCGCACTGCGTTACATAGTGATGGGGAGGGAGGCAACATGTTTTTATCAATGGTTTATTGACTGAATGCATTATAACAAGAGATTACAAAGAAAATATTCAAAACTGATCTACAAGTATTATACATTCTAAAATCCAATTAAAATAGCGCAGTAGATACGGGACACATGCGTCATCCACGTCGGCGTGTGCACGGCTTGCCGCGCAAGCGTACGCTACGGGGAGAGATGTATTCAAAACACTCCAAATTTGCGTTATGTACTTTGTAGGCGGCCCTGAAGTACATAGACCAATTTTACTTGTCTTGGAAGGATGAAAAATAATTATTTCTTTTAGTTCCAGCCTGTGAAAACTCTTACAATGTTTAGAAAGTCCTCGTTTTAAGAGACTTCCACTTATGAGAAATACTGAAACGAGTAGAGCCCGAAAAAATATGTACAGTATAAAACGGTAAAATACGTGGATAAGTATGTAATTGAACAGATAAGAATATTTAACTACAGGTGCTACATCACATATTTTCTCGTATTATTCCAAACATTTTCAATTCAAGGCAGTAGTGGCGTAGCGATTTCGGGCCGAAAGATCGCAGGTTCGAGACCCGCTTCGGGCATGATTGTATTGTGTTCGTCCTTTCACTCCCTATCCTCATCATATCGTGTCATCCCAATATTTACCATACCGTTACACGCAATAGTGGTCGCTAATGACCTAGAAGTTGATGCGACCTTAAAAAACGTGAAAACCTTTATACAAAGATAAAATTCAAATAAAAAAAATTGGAGCAGTTTGAGAAAATGGCTATTTAAATATTGCCTAAATTCCGTGCACAATTATGTGTAAACTACTCAATTTTTCGGAAAATTGTACACGACCTTGTTTCACAATATTTTTTAAGGAATAGATTTCATTACGAAAAAAATCTTTATCTTTCAAATTTTAGTTGACAGAAGACTCCAAAAAAAATTTTAACTTTTCCAATTTTCAATAAATCAGGGTTTTTAACGAACATGATCCCTCCACCATTCTCTTCAACGTCCTTCACACTCTCCAACAACAAAATTTAATCAAAAACAATGGAGCTTATTTTTGTTGAAAATTTGAAAAAGGAGTATCATGTAAAGTACCATCCAAAAATTAAAATATGGATTTAAAATTCAAGGGGGTGCAGCATCATCCTGATCGATTGGAAAATATCAATTTTTGCAAATAGGCTGAATGGTTTAGCCGCTAGCGTTGTTCACGGACGAACGGACAGACAGATAAAGAGGTTTTTCGGTATAAAGGACCCACAAAACATGGACTCTGGCTACACCACTTGTTAAAGGATTTTCTTTTCTAAATTTAGCAACTGGATTTGTCCACTGATTCGTTACCAGGGCCCCGTAATAAGAGTTTTTCTGCCGAAAATTCGCCGTATTTTCACGCAGCATTACATAACTTTCTTTCTAATCGGTAGCGAGAAAGTAAAACTCGCTTTCAACTTTTTAGTTCTAGAAAACGCAAAAATTTGAACTTTTGCAATTTTCGAAAAATACGTGATTTCAAAGATCATGAGACCCACGTTATTTTTTAAAAATATCTGTTTCAAATTTGCAGGACCTTGAGGTTGTTCAAATCGATCGAAGAATATCGCTATTGGAGAAAATCGTCTGAACATTTAGGGGCTAGCTTGGACCCAGACAGACACAGGCGGACTGGCAATTGGCCGTCAACTGATTTTTAGCTAACAACTAGTGGGGGCTGGTACCCTAACAAACTGGGGGTTGGAGTTAAGTTGAATAACTAGAATGCTATTTCCACATTTCAGAACACAGTGATGTCTCTATGGTAACGTTCAAGCTCATGATTGGATGACATCGTAACAGCTGATTAAACGCAAAGTGCCACTATATGTCAATCGAAGTATGCGTGTCCGGAGTGGGTGAAATGACTCTTTCGTACAATCCTGTAATAAAGTAGCTGAGTCATTCCATGCAAAAAAGTAGATTTTATGACATGACTCCTTCACACTTGAAAATATTTTAGAATATTGTTATCTATGCCTACATCGTCGAGGTACAATATTAGAATTTTATATTGTTCGGCAATAACGCACTCTTAAAATCTCAGACTGCTTGTGAAAACCCCTGTGGTCTTTAATTTTTTGTCCTCTTATAAATGTTTCTATGAATATTAAAATTTGTGAGTATACACGAGATGCGTAGTAAAATTATTCATTACATATCAAAAGCAGTCTTAGATTTAAGAGGGTATTGTTACCGAACAATCAGTTAGAAAATATTAATATTGTACCTCGACGACGTAGGCATCATGAATAACAATATACCAAAATATTTTCAAGTTTAAAGGAGCCATGTCATAAAATCTACGTTTTTGCATGGAATGACTCAGCTAACAATTGTCACGATAAACACAGCAAAATTGCTGCCGGCGAAATGATCAATATGATGCACACAAAAATATTATTTTATTGAAACATGAAGGAACATAGAAACACACAAACTCAATAATTTATTAATGGGAAAAATGTCCTCAAAATACTCATCAAATAAAGCATAATACACCAGAGGTGAATTTGGGGAGGGGAAATTCAAAATATTTTCGTCGAATAGCTCATATTACAGATATTATAAAATGTCGCAAGCTACACTCAGCTCATGATGCGATACAATTTTATTCGTTTTAATGATAAACCGAAAATATTTTTCTTCATTCTCGTGAAGTTAAAATTAATAGTTACTGAAAAATTTTAGAGGGGAGGGGATTTCCATCCCCGTAGATCCGCGCCTGAATACACACTTTCCAACCCATCCCCTACGAACACGAATTACGTATTGGTACTTTCGTTTCAAAATAAGCTAAAATAAATTCATCGCACAATTTCAGAATATTTTTCCCTCCTTCACACCTTGAAAATTTCGTATTCTTTACGATGTACAGGAGTCCCACCAACTATGGGCCACCCTCATAACTTCTAAACGGTTCCCGATATCGACTTCCAGTTTTCTCTCAACACTGCGAAATCATGGGGCAAGTGATATGGTAGAGGTATATTGTTTGAAATATTTTTAGTTTTCGACAAATTTTATCTTTGATTTTGAAATGGAACCATATATTTTTCTCACAAGCAATAGATCATAAAAAGAGGAATGCAATGTTGTAACATTGGTTAATATTTTGATAGTGTTTTGTGAAGAAAATTATACTTTCTGACCTGAGATTTTAAATTAAACATGTAATTTTTCCTGTAGCTGCAACTGTCGCTGTTAGCGAACGTGACCTTCGCGGCCTCTCCCCTCTCCCCGTTAAAGTGCCGGTGCCGCAAAGGCAACCTTCCCCAAACGAGACAGTTAAAAGGGTTGCTACAAGAAATCTTGTATATTTAATTTAAAATCACACGTTGGAAAGTATAATTTTGTACTCAAAATACTATCAAAACATTAACATGTCATTTCATTCGTCTATTCATGATCTATCTATTGCTAGTGAGATAAATACATGGTTTCATGAAAAAAATTAAAAATTATTAAATTTCTCGGAAACTAAAAATATTTGGAACAATTTTTCTATGGCACATTACTTGCCTCATGATTCCATATTGTTGAGCGATAACTACATTTTGATCTCGGGAACCGTTTAGAAGTTATTGGGGCGGCACATAGTTGGTGGGACTCCTTGTATATCTTTCGTAAATAGAGGTAAAAATTACACAGCTTCACTTTCAATACTTTCAGGAATCTTTTCCATTTTCTAGCAAGTCAACGATAGTCAACTCAAATATACCCTCCAAGGTCTCCAATGTACCGTCATTACGCCTTCTTCTAGAAGAGAATAAGCTCAAAATTTTGCAAAGATGATCGGATAAGATAAAATATTGCATATTACAGATGGCTGTAAGACCATTGTATGGTCGTTAGTAATCATACAATCATGTCACGCGCTCGTGAATAATTAACTAACTGCACACAATGAACTAATTTTTCCGCCACTTATAAAATAAATTGCCATTATTTTTTTTACTACAGCCCCGCAATCGAAAAAATCTTAATTATATTCAGAACAACGGGAATTTTGAGAGGAGGTTTTAAGATCGTACCTTTTCCAGTGTTTTAAGATACTGAATTTTTTTCCAAAATATTTATTGCGTTGAATTTGGCGGGGAGAAAACATCGAAAAAACGTGATTTCTTTTTTATTGTACACATTATTTTATTTCTCATATGTTTACTTTCTAGCACATCTTAAGAATCGTGAGATCACTTATGTAATCGTGCGCCGGAAAACTGCCAATTTTCGGCGCACAAAAAAAAAAACTTTTTGCGGGGCCCCTGGTAACCAAAAAGTGAATTAATCCTGTTGCTATATGTAGAATTTTTTCCCTCTAATACGTGGTGTAGCCAGAATTCATGTTTTGAGGGTCATTGCTACAGAAAAATCTGTCGGTCTGTGGTCAACGCTAAATCGTTCAGACGATTTTCTTTAAAATTGATACTTCTCGATCGATCTCAACGATCTTGAAGGTTTCTGTGATTCAAACGGATATTTTGATCTTTGAGTGTACTTTACATATTGAGCCTGAAAAACATATTATAAATTTTCTCAACATGGCTCCTAATTTTTTTTTTTAACTGTTCATGGATAGCGTACAGGACTCTAAATACAAAGGTGCAGTTCTCATGTTCTCTGAAATACCCAATTTTCCAAAAATTGGGACAGTACAATTTTTTGGGAGGCGCCTTCTTACAACTACAATATTGAAAATAGATATTTTTTTCCTTAATGAAATCTGTACCTTAAAGACATTTTGAAATAAGATCCTGTTCAATTTTTCGAAAATGAGTAGTTTAGTGCAATATTGCGCACAATATAGGCCTTTTAAATTTGTTTAAACAATTTTTCTAAAAAAACACGCTGTAAATGTCTTTAAATTGTGTCATGTCTAGGGACGGTAAAAATAAGATACTAGTCCCACTTTCGGCGAACTCGCCGTATTTTCGAAAATTGCAAAAAGTTAACATTTCAAAAGTACAAAACTTACGGTAGAGATTTTTGGATATAACAAAATCTATTCTCAAATATCAGCTTTTTAAAGGTCTAATATGATTTAAAAAAACCAAAAACCTAAAAGTTTTCACGTAATTTCAGTTTGAAATTAATGCAAATTACAAAGACATTTTATCAAAAACTGTTCTTATTTTTATCTTCAAAATTTTTTCATGTATTAAACAAGAGATGCTTAAGAAATGGTGTAGGTCCGATTTTCGTTGATCTCTTCCAATTTTCGAAAATTGTGTTTTGGAAATATTTAATTGAAACAGTTACGTTTTTAAGTGTCGATCAGAGTTCGAAACTCAGCGTTTCCACAGTGTAGTGGTAAAGCTCACAGCGATTTAACTCTGAGCACTTGAGTTTGAGTCTCAGCACGGAAAAAAATTGGTTGACAACAATTTTGCAGGTGTATGTAGTAGTATAATATTGCAGAGCAGTTATAAATAAAGCAAGAAAGTATATGTTACTGGAGCACCACAGCTGTAATCGAAAAAGGTCAAGCAAAACAAAGATGATGATGATGATCTCAAGAGATTGATCTTTGTAAAAGAGAATACACAATTATTCACAGACTGACACTAGTCTAAAAGTCAATTTTGAAAACACTAATTTCTTCCAAAAATCTTATAGCTTTGGGAGGGGGGTCCCTGTGGGCCCCCAAAGTGGGGCTTAAACAACTGCTTGTTTTGCTTCTAAAAAATCACCAGGCATGGCTGAGTTTGGTGTGTTCCTTTCCATTCATACAACATACACTTTCATTTCCATATTTCTTTAATTTCTCTTATCTTTCCTTTTCCATGGATCCATACTTCATTTTTTATTTCCAACAGTTTTAATGTGGGTAAAACAGTAGAAAAGAGACCAAAGAAGTATGAAGAGAAAGACAAAAGGGAGAACAGTTACTGATGAGAAAATGCAAGGAAAGCTAAGATGGGAAGGAATGACAAAAATAAGAAAATGATTTCAAGCATGCATGACTGACACAAGGGTAAAATTATTTTGGAATCAGGAATTGTTGGTACAGATGTGTGCAAATAATTAGAATAATTGAAAAGACTAACAGTAATTTACTTTTGAAGTATAATTAAAACAATTTATCAATAATGACCTTTTTAGTACTTGAGATGCATTTCCTTGTTCTTTATAACCATTTGTATTTTCTCTGGTATACTTTCCACAAGGTCATTGCACATTTTCTGAATTTGTTCATCCCGAAACCGTATGTCAAAGTTGTTTCCAATTCCGGTTGTTATTGTCTGCTTCAATTTTCTCTTTACCCATACATTTTCAATTGGGTCACAGTCTGGGCTATTACCAGGCCAAAACAATGTGGCAGTGTGCAGTGTTATTTCCTCCAAGAATTTCTTATCACACTTGAGCTAATGGCATGGTGTTCTGACGTGCATAAAAATGCAATTTGTTTCAGGAAACCAATTTCTGATCCTAGGCGGCAGGTGGGTTTGAAGCACCTTTCTGTATTGATTCTGCTCCATTGTGCCCTCAATAGAGTCTAATCTGTCACATTCATGAAATGACATGCAACTCCATACTGTAACTGAAATTGGAAGTTTGACTATCTGCATGATACATTTTGAAGAAAACTCATCAGGGGCCATTCTCCCATACTGGCTGCCCTTCTTGGACACAGAAAATATGGACTCATCTGAAAATATTATCTGCAAGATAATAAACACTTTTTATACTGAATTTTCAAAATCATGTTTTGAAACTAGAGGAAATAAATCCGTACATCTCTGTACTGAATTTCTGAAAAAGTTTGAAACATCTCACTTCACATTTGAGTATGAAGTTACCTCTTAGTAAGCAGTAAATAATGATGTATATCATGCGTTTTAAGTTTTCCCAACTGGTGTTAACTTCAATCTGGATTCCTTTTGCCCATTTCAGTCATTTCTTAGCCATGGTAGAAGTTATTTTCACTTTATTTCTTGATCATCCTGCAGGAAATCCTGCTGCATGAAGATCCGTTCTTACGATTGAGAGGTTATTTCGTCTCCATTCAACTCCAGTTGACTGTTCAAGTCCTTACTGATGTTTCTTTTATTCATCTTGGTCTTTTGAATCAATTTTTGTTGCACATGAGGCCCAAATTTCCCCTTACATTTGGCTGCAAGGGTCTCGCCTGATATCAATGCAGAACCGATTCTACAAACACTACAATGCTTCTGAAAGAGTCAATTTACTAGCAATATTTTGTTGGAAATATCTGCCTTTCTGTATTAAACATTCAGTCAATGCCCTTTTACAAGGCAGAAGGTCTATTTTTACCCATAACCACAGTTTTGCTAGAAGCATCTTCAGTTCACCGCTTCAAAAACTCACCAGAAAACAGATTCAAAAACAAATTTTACTCATAATGCATAGAAACAACATTCAATTAGAAAATACAAGGAAGGAAACAAGGAGCCAAGTGCATGAACCAAAGAAAACATTCGCAGGCTGAAACATTCTTTTAAGTTCAGATGGAAAGTGTTTTTTCTAGTAAATAAGGAGAAAAAAACACCAAATTCAGAAATAATTCTAAAAATTTGCACACATCTGTATGTGTGTGACATGAGATGAAAGAAATAACCACACTCGTAGAAAATCTGAATACAACAGATAATTCTTAGTCCACTGAACGGTACAGTATATACAAATGAGAATGGAGAGAATACTACTTACAATCAAGGTAACATACAATTAATGACTGTTGTGTGACATGATTTAAGACTGGCAACAGAGATGTTTTATAAAAAAAATTAGTAAAAACTGTCTTCAAAATGTGATAAGAATAATACTTTAACCACACTCATAAGTGAACTTCAAACTATTTGAACAAGACATTATTTTTTTACCTGGGAGCAGTTTTCAGAAATTTTTGAAACATCCAGATAGGGACACTCTTCCATGAAGTACTCTAGGAAATTCCTGTCAAATTCACAGGGACTCAAGTTGAGGTAGATCAATGTGAAAAATAACAATTTTTGAAAAATGTGAGTGCATGGTTTAGATCAAGGGTTCACAACCTTATGAAGCCTGATGGCCAAAAAGTTATCAAATCAAAAAGGACATGATTCACAAGTTTTATAGACACCTCAAATTTTCTCTTTTTATAATTCTAGTACAAATTGTAGGCAAGGTCAATTAGAGCTTTACCACCATTTCACACATAAAATAAAATCATAATAATACAGCATCACAAGTTTTTGGAAGAAATATAGAGATCATAAAATCGGCAGCGATTTCTCAAGACTAAATATTCTGCATCATTCACCATTCTGCATCATCAACCTCGAATTTATATAACAACTGTATTAATTGTTTGAATCTGGGATAGAAATAGGAACAGGAGTTACAAATATTTGAAACCCTTCATTTCACAACTCGTGAACAACACTCACAACTCTTGAATGTGGAGGAAAAGGGTATGTTGTGTTTCAGAAATTTGTGTTAATAATTATTTAATGTAAATAATGTAATAAATTTGTAAAGAAGCCTCATTTATGAGCTTTAAAATGACACTTCAACAACATTAAATTTTGAAAACGTCCAAGCTGACACAATTTTTGGTTTGTCTAATCCATATCAATTTCACTATTTATACAAATATTAGATCATTGACACTTCAAAATAATTGTTGCTACTGCCTCCGTAAGCATTAATTTTATTTACATCAGCAGGAACTTCAGGCACACCAAGGTTGAAAACATCTTAACTGTCTGCACCCTTGATGAATTGGTGCGGAATGACTCCCCCCCCCCGAATACTAGTCTCATGAATTTTATCACAGTTTCCATAAAAAATTAGAACATCAATTCAGAAGACACAATTGAAATCAGTATTTCATTTCACATGGAACCCCTCATTAGTGAAATCTCTTGGTTTGCAGTAACTGTCACAGAGCACAAACAATAATTATTTGATTCAAGAGCAGCACATGATAACCTCCAAGAAAAAAAGAAAATGTTCAATAAATTCTAGAAAACAATGACATTTATTGTCTGATAACACAAAATTAACAGCATATGACAAACAATGTTATCATCACACATTCAAAAGCAGTTTGTAAGGATTTTCAATGTAACTCTTCCACAAATTTGAAAATCTAGCTATAGTTGCGCCATCAATAATCCGATGATCAGCTGCCCAACTTATGCATATCACCTTTGCTTTCACAACATTTCCCAACTCGTCAAACCTAGGAACAATCTGTACTGCTCCTATTCCTCCTATTGCCACTTCCGGAGGTAAAACAACTGGTAGAGTGTACTTTCCTCCAATCTGTTAAATGCAAAAACACATACAAATAGTTATCGATTAAAAAAAACAACTCTTACAAATTGTAAATGCTTTTCTTTTTTGGAAAACTTGTTTCAATTTTCTTATATATTGTGATCACAATCGTGAAAACCATTTTTGGATTAGTTCTTGAAAAATAAAGAATTCAAAGTGAAACCTGTTTCAAACTATCAAACATGTTTCGTACCTATCATAAAATATTTACTAAATTGTATTCAAAGTAAATGAATTTCTCAAATTTCTTAGGTGAAACTAAAATATTAAAACCACCACCATTGTGGAATAGTTTTTGGTGTGTAATTCATCTCAAGACTCTCAAGCTCACTCAATAGACACAACCATAGTCTCTGCCAAAATATTACATTAAATGTCATGATAGCAGCTGCTTTTTAAATCAATATTCCTTGGCTGATTTAACTTGCCGCTGATGTTCAAATCAGGATAATTCACAAATTAGACAGTTTATTTTCAACTATAATATGCTGTCTCTTATTTCTGCATAAAATATTCATGTTCTTAAACCCTTTTTTTTTTTATAGACAGCGACTCTAAAAGAAAATACAATTTAATTTATTTTTGCTACAACATAATATCTTTAATTTCTTGTTTGAAATAATTTAGTATTTAGTTCTTGTTTACAATTCATCTCTTCACATTACAATGTTCTTCTCTACGTGTTTTGAGTGTACTCTTTTGTGTACTCTTCTTCAGGTGATTAATTTCTTCGCCAGATAATGCCCAAAAGATCTGTTCATTATCATTCTTAAACAAATCCTCTCGCAAATGTGTTAATTAACAGGCTAATTCATAAATTAGTCAGGTTTTGAACTGGCTGTAACGTGGAATTTCACAAAACGCAAGGCCATATATGCAACTGATCTCAGAAGCAACAATATGTATGTGTGGGAAGCATGTGGACATAACCAAAGAATTAGAATATGACAATGAAAACTAATTATGGACTAGGAATAACAAGAACACATAAGAATATCTACTGTTTTCCATAAAAGAAAAGCTTCGCAACAATGACACATAAGTTCTCAAAAAACAAAGGGAATAAATGAGTCATGTCTTGCCTAGACACTTACCGAACCAATGTTTGACAATGTGAAAGTCCCTCCAGTCAAGTCTGATGGACGTAATGAGTTTGCCAACCCACTATGGTGTAATCTCTTCAGCTCCTGCGCCACTTCTAAAATACTTAACTTTTCAACATTTTTAATGTTGGGAACTACAAGGCCAGCAGGTGTATCCATGGCAACTCCAATATTGTGACTTGATTTATACAAAATATGTTCACATTTCTCATCTACTGATGAGTTGAGAAGAGGAAATTTTAAAAGACTGTTTGAAGCTGCCTTAATAAAGAAAGGCATGAATGTAAATTTAACAGGTGTTTGGATTTGTTTTAACTCTTCGATAATATTTGATATTTTAGTCACATTAATTTCATCACTGTACATAAAATGTGGAATCATCTGCACAAATAAAACAAAAGTTATTCATATACAGTTTTTCATATTACATTATCTGTATCATTTTTATCATCACTGGAATACTGAACTCTCTGACTTTTAAGTGAACACACTAATATCATTATGCTTGTCTTACTGGAGAACCTCTTTTTTACCAAATTGCAAGATAAAAAGTCATTACACCAAGGCAACATTAAATATTCCCTTTTAATACACGTTTTTAACTTTACCTAATAACATTTGTCAAAGAGAATAATTAGAATAAATTTCTGTTCCACTCTCATTTCTTTCCTTTCTTTTTATAAAAAGTGTTTCATGATGTTTGAATATTATTCAATACAATTATTATAATTTGTCCATATACAGAATTGTATAAACTTACATTTGCTGCTGTCATGGTTTTTACCATGGCTTTAGAAAACCCTTGAATGGGCTTCTTTTGTACATTACTTTCTGAAGACACAAGAGTATCACTAGTCTTTACATTTAAAAATTCTTTTGATTTTCGAGTTTCCTCAGAATGCATACGTGTTTTCTTCCTGTCTTCCAAGTATGTCAAAACATCTTCCTTTAATATTCGTCCATGCCGGCCAGTCCCAGACACGTTTTTCAAATCAATCTATTCAAAACAGCAGGAAAATGTTAAATTACACACTTGCTTCCATTCTCTAAAACAACGTTCAAAAGTTCAAAAACTATACGTAGGCAGGCCAAAATCCATGAACTCCTTCTCATTTCCGATGACACTTTCCAATTTTTATTTTTTTCACTTTTATTTCTCATAAACCCTGACCTTTAGTATTTACTAACTTTTTAAAGGTCTCTGGAAGACTGTCGGCCATCCTCCATACGAAATTACTTCTGAGTTAAAAAGACTGTTGTGGAAGCCACACCTCTGCACACCCCACACTCTCAGATGACAACATTGCAATACAGTGACTATCATGCTATTTTGTGAAACAAGGAAAAGTCAGACACTACTGGCAAAATGCAGATGGCTTTACAACGTAAGTGAAAGGAAACAAAGAAGGAGGTTCTCCCAATTTTCACTGCAGAGCCTTTCTGTTCACTTTGTACACTCATAAAATGCAGTGTCATTCTGAAAAATCCTAAAGAGCATATGCACAGATATGCATTCACACAAACTACACACACATGCATCACATTAAAAAATGCTTATAAATCAACAAAACTTCAAAGTAGTTATCGGCAGAATTGTTTTTTTTTTCATTCCTTTTCAGAAATTTAGAAGTAAAGTAAAATTATAGTGAGCTGATCAAAGGGAATGGTAGAAAACTGATTTAGAGAGAAAAAGAATGTACTTGTGCATGTGCATGCATGCAGCCCCACACATGCCCAAACTAGGTAAGCAGGCAGGCAGGCAGGCAGGCAGGCAGGCAAAGGCATGCCAATGCTCATCCCCCAATCAATCATTACTTCGCCCATACTTACTTTCAGAAATTAATTATTACTTCATACTTACTTTTTCTTCTGATGCCAATCTTCGAACAGCAGGTGTTGCTAGAATTTTACAGCCAAAATCTATTATCTCTTCCGTAGTTTCAGCTGTCTGAATGTCAGCATTCTCCTGTGAAGAACCTCCACTTGCTGTCGTACCTGATGAATTAGTCATAAGAATGAAAGAGAGATAATTTAAAAAACATCATAAAACTTTTTTTTTTTCTCTTTGTACTTTCAAAAGCATGCTGGGATTTAAATCTGGAACCCTCAATTTAGCAAGCGTGTGTCTTAACCACTATGTTGCTGTGACGCAAAACTAAATGTTACTCTTTTTTAAATTATTTAAAACCTTTGCAGAAGAACGTTCCATAAATAAATTTAAAGAAACTAATAATCATGTATCATATGAGGGGCTTAGAGCTTAAGAGTTATAAATGATCTAAATGTGGTATTGAGAAAATAGAGTTTAAAGTTCAGGGACTTGAAAACACTATGGGAGACATTTTCTTTCCACCACTAGAATGCAGCAACTGTTTGAGCTATTGTTTACATTGAGCTGAATACCATTTGTTTACAAGATAAAATGGAGTTATTACTTTACATTCCGATTCTTACCTCAATTTTTTTTCAAAAATGCACTTATACCTCATGTGTAATTAATTACTTAAGAACCTGAGCATTGATTTATTTCAGTTTCAATACTTTGTGACGTTAAGTTCCATGGATAATTTGTATGGTTTATTTTAATTTTACATTGAGTAAACAACAAAAGACAATAAAAATGTTGGTGTTAAAAATACCAACTACATTTTATACATTAAAAGCAAGAAAATGCAATAAAAAAATTTTTTTTGGAAGAGTTAAAATGTCGTGCTCTAAAAGTAATATTTAGAACATTTATTCCATTATTTTAATGTCTACATAAAGCAATTGTTTATGCAAGTAGCCCAGGAATACTTTAAATAGAAATAAAATAGTGCAAATAATAGATACGTTAAATAGAATAAAATATGCAAATAGTGAAGAGATGTGTATAACATTGCACAAGTCAATTCAGTTTGTAACTTAGAATACCAACATTTAGTAATAGGCCAAATATTAGAAATAAATCTAAAAAAAATTTCACATATTTTCACACCACAAACCACACATGTAACACAATTAACGCTGAATTGTTAGATTTCACCCAATCTGTGCAATTGAGCATGCAGTCGTGACAACACTTATTTATGCATAAGAAAATTGAACACATCTATTATAATTTTTTTGAATATTTTGAAATAAAAGAAGAAAACCTGCTAATTGTTCGGGAACAATTCTGCTTATTTTGCAATAATCCTACATTCAATAGAACCATCAATGGGTGGATAAGATCAACCCTTCATGGATGTAAATAACATTTATTCATGTGAGGTGCATCCACTCAAAACATTGAAAAGGTAATGGCAATAATAAAGTACCACAGCAGTCAATTGTGAGGACATGAAATCCTTGTCACTGCTGGCAATGCAGGCAGCATACATGGTAAATTTACATATATTGTTTAAATCTGTAAATACATTCATTGCAGTATATTAAGTAGGAAGTGTGCTGCTTTCTGAATTAAATAATGCACATCTGTTAAGCATTCCTATATTTGATGTAAGATTTGCAGTAACAAAATATTCAAAGTGATTGTATGCAGAGGTGAATTCAAACTTACTGAGACACTATTAGATTGAGATATTATAAAGTTCAGTCTTTGCAAGTGTATGGCATTGTTTTCATCAACAGCATTAGTTAAACCATGGTTGTTCAAAACACTTCACGTAAAGTACATTTAATTACTGCATTTTTGTGAGATACATAAAGTAAATTGTGAGACCAAATACTCTTGTCAACATTTTAAAATTAATCTGCCATTCAGATTTGCTGTAATTTCAAGCAATTCTTTATTTATAACTGTCTAACATATCATAATGATTTATGAATTGATGAAGGTATAGCCAATGATGTACTAAGTACCAAATGATGTGGGCACACGTTGCAACACTCAATACCACAATTCAATTCATTTCTCCTAACAATTAAACCAACTGAGAGGAAGAATAAGAATTAATATAAGGAATCTTAGATGGGTACTATTAAAAAGAATTTATTCCAAAAACATTTCAATGGAAAATTTCAAGCCATTGGTGCAGACAATACTAATTAAAAAACAATCCTCCTAATGATAAATCAATTTTAAAAAACAGCAGACTTCAGTAGCACAACTCTCCAGAGTATTTAAGACTGTTCACAGGATTTAGACTACTACTACTATGAAAAATTTTCTCCAGATTATTGAATACTAAAAACAAATGGTGATGTGCAATATTGATTTAATATTCTTAAAAAGCTGAAAGAAATCTAAATTCACATCCGAATTGCTGGTCAAACACTCAGTAGATGATTTGTCCTTGATCATATGAATATGGGTGAATCTAGAACTTCAATGTTGAGAAGATGAACTTATGACACATAATAGATGGGTAAATGTTCATGGAGCAAGAAAAAAATAATTATTTAAAAATATTATTTGACAAAATTTACAGTAAGATATTTTTTCCCCGAAAAGCAAAATATTGATTTTGTTTCCTAATTCACGATGTTGAATAGAAATTGTATCATTACTTTCCCCAAGTTCCTCAAACACAAATCAACATTCTTGAGAAACAAATGTAATAGAAATTATCTATAGGGCCTACTATTAAATTATCTATGCTAGATACCTATTGCTAACATCATGCATAATCACCATATCTACAAGAGCACGTGCGTCTTTCATTAAGAATGCAAAAGAAACAAGATATCAAAACTTAACTCTCATAACTTGCAAAATGCAAATATATTATTTTTTCTTCTATCATCCTTTTCAACAAAGAAAGCACATGACAACAGAAGAAAATTGCAGAAAATATATTAGAGATTTTAGTGTAAGAAAACACAACTTATGATACTCAGAAAAATAATTTATAGGAAACAAGAGTGTTTTGATTTTAGGCAGTAGAATGGGTTATTACAACTTTTGTTAGTGGCAGTTTTTCGTGAAGACAATATTAAAGAGAAA
Organism: Gryllus bimaculatus; assembly: GCA_017312745.1. Lineage (NCBI taxonomy): Eukaryota > Metazoa > Arthropoda > Insecta > Orthoptera > Gryllidae > Gryllus > Gryllus bimaculatus. Next base: position 148,759 of record BOPP01000126.1, on the reverse strand, counting down.
GAAATCATGCAATCCCAATACCTTTCCCATAAGAGTGATAAGCATATCATTATTTGCTTCATCCAAGAACATAACATACTGTTGTCAAAAACTTCCAAGTCCACAAGTGGGTCTCCCACAAGGGCTGTGTCATCAATGTTGTAATGTAATTTTGTGATGGTCCCATCATAACGGCTGGTAATTGTAACAGAGGCCTTGTCGCTTTGAACTTCACAAATGTTATCAAACTGTGAAACTTTATCCCCGACTTTTACAAACCTATAAAAGGAAATGTGAATTACAAAGGAATCTGAAAGCTTGCAAAATGAGTTAAATAAGAATTGAACAAATAACAGATCAGTATATTTTCTGGAGTGTACCATACCACTCTTTTACAGTTACTTCTCGTATCCCTTCTCCAATATCTGACAACTTAAAAGGTACTATTCTGGGAGCAGAAGTGTATTTCCTGTGAGAGGAAATTGAAAGCAACTTGTCCACCGTGCATACATGGCGAGAACAGAAGCGGCTACCACGATAAATAGGAAATGCTAGTGAAGTCTTCTTTATGTTCACACAAGGCTGCAAAAGAAAAAAGAGGTAAACTTGGGGCAGGGGCAATAAGCAATTAAATAAACAGATACACAAGCCAGAAATAGTTCCAATAGGCTCCCCTGAATTGCAAGCAGCGTCAGTACCTAGTCAGCATTAAACCATTAAGTAGCGGAAGAAATGAAATTTGAGAAATTGGATTTGAAAGTTTTATTTACTATTTCAACTTACCTTTACCATAACTTTGTCGATAGCTGAACAGCCCATCGCTGCTGACGTCAATCTCTTTATCAAACGAGCCATAATACAAGTTTCGCCGATTATTCGTCCATTAAACGTGCAAGAAGACTTGATGCAATAAAAGTGGAGAACCGGGAACACAAGTTGGCACTGTTTTAACACAGTCACGATTCTTCTATAATCAAATGAATTTCATTATATAAGGTATAAACCTGCAGTGCACTTTGTAGTTGATCGAGTTTGAATTCTTTTCTGGCTTGATGTTCCGTACCAACTAGAGTTTTTGATACCGAAACAGACGTCAAAACTTGTCCTTGAAATTGGCATAGAGTACGATAAGTTATCAGCAGCTTAAGGTCATGATACCATTTCATAACATCACAGAAATTCAATGAAATTTTGTAGCTTCACGCGATTTGGCTACGTCCATCCAAATGCAATGAAAATACATAGAATCCACCATTTCAAAACTCATAACAACACCTAATCTTCGACTGATGCAAATTATGCCTATTTGTAGCTGTTTTCACATTTTGCCACACAATACGTTAGCTGTTATTCATAATATACAGCGCGTAGCTTAGAGTAAAATGTCAAGATCGACGATGATGCGGACAAACTTTAATTGAAACTATGCTAATTACTGAAAAATATTTACAAATACGCGCGGATTGAGTAGTACGATGTCACGTGTGACGTTCCGCCAATCGCCGAACAACCACTTTACACCTGCCGTCTCACATTGGCAAATACTGTCCTTACCAGTCCTTACTTAGGCCTGTCCTCTATTATAATTATTATCATCATAATGTCTTACAATCATTTTGGGCCTAGCAACAGCAGTGCAGTGTAGTGTGGTATAGCTGGCTAGATACACGATTGGCACCATCATACTCTTTGATTAGCACAACCACAAACAGGCCACATTCTTACGATCCCAACGACGTAAACGCCAAGTGCGGGAAGTGCCTGTTTGGGTTACCCACCTGTTTCGCCTTTGCATTATGTTAGATTAGCTTAATTAGCCCAGTAAGAATATCGACGAGAAGTAGAGCGGCACAATAGTGCGCCATACGTATTTTAAGCAAGATTGTTGCCCTCTTATTTGTTAAAAGTCCAGAATTCTGGAGAGAACAAGCTGAATTGGTTCGTAGTGTACCGAAGGGCGTGAAGATCGTCCTTGTCAGTGTCGATACCTCACACGTATATACTATTTACGTGACAGTGGCTGAATATTATTACTTATTATGTCCCAGTTTGTACTGATGGATGTGTTCCAAGCATTCAATGAAGTGAGTGGACATTCAAACTTCATTGTGCATTAAAATGGGAGTTGCCGGTCGCAATTTACACATTGTTTCCTGTGCTGCATTCTTACATTTTTAAAATTTTTTTGCATCTGTTGTGCATTTTCTTGTTCTACGAATATCTGTTCATTCTGTTTAGAAATCTTATTCCGCCATTTCATTTTTTCCATTCTTTAACATTGTTAGATGAAATTAACCCTGCCGTAAAATTATATTTGAAGTGGTAATGTGCTGATAGTAATTATTTTGTTTATGGTTGTTTGCTGCTGCTGTGATTAGATTTGTACATTGGAGAAACACAGAGTGATAGAAAATCATTCAACAAATATTCAAAAAAATATTTAATAATGGCTAACACTATTTTTACAAAACAATACATTGATAATATTTTATACAATGCATTGATATGTCCCTCTGAGAGAGACACTATCTATACATTTTGAGGAATATTTTGTCGTGTTGTTTTTTGTGAAGTATTTTTGATAACATTACTTGCCAAGCATGCAAATATGTAGTGGAATATAATAAATTTTATTTCAAATGTGGGCCATGAAATGACAGTTGTATATATTCTGTCATGTATGTGGTAAATATTTAATAACATTGCTTTAAAAAGTGAGAAAGTTTAAATTTTGTGAACAAAGATTGATGATTGCTTTTGTCATATTCTGAATGTACGAACAAATTATTCAAATATTTATGATTTGCTTCTTAACTTGCTCTAAAAGAATGCAAATTTTATTTGCTTTTGAATGTTCCTGTAATTTTTAAAATTAATTTTTCCATTGTAGAAAATTAAGTGTTGTAATGTGGTACTAGTTGGAATAGCTTGGTAACAAAAACTATCCTAAACAAAATTTTATTAATAAATTCTTTTTCAGGTACCACTGTATCACATTTGTTTAGAAGTTTTTCTATTGCTGATGGTTCTGTGGCTAATTTTTCATCAAAGTTATAATCCTAATGAAACAGGAGATTTGTCGAAAGAGGTATTTACTTTTAAGAAATTGTATTTAATTTAATTATGTCCTCTGTATGCAATGTGTTAATACTTTCTCAGTGAATTACTTGAGTGTTCTTTATTGAGGTGTGTTCAAAGCTCTTATTTTTTTCCCTTCTTCCTTAAGGAATTGCAAGCTTTGATAGATGAATGGACTCCAGAAGAACTTGTTTCAGATGTAGATCAGAATCATAGGGCACTGCATCCTCGTGTCATTACAAGCAAGGTTAGGTCCTTTATGTCTCCAGTTTCAGAGTATACTTTATTACAATATTACATTGTATTATATTACATTATATTCTGAGAGTACTAATTATATTCATTTCATATTCATGTATCATCCTTTTTCATTCGCAGGCTCAAAAATATATTAGCATAGATAATAACAAATGTTTAAATTTGGCTACCCACAATTACCTCAATTTCGTAGGTAATGAGATTATCGAAAAAAGCGCTATTGACACTATTCACAAATATGGTGTTGGTTCATGTGGACCTAGAGGATTTTATGGAACTGTTGGTTTGTTCCTTTGAAATTTAAAATGCTATTATTTTTCATGAAGAATGTGATTCAATATAATTTTTAATGAATCCTGTTTGTTGTAGATGTTCACTTAGATCTTGAAAATAAATTGGCTGAATTCATGGAAATGGAGGAAGCAGTTGTTTACTCATATGGATTTTCCACTATAGCATCAGCTATTCCTGCATATGCAAAAAGGAGTGATGTGATATTTGTGTAAGGTCTCACTGATTACAAACTATTATTTAATCTTAATTTGCTGGGTCAGTTAAATGAAAATGTTTTTGTGATTTTCATGTAGGAGTGCTTGTATGATGTATGTCGGTACCAGTGAACTGAAATTTTAAATTATTTGTAGATGGTGTTAAATATGAATTATAGTATTATATCTCTCTTCATTTTGATCCATTCTATAATAAAATTGCTTTAGAAAATCAAATAATGTGCCTTGACACCACTTTTTTTTATTTTAAAAATGTAATTATTTTCTTATTGTAGGAACATTTTATTAAATTCAACTATTAAATAAGTTTTTAAATAATGTTTAATTCAACACATGCCTATGTAATCAAGTGTGTTAAGGAAATAGCATTTACTTTTTGGGTTCAAAGGGTTGTGAATTTTAATCCCACTGCAGTCATGGATGTTTGCTTGGGTGGTGAGACGTGGAGGGGCTTCCTCAACCACCGTCTAACATGTTTTAACCCTCTATTTTCCATTTCCTGAGTATTAAACCTTTCACATAATCAGGTTATGCATGGCAGTCTCTGGGATACCTTGGCAACAATAGTAAAAAGGTTTTCTATTCAAGGACAATTAAAGGGCTATAGTGGGCCACCAAAGTGGGGGAGGGTCCCATCTCTGCAAGGTTCTGAGGGCAATTGGAAGGACAATAGGATCATGCAGTAAGGAAAGAAAATCTCTGATTTGGGATCAGCTAAAGACTGAAGATTACAGTAGGTTTATGTACTTTGGCAGGAGTGCTTTATGAGCTAAGGCCTACCAGCAGTGTCCCGGCCTTGTGGCAATGGGTTAAGGGGTAGGTGTGGTTATGATATAGCCATCCCTACACTGTATTCTGGTCTTCTCAAGAGAAGTGAGCTTTCTCAACGTCACACAACAACAGAAACTGGGACGTTGCAAGAAAAGCACACAATTTTTGCTCCATCTGAGAATCAAACCCAGGGTTGTGCCATGAAAAACACGCATGCTAACCACGAGCCACTGAGGGCTTCCCGAAGGTTACAGTGGTCTTATAAAATAAAATATATAAATAAAGTAATAAAAAAACAAGTACACATAACTGAATGATTTGTTACATACCATATTGATTTTAATATCTATTGCAAGTATCTCGTAGATCAATAAATAAAAGAAATCACTAATGAGCCTGTCAAATTGTATTTCATTTAATAAAAATATTTTGTATGGTATTATTTTGATTATATATTTACAAAACTCGCACTACACTATTACTTGCACAATATTTTCTGCTTCATTGTAAATATTGGAAAGTAATAATCACTGTGATCTTTGCCCACAATTTTCTAACATTTAAACTGAATAATCTTTACATTTGTCCCATTATCTGTACACAAATAGCTCTTCCTTATCTACAGTTCTTGCAAGGTTTTGGATTTTCTCATTCATTCTTGTTTCCGCAAAGAATTAGATCATGAACACTAATTGACTGAATTCAATGAGAGACTTTAGATTCAAAACATCATCATGAATATCTAAATTCTTACAATGCTGAACTGCATTCCTTATCAAAGCAAATGAAAACTACAATAGGCAACATGTATACCCAAGCAAGGAATTTTCACTCCCTCTACCGCTAATAACTGGTTTTAATAATAAATTCAGAAGCAGTTTTTTTCTTAATTGTAGGATATGAAACTGGAAAGTACACAAGAGACATTGAAAGATCACTGGGCTCTTAGAAAATTAGTTAATAATATATGTATAATTACCTATATATAACACTAGTAGTGCTGCAGAAGATCTATTTACTTTCAACTCACTCTTTTTCATTCCCTGAGTATTTACTCTTTCACATATCCAGGCTATGCGTAACAGTATCTGGGATATCTTGGCAACAATAGTAAAAAGGTTTACTATTCAAGGACAGCTACAAGGCTTGCATTGTTTTGTAATAGTTACGTAATATGCTATGTGAACCTGCAAAAGATTGTCCAAGTTGTAATTTGAACCCTTGTTTTGAGGTTTAGTATGCCATTGTTACCTGTACACTACCAGCCTCACAGGTAAACACTAACTTCCCAATGCTTGAAAAGCAAAGTTGAACATTTGTATTTGCAATTTTCAAAAATAGAGTTCAATGAAGATGGTTTCTGCATCATTTTTTAAGCTTCTTTTCTCAGAGGCAAAGATTTAATCCAAAAATTTGGAGTAATTTTTAGGAAAATTTTGAGGCTTTGTATAAAGTAGACCCCTAAATCAAAATATGTTTCAAATTTTCAGGGCCTCAAGTTCAGATTAATAGAGGACTGTTAATTTTGGAGAAAATCATCTGAATGGTTTGAGTACTAGTGTTGACTCCACAGACTGACAGCCTTTTTGCCATACACCAATTTTCCAGTAACAAGGACCCAAAAAAGTGAATTCTGACTGCACAATATATTAGTGGAAGTAATCTACTACATAAAGAAGCAAGGTTTATCTGCTTCTTTAATATAAGGGACCCACACTATTAGTTTCTGTCAAAAAATTGCCAAGTATGTTTTATGCGAGAAAGTGAAAAAAAAAAAAGTTATGTTTTTGACAGCTACCTCTTACACTGCCCAACTAATTTAAATGCTGATTTTAGTCATTTATAAATCATGGCACAATTTGTAACATTATACATTTTGATGATCTGTGATCAATGTGCAGTGATGCTTAGTGTTTAATTTATCTTATGCCTCTATCTTCGTGTTAAAGTCTGCCAGTCTAATTCAGACAGAATGGGGCAGGACAAAGATAGTGAGGATGTAAATAAAATTATTTCCATTTTACACAAGATGGAATTCATTCCTTTTCTTATCTAATTAAAAATTATTGTGATAAATAATTTTGGCGAAAGCTGGATTCTTCAGCTAGTTTACTCATGAACTTGTATAATTTATTATATTTAGGCATCATTTTTTGAGTTTTCAAGTTTACGAAGTAGTTTAATAAGATGATTGTTGTTTTACTCCTCAGCTTCTCAAAGTAATGAAGCTTTCCATCTAGTTCAGCCATATTAGCATACAACTTTACTTGCAATGAGATCATTGTGTGAATTGTTTGCAGTGATGAGAAGGTTAACTTCGCAATTCAGAAAGGCCTTGATGCTTCTCGAAGTCGCCTTAAATTTTTTAAGCACAATGATACAAATGATTTGGAAAGTTTGCTTCTTGAACAAGCAGAATTGGACAAAAAGGTATGATGCAATGCTGTATATTAAATGTATTTTCCTCCTACTAAGCGCAAATGTATGTTGCATTTAAAAAATTTATTTTTCAGAATCCAAAGAAAGCAAATGTGACACGAAGATTTCTTATTGTGGAAGGCATTTATATGAATACTGGGGAAATTTGCCCTTTGCCTGCTCTTATTGAACTTAGGAAAAAATACAAATTGAGAATTTTTGTGGATGAGAGTGTGTCCTTTGGAACCTTGGGGGTAACTGGTAGAGGTGTCACAGAGTACTTTGATGTTCCTGTAAGTATTGTTACATCTTTTCAAAAATAGTTAATCAGTATAACTGCCTATTTAACAAAACAACAACAACAACAACAAAAACAATTGTCATACAGAAATCTATCATTTCTTTTACTTTCCAGAAACAAGATGTGGACATGATCATGTGCAGTATGGAATGGGCATTAGGAACAATAGGGGGATTTTGTGTTGGTTCATCTTTTATTGTAGAACATCAGCGTTTATCAGGGTTAGGTAAGATTGTACTCTTAAGAGTTTACGCTAAGTTTCTTAACAAATTGTTGTATGCAATGTCTGATAGTTCTCACAGTAAGCAGTGGTGGGTTTAGCCATGGGCACTGGCCCCTGGCAAAGTTTCTTCAATCTAAAAGCTTTTTTATTCGAAAGATTATTTATTGACGGTAATTACAGTTGTCAGTCTTGATTCAATAAGATCACTTGCATTTGGCCAGCTGGCCAGCAAAGAATGATGTCGTGGAATTTTTTAAAACAAAATTATGTAAATTCAATTTTTTTAGTACTTAAATATTCAGCGATTCTAAGCTTATCTTTTACTTGTTTGTCGTTACGAAGGTACTTCGTAAGAAGAGAAAGTTTTGTAATCATGCACTGGAAAATGGTGAACAGCGGTTGTGGTAATGGTAATCGACATTGAGATTTGGATGGAAATAAAAGTTTTGGGTGCCTCTAATTCCAATTTTATATCCTCACCTATTATGTACTTCCATAGTAAAGAGCTAATTGTAACGCTGTAGTATGATGTGGCGATTTTTCATTGGGAAAACTTGCCCTGATTTAGAAAATGACAATAAGTCTTGTAGTAAATTACTTCTAATACAGGGTTGTCCAACTGTAGGATATAAGGATCCAATTATCATTATATTGGATACTAATTTTTACAAATAGTTCAAGAAAGTAAGTGCAGTTGTAGCATTGATAGTATGATTCGAAAACTGATGGCAGAATCCAATCCTTCTTCCTGTGTTTTGAAGTTATGTGCAACTGAGGGAAATTAAAGTGTGTGTATTGCCATTCACAAATTAATTTTCCAATCATTTTTTTCTAGGTTATTGCTTTTCTGCATCACTACCTCCCCTGCTGACAGTGGCTGCCAGCAAAGCATTGGATATCATGACAAAGGATATAACAATATTTAGTGATTTGAAGGATTGCTGTGAATTGATGCATTCTGCTCTAGAAACAATTAATGGCCTCAAGACAAAAAGCCACAAACATTCACCTGTAAAACATTTGGTTCTATCAGATGAATGTGTATTTAACATTCCTCGAGAACAAGTGCTTTATGAAATATCAAATTATGTAAGAATTCAGTATATGTTCAGTAAAATACTAGTCTTATGAAATTGTGGGGAACTTAGTAATTGTTTGTTATAGTGAAATTTCATTGTAAAGAAGTAATTTCTTAACATATTAGTGTATTTGTTGCAGGATCTATATTATCTTATCACAAATTTACAAACAAAAATGCTGATTATTTATAAATTAGGCCAGAGGAACATGAAATAATAATGAACAGTAATTGCTGGAGGTTTTTTGTAAATTTTCTGCAAATTTTTAATTCCAATGTTTCAAATCATCTGTTGTATCAGTATACAATGTTCTCAATAGATTAATGGATTATTTTATTTTTGATGAACACAATTCAAAATCAAACAGTAGACGAGATTTGCAGTTGTAGCATTCATCGATTCCTTTTTAAGATTATTGCTCACACTCCACCAATAACATGACTTGCGCATGGGGAAGCAAGCGTAGATCAATCCAAGTGCATTAGTGTAATGCATTAGGGAAATGGTTATTATGGTTGAATTGTTTTAATAATAAATTACATTATATAATAAAAATATTTCTTTTAAAAAAATGAAGAAAAAAATAATAAATTACATTATAAAAAAAATATTTTAAATTAGGATGTATTAAATTATATTTTAAGAAAACAAAGCTAAAAGCTTTGGGAAAAAGGTGAAATTCTTTTAGAGAATTTCAAATTTTGTTAAACGGAACGTATTTTACATACAACACAAAGATAAATTGGTGTGTATCTGGAAAGAATTTTATAAAGCTGAAATTTTTGTTATATTGATGTTTGTTTTAATATAACAGTGTATGTTAACATTTATAAATTCTTTTTTTTAATTGTATGTCACTTTTCTTTCATAGTGCATTCAACATGGCATTGCTGTGATTGTGCCAACATACTTGGAGAAAGTGGAGAAATTCACACCAACGACAAGTATTCGCCTAACTGTAAATAATAAACTTTCAAGTGAAGAAATTAAACAAGCATGTACAGTGCTCCAAGAAGCGTGTAATGCTTTAATGAGTCATTGAAATACATAATTTTCTACTACCCCACCTACTGTCGTGTGCTTTTTAGTCATTATAGTAGACAAGAAAAATAGTGAGAATTCTGCACTATTGTTTTAAAGAGTCATCTCCATAGTTTTGTAATTACATTATTACAGAATATTCAATCATCAAGCAATTCGCATTATCTGAGGAAGGTGTAATCAAAAGTCGTATTCTTCTTTCACCATTGTGAGTGAGCTGTGTTCCTTCAACAGTGCCTCTTAGTATGTAGTTTGTATGAATTATTATCCTAAAGTATTATACTCATATGAAGGGGCCCATAAATTAAGACTTGTAAGAACCTTATGCTTTCAAAATAATTTTGAGAGCATATTTACATGAATATAAATTTTTAGACAAATTCAAAAAAGGTGTAACAAATGAAAGGGCTGCTTAACCTATTAACAGGCAATGTTCTCATTGAAGACAGCAAGGGTATACATTTTTGTAAGGAACTGAGGTAACCTAATGTTGCCAGGGTATTTATTACAATCGTGTATTAAAGAGGAATACATATTTGTCAATAGTTTCAAGCTCTGCTTTACTCCAATTCACCCTCCCCACTGTGCTTTGCCCCAGCCTCTCTCCATTTGCCTTGCCCCTTCCTGACCTATCCTATCCCATCCCATTTCGCTTCACACCTTGCCTGGCTCCACCCTATTTTGCAATACCACTGCTCCCCAATATCTAGTTAAATCTGGAACACATTAAACCAGAATTAAGGAAAGCTCATTAATGGTATTTATAGATGAAAGTATTCTGTTGAACTATTCCAAGTTAAGAACTATCAGTAAAGAAAATTTTCTGAAAATTGTATTACGAGTTGAAAAGATGGAAGTTGTGTATTAATTGTTATAATATAAAATAATATATTTAGAATTTTGATCTTGTTGACTGGAGGAAAACATTTAGTGGGTCTACGTGTGTATGTTTTTTTATAGTTTATAATTTAAAAAGCTATTGATTATAATCAATAATAAATTGGAGCCTACAGTGCGTGGCAGTGTTGTATTCTAAAATTAATATCTGCTGATAACTAAACGGTAATATATATCTAAACAATGCAACATAATTTTTTCTGTTAAAAAATATAAGTTCATAATTTCTTTTCTAAAGAAACCTCAACAGTAGAATGTTTGTACAGAGACCATTTTGGACTATTGATTTACAAAAAAAGATAGAATTGGGTAGATTGTATGTGTGTGTGTGTGTGTGTGACATGTCATATAAGTGTGTATGTAGCCGCTGGTGCCACAATTAGGGGGTTCCCCATATTTTATGATATTCAATATTTAGGTAACTTGTATTTTGCCTTATTCGAAATTTTAATCTTAAGGATGTGTCACACAGTTCATCATTGTCCTTTTATTTGCAGTCTTGGGTCAAAGCTCACAGAAATTGCCCTAAACATTGTGGATATTCCACACAACACAAAAAGTTATGCAACAAAAAATTGTGAAAAGCAGAGACACCAGTTAAAAAATTACTCAGATACAAATCCTAAAAAATCCAACATTTCATTCTGTGTAGATTGCTTTGATCCTTTCTGTTAGAACTAAAAATGCTCCAAAATTAAATGCTTCATTGTATTAAATCCAGATTTCATTGTTTTAGCAAAAACTTCCAAGAAGCAATTCAGTTTTCTATGGTTTTACGTACCACATTCAACAAATGCTCGAATTTCATGCTCGCCCATCTAGAATTCAAATAAAATTAAATGAAGCATATGTGCTTGATCTTAAGATTTAATATGAATTCAATTGGCTGTGATAACTCAGTGGCAACATTGTCTGTTCAGCATCGTTGACTGAGTGGTCCAGGGCTGTAGCTCCTATAGTGGCATATTTTCAACAGTAGACACACCAAGGACAGCATGTGATCTTTCCTTCTTTAACCTTGTCCACTTCTCTCCTCTTACAGTCACTTACATGCATTACACTATCTCGGGAGCATAGAGCATACTGAGGATGGGGCAGTGCCTCACGGAGGGAAATTTCCAGAGGATGGGGAAACCATGCAAATCAGTGTGTCATCACCAGATCTCCCTTCGAGCTGGGGAGGATCACCACCACCACCTCTCAAGATGTAACATGCATTCCACTTTCAGAACTAATGACCAGAAGCAGTTGACACACCAAGAATCAATTCATTCAATTTCACTTTCCTTGTCCTTGGGAGAAATGGAAAAATAAAAATTTGTGCTATAATGGGTTTGAATTCTGAGAATTTTTAACTGTAAAGTAATAGTGATATTCAAAAGTCATTGAATTTATTCTTATTGCAGGATAATCAAGATATAAATTGGCCATTCATTAAAATATTATATTGCCTCATTTACTTGATTCTCTAACTGCTTTTTAATTTTGAAGTCAAATTTTTATGTTAATTTTGAATCTTTGAGTTGTGAAAATTCACTAATCATTCTGAATTCAGTGAAAGAGAATGATGTTTTCCCTTTTTCTTATCAAACAAAACTCCTAGCCCTCCCTCGGAGCAGTACTCCAAAAATAATTTAGTCTGGTATTGTGTATCCCAGTGTCTTGGACAGTGGTGGCTTGTACCTATGGTAGCATGTTTGTGCTACACCAAAAAACATTTTGACATTTAAAAATCTATTTGTTACATGCAATATGTGTATTTGTTCTTATTTGTGTTACTACTCTCAAAAGCCATTATCAGAACGTAATTTTTCTACAAATCCGATACTAGAGAACGAGACAAATATATACTACGGAAATTTGGTGTTTGACTCTGAGATGCTACCAACTTGACCCAATGGTAAAGCATAATGATGGGGAAACCGTAAGCTGTCAATAGAGGACCACAGAGAGTGTAGTTCTCTGATGGTAGTCGATCACCTCAAAGACATAGGGAGGGGCATGTGAATGACCTTTAGATCACATTCATGTACATCGCATACTCCGCAGACCAAAAAAATCCCAGAGAGGGCAGGGGTGAGCAAATTTTATGAGAAGGTTGCAAATTGGGCACAGCAAATACATTGGTAGATGATTCATAGACAAAAAAAGTGTATTACAGTTTTAGTATAAATTTATGTTTAAAAAGGAAACATAGAAACTTTAATAGTTATTCAATAATGTTTATCTTACAAAATTCAAGTAATACTAACTCTTTACATTCTCTGTGAGGGGTGGGCAGTACTGATCCTGCTAAATTGTGCCCGAGTTCTTGGCTGCCTTCAAGTGTCTGCACTACCTTATTGATAGTTATATTTATTGACAGTGGAAACTAGGCCACCCACCAACTTTTTTGTTAACATAGTGTCACCAGCTGCCACTGGTTCCAGATGATGTAATTCAGGAAGGCCAGGCATGGTACCATTCTTCCATGTTTAATCAGTTACCATGTATTATTTCATTAAATTACATGAGTAACATGAATGTCTGAATTCAATTTAACAATTGGCCAGGTAACTTGTACTAAATAATTTAATTGCTCTTTTTGTAATTAAATATCAATTTCATGGAAGACAAACTAATTCAGTGCAAGAATTTTCACTCTACCAATATTTCCAAAGAAATAAGATTTTGTAAATTTCTGCGTTGGAAAATTACCAAAAAATAACCAGTATTTTTGTTTACAAATTCCTTAGTCACCTCAGTTGTAAGAGTGCTCTGAAGTATGTGCATGATTTATTTTTTTAATAAAATACATTTGAAGGATGTGACCTATTTGGAAGGATACTTTATATTATTGTATTTAAAAACTGATGCTTATTGTAATAAAATACAATATTTATATGTGTTTGTTTATCATACCAAGCCTCCTGTACATCCTAAATATCAATGACACATGTCTGGGTTGCTTCTCAACATACCTTATCTTATATTGTATATATAACATAGGAGGGCATGCTATAATGAAATATGTATTTGGGCGATTTATCATTATGGACATGACATGCACACATTTAAAATATAAAATATTCAATAAAATGCAGCCAATTCATTTTGTGATATAGTAGTTTTACATTTTCTATTATAATAAATAAATTGTGAATGCAAAACAACAACAATTCACATTCAAAATAATCATTAAAGACCTTACATTAGGGTTGCGACACCAAATAGCCTTCATTTTCATCTTTAATTACAGAAACCAAAATGTTATCTTCTTAACACAATGACATTCAGTTAACTTAATGGATATCAATGAACAAAAGTTCTTGTTAATTAATATTACGTGAATTGAATATTTAAAAGGCACAAAGAATTTATTATGATTACGCCAAGACAAATTTCTGGACAGAAAACATTCTATAATTTAAAATTGAAGTTTTAAGTGAATAAATAATAAAAGTACCTTGAATATACATAAATTATATTTTTATAATTCTGTCAACTAGGTTTTATAAAAATGAAAATCAAATTCTTCATTTTATTTAGTTTTTGAGGGTTTTAATTCTAGGAAGTTAACTGTAACAACGTATGCTATAAAAATATAGTTAATTTCAGTTCTTGAATATTTAACAACCCCATAGTTCAGGAAATTTCATCAATTTAGTTTCACTTATTTCTGTTATTTTCTTTTCAAGTGCATTGTCAGACACAGTTTTTTGTTTATTCCAGGTATCAATACAACTGTTTCCATCTTTCAAGGAATGTTATGCCCAGTTCAGTTCCATTTTTGTTGACCAGAAGAACTTGATCTGAACGAAATCAATTTTTTTGCTGGTATTTCCTCTTTTGTGTAGAATTGCCCATTTCATTATAGTGTGTATTTTAACATGATCTTGAACTTCAATCACACTTTTCCTTTAGCAAAGTAGTCTTTATTGCTGCCACGTTTGAAATGATACTTTAAACAGTGAAAGATTAAAGTAACAGCAGTCAAGTGAGTCAGTGTCAATTTTTGCACTCATACTCTCCTCACTAAATCAGAATAGCTGATTATGAATACAGCATAAGCAATGATGGCATATAACCAGGACATGCAGAAATTAATTTCTTGTTTGTCCTTATCAGTGCCTTCCATATGCCCCCTAATTGCAGGAGGCAGTGCAACAATCAATAATCTCAGCAACTGGACAATGTGAAATAAGGGTGTATCTGGGTTAAAAAAAAATTAAGCTTAATTCATGTTTAAATAATATGGGTGGGTTTAAATGAGGTTCATTCACTCGTGCTGGGGACCTTATCTTTTTCCCTTTTGAATAAAATATTTAAATAACTATTACATGTCTAGCTTGTTAATAATGGAATGAAGCTGAAAGAAGTAAGAATTTTTCACATTTTTGTTAATGATACCAGTAAGTATTGGTTTTGTTACTTCCTCGCATATGAGAAAGAATAACAGTGTGAAATTGGCAATAGGACACATAAATGTAAGTATTCAGTCTTTCTTAAAAAGGAACCCCCAAAATTATCTTCTTGGAATTGTATGAAATTTGTTTAGCATGAATTACAGATTTTCAAGAAAAATATAACTTCACTTGATATGGCAACAGCGAGACATTTCACTTATTGTCCAGGGACAGTTAAAAATGCAAATTCACTTGTATTTTTCAAGTGAGGGAACCAGTGAATTGGAGAGAAATATTAATAAATAGGTACAACAGCTTTTTCATTCAGTGGCAGATGCTTGTATTTTAATGTCATCATCAAAACAAAATACAATTATCATACAATATATTTGTGTAGTATCTAGTAAACCACCAGCCTGTCTTCTGGATTTGAAAAGAGATTACCAATCTCTGATAAGCATTTCTTATGCAAATACTAGGCATTCTCTTATTTCCCAAGAAACTCAGAACCTAAATTACGAACAATACGTGCAGAATACACTATCTGTGAGATGCTTCGAATCCCTTTGAGGAAATTACGTTGATGCTTAAGACTTGGCGAATACCATCTGGTAAGCCATTCTGAAAATTTGAGGAAAAAGAATCAGGAAAACAATTCAAAGATATTGCACAACGCACATATGGCAAGAATTTGTGTTTATGTCATTAGGAATTTGTAATATTGAGTATCCAAAATGAAAAGAGGAAAGTTGAAAAATTAGAAACTTGATGACATTGAAATGTCACCTAACACCTTGTGAAAATAAGTGAAATAAATTCATAATTCATATTGGATATTATAAACATTGAAATATTAAATGACCAACACACAACAAATCTTAAATAAATTACAATCATACATTCTCCTGCACATATATTTCTACAGCTCTCTCCCAAATAATCTTGCTAATGCATTTCTAATACCTCTCTAAAAAGCATTGAGAAAATGACATTTAAATTCAAAACTTCATGCATTCAGAAGCAAGTTCTATTTAAAAAAATGCCTTTTCTTACAATGAAAGGAACTAAAGTATTATAATTTATCACACTCCTATCACAAAAAGAAATACTACAGGATTGTACGCAATTAGCATGTCAAGGATGTACAATGTGTGTACAGTACATAAAATGAAATGTTCTGCAACATCCAATGACAACTGGCAGTGCTAAGAAAACATACATAGAAATATAAATATTTAAAAGCAAGAGGAACAAAGTGAATATTTTATAATAAATACAAACAGAAGTTTTCAAAACATACAACATGCATCAGGATAAGAAAGAATAGAAGAAACAACATACTAAAAAATTATGATAAAGAACAAAAATATGAGAGTTGGAAAGGCCTAATGCACATAAACAACAATGAGGAAAGAGTGAACGGTTGTATACTTTCTTTAGAGCAGTGAATATTAGAATGAGACAAAATGTACTTATTCATCACTTAATATAAACAAATTTTCAGCCTTTAAATGTGAATAATTACATTTTTTAACATGGAATAATAATATTAATACTAGAATAGGAATTTGCGCTAGAACAAGAAAAGTAACACAGCTAAAGTCTTTAACATTATTTTATAGCTGCAATCATACCGAGTCTAGCCAGCTAGAATATACTGTTTTCTGTTACTGAAATAATATCAAAACAAATCACAGAAATAACATTGATAAGATGGATTTATGTCAAAATAAATATACCAAATATAAAAGGCAAAGAAAACCAACTACCATAAATGAGTATTTTATGATAAATGACTAACAATCAAGGTTTCGCATTAACTTCCATGTAGAAGTCAACATACTTGAAGGTAAACAAAAATATAAACAAGCTCTTTGAGCTCTCCCCATTGCAATTATTTCTTCACAAGTGTCCAAAGCAGTTTTAACCTTATCTCCAGGAAGACCAATACAAAGATACCAAAATGCTAAAATACCGGGTTTCTGTGAAGCAACAACCACTGCATAGTCATACAACAACAGGTACATTGTATTTAACAGCTATAGTCCTGCAGCAAACTCATTTGTAGAAGAATACATCCTCAACCCCTTTTCATCTATCCTGCAAATCCACCTCTAAAAAATCTACATAGTGCTGTGAGTAAAGTTGGCACCAGGGTAAGGCAGAATCAATCTAGATATCAAACTGCACTTCAAGTATCTCCACATTTGTAGCAATACAATTATTTTCATTAGTGCTTGTAATGCAACAGACACCTAGCACAAAATGTCCTGCATTTCCTTGGCGCCACCACTACTCGTTACTACTTTGCAATGCTTATATTAATAATTACTCACTAGTATAAGGATTAACATAAAAAATTACACTGATACAACAATGAACAATCGTTACATGTAAAAATAGCACCATATTATTCATAAATATATCTGAAAATGATGATGCAGAGATGAATCATTAAACATATCATACACTTCAATTTGAATAAATTACGCAAAATGTCAATACTGACACATACATTTTGTAAAAGATGATTAGGATATACATAGGAATGTACCATAGAAATCACAAAAAAATTGTGTCTTTTGAATTACATACTACATTTTGTTTTCCTGTAAAGGAGAAGAAATATTTTAAATACTGCAACTAAAACCATTTCTACCACAAACTATAAAACATACGCATTTAGAATGTAGAATTATAGATTCTTGCACCAACTAATAATAGGAACAAAATATTAAATAATTCACAAACACTGACAAAATTAAGTACATTCAACAAGCAACTACAAAATAGATGCTTATTTCTTACAAGGCTAAAAATACTTAATCTTTCTAATGAGCAACCAGCAGAGTAACATTGTGCAAACACTGATTCACAAATTTACATGCTAATGTTCGCAAGATTCGAAAGACAAAATGATTGCTCAGTCTCGAACACACATCATTCAGTAAAGTCTATCATGAAACAAATTGTTTATTTGAGTCTGTGTTATGGATTCAGTCAAGACCATCCTATCTAAAACTATGCAAGTTCAACAGCATGTACATATCTCTAAATATCTAACTATGGTTTTAAAGAGACAAGTTATTATTTACCATGTTTAAAAAATGATTTGTAAACTAAATTATATGTTGTACTCTGAATGTTAAAATTAAATAAGCTTTCTGAAATGAAGTGTGAATACATTGTATTTCAAAAATATTCTGTCCAGTATACAGTAAAACTTGATCAAGGGGCCAGTATTTTTTCTGGTATTAGTCAAGATTCCGTGATACACAATTTAATACCTTAGAGTTTACATTTACCTGGACTATGGTTTATGTTCACATTGGACAAACACTATAAACATTCCACATTGAGGAAGTTCTACTGTATTTGAAATAAAGGATTTAACTTCGCTATAAACAACAGATACATGGACAATATGGTGATATTTTCTCTTATCTCTTTAAGACAAATGAAAACTATGAAGTTGCCAGTCTCAAAGCAATGGCACTTGAGGGGTAGTAGATAACATCACAGCCCATTTATCACTATATCACTAGAATGGGAAACCCAATTATTAATTCCAGAAAATAATCTTTCTTGTGACAAGTGCAACTAGAAATTAGACCACTAAAAATACAAATATATTGCTTGTTACAAGCTACACATACTATCAAATGTATTTAGAATTACAACTGAAATGTCGTACAGAATTCTCCTAATTATTTTCGGCCCACTGAAAACAAAATAAAAATTCTTTGTTTCGTGACCTAGTTAATTTAAATATATAACAGGACATACTTTAAAAAAAACTCACATGGACAACTGATTACTATAAGCCAAAGAACCACATGGAAGTAAACAAGCCACCTAAAATAAATTGTTTCAAATAAGAATGGAAAACAAATTTTAAACAAATACATTTTAAAAATCGAAATCTTAACAATTGTAACAAGTACCATCCGAACATCTTTTAGCTACTGAAATCTTAAAAAGTCAACATACATATATGAAATATTTTTCACGCATATATAGGGGATACAAAATGCAGGATCAATGTAAGGATTTTGCAACAACCTGTAAATAATCTAGAACATCTAGCAACAGTGATTTTGTGATGGAATATTTGGTCAACAGTGCAAGTCTCAAACTAGCCAAGTCTACACCAAACATTTTTTAATCAAAATTTACGGTAAAATATTTTCGTTTCCTTGAAATGAACACAACATACAAAGGGATAATCGTATATGACACGCAAAAAATTAACAATGGCACCCATCTTGGGCCTTGCTACATTGCTTGACGAGTTATTTGAATAGACATACAATAAAGTTGCTGTTTTCACTTCTTATTTAGCTAAGGGGATTACCTGAAATGTAAACTGATAATCTGACATTAAGTCATCAAGGGTTATGTGTACATGAATTAATTTGGGCCTTCACCTATGATCCTCATCAGTATATTAAAAATGTGTAAACCTAAAGAATACAAATGAACACTAAGAATTAAAGGCATCCTGTGTTTTTCAGAAAAAAATGTTTGCAAATTGGATCATGTGTTCTTAAATCTTACAAAAAGTTATTCAGAATCTCTTCTAGTGGCTTCATGTTTCTAGGGAGAGTTTGGGGTTTTGAGAATAATAAATAAAACAGCATGTTAAAGTTGTTCATAAAGCCCAACAAGTAATGTGAATGATACTCAAAATTGTTTCTTCAGTGGTATAAATGTAATTTCAATTCTAGTATTTGCCATTTCAATTCGGCATTCATTTCAACAACGATTTCATTACCATAGATATGTCTTATTACAAATAATTCTTGATGTTATTAGTAAAATCACAATATCTAGACTCAAACTATCTAAAAATACAAGCTGATCTTTAGCATAGTAATGAGTACCAAAAAAATATTCTTTATGAAATAGTGGTAAATAAATATTGTCCATCAAAATCTGATGAACAGATTCCATTTTCTGGAATGTGAGCAGAAGAAAATATGTTGTCATATGTCCATTATTCTGTCTTCCAGAGTTTAGAAAATTCTGACACCAATCAGTGTCAGTGGATCTAAAAACATTGTTTAACAATGATCACTCATGATGGTTTTGAGAGCCAATGAATGGTTGTTTGCTAATAAATTTTAACAAAAATGCTAAACTTCTTACTTACTGAATGTATTAATAGTATATCCCATTTCAAAGAAAAGGTTGTTACCATTTCCATTAACAATATTCTGATTGGTTAAAGATTACACCACTCTCATTTTACATATATTAGTGTCATTGACTAAAATTATTTCTTAGATGTCCAAAAGTACCACTTAAACATGATCACACCATGCAAACAAAAAATGAAATTTTCTAGAAATTAATTTTAAAAAAGTAGTTAATTAGAAATAGTTCTGAAAATATCAGTCTGTTATCTAGAAAACCAGTGTTTTCCAACAAATTATTTCCTGATACATGCAGATTGACTGAAAATGCTTGCTTGAACACATTTATTATGTTAACAAACATTTCCAGGCATCCATAAATTTCCTTATAGTGAAATGAAAACTTTCTCACTTATGACAACATTCTGTTTAAATGGGTCTACAAATTTTGCTCAAGATATCTGTACAAATTTAATTTTCTTTTACACCACGAAACTATCTTGGTTATCAAAACATATTGCTTTTACAACTATCACATCTGAATCACTAGGAGTCACTGTTGCACGGTTATTGGCTCATTAGTCTACTCTAAAAATGTATCTTAACATGAGGTGTTACAGAGGTGTCTTGGAAACTTTTAATGGACCTGAATGTAATGCAATTATTACTTTATGCTGTTGAATTTGCATGATGGTTGTGATACTAATGGTATGTTGTGAAAATGCTTGAATCTACAGATATAAAAGCAAAAAATTATCATTATCAATCATTTTTAAAGGAATCACAAGTTGATTTACAATACTTATCAGCAAAATGTAACTAACAAAAAAGTTACAGATATAATAGTTACAAGTTATATGAAAATATTATTTTTAGTATTGTGCATTGCTGAAATTCTTGGCTCTATTGCTGTATTCTAAATGAAGCATTTCTTACCTGTCAAAAGCCTTAAAAATACAATGTTAAAATTAGTCTATTGAGTATAATTGCAAATGTGCATCACAGAAACCTATAACAACTTCAGAATCAAATACATATTTGGAATTAGTTCTCGTATACATGTCACTTGAAAACACCACATTTTGCTTTTACATCACTTTCCCTAACTACACTTTGATTTACCATCTAAAAGCTTCTTCCACAAATCAAACTGTTCATGGTATTTTATCATGTGTATACTTATTCCTTTTTGGATACTGCATGCATTCAAAGAAATCCTTTTGTTGAGGAATTCACTAACATGTATTCTTCTTACTTTCATTTCTTGGGCAACAATTCCTGTAAGGAAAACATCCTCCAATTTCAAGTATGTTTTATTTAAAGCTGTTACATAGAGGTCATGAATTATGTCACTTGTGATGAGGTAAGCTGGCCCAGTGGTAAAATCAGGAAAAATTGGTGGTTTGTACTGATCCAATGATACATAATACTTAGATGCCTTGTTGCGAATTGGCTTCCATTTTTTAGCAAGTCTTCCAAAAATAGTTCTCTTGTCATTATTGTGTTTATCAATAAATGCAAGAAGACGAGGTACATTAATAAACATATCATCATCTGTTTTGAGAACAAATTTTGCTTTGCTACAATAAGTGTCTACCCATTCCAATAAAGATAGAGTCTTGAGAGTCAAATTGTTATAACTGTCCAGGAACTTCGATTGAATAACATCATTGTAAGTATCAATTTCCACATTCAAGAGTTCTTGTTTGTGAATATCACTAACAGACCCCACAAGAAATCCAATTGACACATCTTTTCTCTGTCGAAAATTGCCCCAAGTATAACGAATTGCAAACCGAGCTTCCCTGTGAGAAGGTGCAGATGTCACAATTATTAGAAGTTGAATTCTTTCTCCATTATCAGGACATAACATTGGGCCTGGAACCTGGAAACCATGTTCATATATCTTTCGAGTTGGTATTGCTTTGCCAACAGCATCTGCTGCAGTTGCAGGATTTGCTACTGCAGGTGAAGCAGCTGCTGGCACACCTGCTGCAGCTGCAACTGTTATAACTGTAGCTGAGGCAGAAGCAGATGCAACAGGTGCCTGAGATTTCACAGGAGTCTGTACAGCATTCTGGACTGAAGAGTGATGTGCACTGATATTCGTTGTGATATTCTCTGGTGTAACAACCAAATCAATAGGTTGAGCAACAGCAGTTGATGTAATGACATGATGAATTTCTTCATTGTTTGCCTGAACTGTCATATTTTTTACTTTGGGAGTAGTAATGGAAACTGAGCTGACTTTCGTAGACAAAGCATCGGACCTGTCATTTCCTAGAACTGAAACAAAAAAAAAAAAAAATATAATAATAATATTAATACTAATAATTAAAAAAGCAATTAAAAAGTATTAATTTCCTATTGCTATGCACTATCAATTTATTCCATTGCTTACCCAAAAATGTATATACATTGTATAATACATTAAAAGTACTGTTTATTATAAAATGTTTTTGGTACATTTTTTAGTACTTGATTGTGTAATGATTTTCAATTAAAATTAAAATGCAGTTCTTGACCATACCTGTATTTTCCAAGAATAATAATCCAGGACTGGAGTAGTATGAAGAGTATGCAACTAAACACAACCCAATGAAGCCAAGAAAGAGAGAATGAAATTTTCGGACTCGAAATGCCATCAGCTGTAAGCAAAAAGAAAAGGTGGCTTATTCTAAAAAGCAAATCAAGAAAACAACAAAATACAGATATTATTTATGTCGAACAATACATCTAAACCAGGAGAATATTTGAACATCTTAAGTCTTAGGATGCAAAAATTGTTTTTAAACATTCAAAAGGATGAAAGGAATCCCAAACAAAATGTCTAGCTTCCAGAAAAATTTAATTTTTTTGTAACAATTATTTCCAATGACTTTGGGTATTATATTATAAATAAATATTCTTCCTTCTAATTAAGGATAATAAAATTTCATAAATTAATGCTGTTTATTTCATGAATTCCTTTTTAAAATTTACATTCACAACATTCAGAAAACTCTTTCGCTTTCTTCTCGAGTGATCCACAAGTTTTATTAACACAAACACTAGATTAATTTTAGAAATAATTGAGGAGTACCATACACAAGTTTAAGGAAACTCGCCTTGTAGCTACCTGTTAAGTAGCTCAGAGGGCCACAAAACATGTGATGAGTCTGTCTGTGTGTGGCAGAATGACAGTAATGCAGGGAGTGTAGTGTTGGCTTTGTCAAATGTTTAGATTATGACAAAACATATATGGGATAAGCCAAATGGAAATTTAAGTTAAGAATAAAGGTACATATGAATATTTAAAGGATCCCCTTCAAGAATCTTCAGTGCCACTTCATAGGTTAGAACTTTTTCAAAATATGGATTTTCGAAACACTTCAATTACTGATACTCAATCTAGAAAATATCTGCATTTGATTTCAAAGACTTTACACATTAAATTAAATATACAATTAAGAGCAAAATTGAATCCAATGTTTTCACTAATAAGTACAATCCAATTCCAAATTGAAATAAGAATTATTATTCATTAATAAAACAATGGCATTGTTCACTTTTCAGAACTTTCCTCCTACTTCCATACCATACCTCTTATTCTGTCCCAACATTCAGACATCCCACAATAGTTGTGGCCATCCAGGCACTGTAACAGGTCCCTGGTGAGTTTTCTTAATCTTGTGTTTTGAACTCTTCAATTATTTCTAATGAATCTAGTATTTATGTAAAAACATCCAGATCAAGGAGAAAGTGAATGAGGTTTCAAACATTGTGAATGTAATTTTGGAATGAACAGCATTAATTTTTTAAATTTGACTGTAATTCAAAGGAAGAATATTTATTTATAAAAACTAATTCTTCTTAAATTCATTATTATTCCTAATGTTTGATGAAGGCAATAATTACCAATTATTGCCTTTTTCAATTCATGACTCCCAAGCAATTATTTGTTTCATGATTTCTCTTGAGAAGTTAGTCAATAGCTAGATAAAATTAGGTTGCAAATGTTTCTGAACTTATTATAACTCTCTTCAGAGCAGGAGATTGCATACAAAATAAAATATTATTACATCAAATACTAGACATTACAATTGAAGAAGAAAAATACTTCTTTGCAATAGTATTACATTAATTCTATTATTCATTACATTAAAAGCATACCTTGTTATTAAATTGTGGAATCACATGACTAAAGTTTATTCCATAATGCAATAGCAAGGTATGTTTTTTTTAAGTAAAAAGTAATAAAATTGATGTAATAGAATATTAAAGAATTATTTTTCTTTTCCCCCACCATGATGCCTAACCTTTCATATTTTATATTAATCAGTGTAGTAAGATTACTTTTATACATAATCTATGAGGTTGGTCAGGGGTGTGGTTAATTTGTAGGTCTTAATATACATCAAGAATACACAAAATATATAGAATACACAACATGATGTTCCTAGGAGAAAATTTAAACAATCTTTTCAACTTCAGATATTAACTGTTGAAGTCTCGCCCCCAGATGGTCTTTTGTTTGGTCCTCAGATGACCATTCTTTTCTGAACTTTTCATGTGGACCCCTCTGCCTTTGGACTAGAGGAACATCATTTTTCTTAGTTTGTTTAGCACAAACTTTAAATCAAAGTTGGACTGACATCACTTAAACAATGTTTTGTGACATATCCTCCACCCAGCAGACTTGCAATGTGCCTCTGATCAGGAAATACAATTTTTTTAGAATCATTATAATTTGTACAGTAGTTTCTACTTTGCAAGGCTTGAGGTCCCTAATGCTTGAAAGTGCCAGTGGCACATTCATTAACAACATTAATTTTGGTTTAGACTACAGATTCCATGCATGAGGACCTTTTATGATCATTAAGGACTAAAAAGAGTGTGGTTGACCTCGCATAGTTATTGACCAACTCTTCATGAGAAATTCCAAAAGAAATACTTAACTTTATACAAATAGAAATTTCACAATAACAAAGCACAATCCAAAGAGTACATCAAGAGTGAGCATAAATGTAAAAGATCTTTGGAAAATTTAGCCAAAGTTAACACACTAATAGCAACATGGAAGAGAATGCAATATTTAAAAAAAAATTGTATTAAATTTATTCATATGCAGAGGTGAACAAACAAGGCCTAATTGCACAATTTAGAAGGAAATAACATGCAAAATGTATTCAAGAATAGGGGCAAGGATATTTTACAAGTAGGAATGGGAATATAATCGTCTGCAGCAGGAAAACAAGGTTGAGCTATTGAAGTTTGTCACTACAAGATGAACCACAAGGGTTGGTTTAGTCCCTTCTAAATGATTACAGAATTGCAAAAAAAATTCTATGTCGTGTTAAATATGGAACAGGAAGAAGAAACATTTCATTTAACCTTAGCATAAATAGAAAATACTGAAGTAATGAGCTGTTTCCTTTCCTGAGCACCAGAGATGTATGAATTAGGCTACACAAAAATGGAAAATTTTATCTGATGTGAGAAATTTTAATGAATGAACAGAACTCTAAGACAATGAATAACAATAGAAAATACTCCATAAAGAAATGTTCATTGTTCATGTTGTAACCTGCTGTAATGTTCGGGTCTATATGGCCCCCAAAAAAATTGTTTTGTTCTCACAGGCATGCTTGACTACAGAGCATTTTGATATTTCTTGACTTTGTTTTCTATTGAAATATCTTTAAATGTATGGAAGATTTTTTTATTGTCAGTTTGTTATAGTTTTCCTAAAAAATGTAATTGTTACATATGTACTGTTCACGTCTGTGTGACCTGACTGTCAAAAACCAACAAAACTAGTACGTAAAAGAAGAAATATGGTGGTAGGACAATGTTTTGACAACAAAACTTTATACAAGCAAGCGTAGAACAAAATTAGTGTATGAGAGACCTTTCTGGTCTAGAAAGAAGTTCACTCAAATGACAATTTTACATACAATTATTTTTGTACGTCATCAAATTTGGAACAGTTTTAAAACTAAAAATTATCATTCTGGGCACAAATGGAAAAATTAAGCAAGAACTTGCACTCACATAAGCAACAGAAAAGTTCAAAGTTTTTTCTTTTTATAGTATTCTTTGCTGTAAACTATTTTTTTTATTTTTTGATAAAATGTTTTTATATAAATTGCATTCTCGCAATAATTACACAAAAAGTAGTCGTAAACAAAAACACAACATTACCTTTTTTAAACACCAGATTTTTCAGAACTGATTTTGTTTATGAGAAAAATCTCTACCCTCAATACTGTAGCTTCAGAATGTTAGCTATTAGCAATTTTTTGCAATTTCAAAAATTGAGTTTGCTAGAAAGGAGACTAGCACAACTATTTTACCGTCTTTTGATACTTATGAGGAGAAAATTTAATGAAAGAATTTGGAGCATTTTTTGAGAAAATTGTTTTACAAAATTTAAAATTTATATAATTCATGGAAGATACGCAAAAACTACTCGTATTTTCGAAAATTTGTGTATGACGTTTATTTCAAGATCTGTTTATAAGCAACAGATTTTATTTTTAAAAAATCAGTTTTAAATTCGCAAGGACGGAAAACGGACGTTTTGCATTTATCGATTTCTCGGAATCACAGGCCCACAATGCCCTCCTTTTTCGTAACCTGTGCCCGGCAATAAAGAGTTTTTCTGTCCAAAATTCGCAGTTTGTCGGTGCATGATTACAATACTTTTACTTCTTGCGAAATAAGGCGAGATAAGTCCAAAAGTCTTATGTTTATAAGGGAAAGCGAATAAGAATACGAGAAAACACTTATAGGAGTATCGTCGCCTATTTATTCGCACATTCGCCACACGTTTTTAACAAATCTGAACGAATGACGATGAAGGAATAATTTCGTTTAACAAGGTAATAGTCACTAGTATTAATAGCTAAAGGTAATTGTGAGGCGTCTTGTGCGTTCGCGAGATGTTGGACACAAAAATGCTTTGTGCATTATCAACGTTGTTTTATATGTGCCTTTGGCTTTAAGGAACAACAAAATAATTTCGTTTGCAGATGACACAAACATAATCATCAAAGCAAAAACAAAACAATAATTAGAAAAAGAAACTCACAAAACTTTGCAAGCACTAGTTAAATGGTTTCAAGACAATAAACTCATCATAAACACCAGCGAGACAGTCTCTCTAAATTTCATGAATCCCCAATCTAAAGAAAACTCTCACAGCAGTTGCTCATAAACAATAACCCTGTAACGATATCTCATGAAACTACCTTCCTCTGACTAACAATTCAAGAAAACCTAAAATGGAACACTCACATTTCAAATCTTAACAAGAAGCTCAGCAAATCTTGCTATGCCCTATACACCCTCAGGTCAAGCTCCAACATTGAGACACTTCGAACAATGTATTTTGCAAATGTACACTCACACCTAAAATATGGAATAATATTCTGGGGAAATGACCCTGAAAGCACTCGCACATTTATTATTCAAATAAGAATATTGTGAACAATGACCAGCACTCATAAGTTGGAGTCTTGCAAACCCTTGTTTAATAAACTAAGGATTCTTCCTCTACCATGCATGTATATATTTGAAATGTGGTCTTCACAAAGAAAATTCTCATGGAAAACAAAGACACTTTTACTTTAAATTCTGATGTAGACAACTACAACACCCGTCAAAAGCATAACCTACATGTTCCCCACTATGAAACTACACTTTATCAAAAAAGTACCCTAATAGAGGGCATTACACTTTACAACACAGGCAATGATATTACAGACATAAACACAATTCATACATTTAAAAGTAAATTGAAAGCTTTCCTGCTTAACATGTTCTACAGTGTAAAGGAAAATTCAAATTACATAATTTCCCTTAAAAAATATAAATAAATAAGAATTTCTTATCCCATTAGACTTGTTGCATGTTAACTGTTTCGAGCTGAAGCAAAGAAAAAAAGAACTGGCATATTGCATCCTGTAAAGTAGAAGGAGAATGCCTAAAAAAAAAAAAAAAAATTCTGTTTCTCTCTGGACTACGTGTACAAATTGAAAGAAAGAAAGAAAGAAAGAAAGGAGAGAGAGAAAAAAAAGAAAAAGAAAAAAAAAGTCAAAACTTGCTTCCTCACCATTTTAAGTTTTAAACATAGAATGTACTAATATTGTTAAATTTTATGTAGTTGCTAACAATTGACATGTATTGTTCTATTATTATTATATTATTATTATATTATTATTATTATTATTATTATTATTATTATTATTATTATTATTATAACATCTTGAAATGTTAAATTATCTGCTACTAAAAATAATTATCTACTGTATAATACCCTAATCTATCTGTAACAATTGTAGTATAATTTCTAGGCCAATGACCCCATTCAATCAGGTTTTGTTCAGTTTCCCTGATCCCTTGAGTAAATGCTGAGATGGCCCCTTGTTTGCTCCTGAACAGTAATGTACCTTTGCTCTCTCCACCCAAGACATCATATTGACTCGTCACACACGATTGTAATTATATATGTGACTCAATAAATATTATCATCATCATCATCATCATCATCATCATTATTATTATTATTATTATTATTATTATTATTATTATTATTATTATTATAAATTGAGAAGGCGTGAGACCAGGAGCCTCGTCGCCAAATAAGAAATGCGTAACGAAGCATCAACTGATGTACTTGAAGCTGGGTTACATGGTTTCGGACGACCAACACCGTGGAAATAGGTGCTGACCCCATTCTAAAAATATACACATCTATTAACAATATCATAATTATATTTGAGAAGTGTTATGAGTTTACACTGGAAAGGGCGAGTTGAATTCGTGTCGTGTTTCAGGCATCCAGAAAAAATATATTTTTCGATATTTAAATTCTTTGTTTTCTCAAAAGAATGCTGTGAGTGTATGTCTTGGCTACCCTACAGTCTCTGAATTGCATCTTCAAGTACGAAATAATTTTCTAAAACACATCGCACTGGACAATGAAAACCCTTGGCGTTACATTTTATTTATTCTCTTGGAGAGAGCAGAAGACGGCAAACGACGGGTGAAGGCAGCAGATGTACAAAAGACGAACTTACTCCGTCGTATTGTTTATTATCAGATAATGCATTAGGGCATACCAACGACGGTCGGTGGTGCACGTAGGGCATATACATTATTGTCACAATCCAATATATTTGCGACATTAACAAGTTTTGACGATTCTCACTTTCTTGAAACAACTTTACCCCACACGAGAAGGAATTTTAAAAACCTGTTCTTCGATACATATTACTTTTTTATGGTAAACAGTCAATTTTCAACTTTTTAAGAATGCAGATAGTAACAAAGTAAACGTTTACTTCCTCTGCAATTGCAGGTTTTCATATTAAGATAACGGAAATAACAATAGGATATTATTGAAAGACTACCCATGGTCACGAACATCACTGAACAATGCTCGTGTTTCTCAGATATCTCTGTTTACACAATTGGCTCAGTAAATCTGAGAAAGAAGGCTGCTTTGTTTCAGGCCGACCCTTGTGTAGTGTGTAGTTGTTTACAAATAAGCCTAATAATAGAACTTCGTCAGAACCCTACCATTTGAGATCCTGGGTGTCTACCCTAGTGTGTAGTGTGTAGTTGTTTACAAATAAACCTAATAATAGAACTTCGCCAGAACCCTACCATTTGAGATCCTGGGTGTCAGCGAATCATAAGTCCCACGGTTTCTTTATGTTTGGACTCGTGTCGTTGGCAATCCCTCACGAGTACGGCGGATCCGGTGGGCAGCTGACTGCCTACATGCTCCGGTCAACAAACTATTTTTAAAGTATTATTTCTTTGTGACCCACTTTCAAATTTGGCAGATGTATACAATATTAGTGTAGAAACACATGAGCATTTAAAAAAAAATAATATAACTGTCGTCCTAAAGTGGAAATTTGCATTTTAAATATTAAAATATTTAAATAATGTTTGTAAAATTTATGTAAAAATTACATTCACATAACATGAAAATACATATTTTGAAGTTTAATTCAGATGTAATGGTATTTTTCGGAAAGAAACTGTATTTCCTCAAAAATGCTTAAACATTAGTGCGCGCAGGATTTCCCTGAAAAAATAATATTTCTGATAGTGGGATTATAGAAAAAATACGCGACACCCATTTTTAACTCTAGACCTTATAAAAAAAAATTCGAGACGCTTTAGCACAAGCTCTAAAAACGGCCTTATTTTTTCCCTTTAATTTTCCCCTTACATTAGGTAAATTACACAACGCTTAAAACTGGCGCAGATATAATTTTCGGTGAACACTGTAAAGACACTACTGAAATCTGCATCGAAGTAGACATGACCGTGAATGAACGTTCAGGATCATAATTATTTGAAAGACACAAAATTATTTCTTTTAAAATTATCGATACAGTAGTAACTCAGATAAAAATAACAATTTCACGAATTTGAAAACTTTCATTTTATTGAATACTTGACGAAAAGCAATTTTCCACCTACAAAGTGTTCTTTCGATCAGAAAAGTTTTCTTACCAAATAAAACAATATCCATTCTTTGGCAGTGAGTAGCTTCGAAATGAACTGACAAGTGTATACATGGATAGTGCAAAATACATGCCTGTAGATTTGTTGCTGAAGTATTTGTTGGACAAATTGGCCTAAAAACTATCAAGAGAGTTCGGTTGATACAACTCAGTCGAACTTTCCCTTTATCTACAGCAGTGTGTGAAAATAATATGATTACATTAAAGATAGTAATGGCATTCTTGAGAAAGTGAAGTCGACGCGGCGTCACCCGGACAGCCAAGATCACGCACATTCTTGAGAAAGTCCATGGGTAATATCAGGATCGGTAAATTCAGCACACAGGCTATCGAGAATTCTGCTAAATTAACTTTGCAAAAATTACAGCTTTACAGAACAAATTATCAATGTTTCTGCAGAACGAAAAAAACTATGAATGGAACAAATTAAAAAAAAGTAAGATAAGATTTTCAGAACACCTAACTGCATAACTAGCTTCGCTACAGCTTTTTATAATGATTTTCGAAATTAGCGCGATCGTTTCCTTTGAAATCACCTGCCTTCATCCTGGAGGAATAGAAAAAAAATTGTTTGTTCCCTAGTGTATTAGGTAAGTCTGACGAGGCCAAATCATATGCATCGAAACGAAGAAAAAGAAGAAAAAAGTTTTTGACAAGAAATTAACTGTTCACATTGTCACAAATAATTGGAGTAATTGAAGTTAATAATAAATTATGTAAAGCTGCAAAGGTACAAGACGAAATTTAGTTCAGAAAAGAGAAAATCGATGGCCAGATTCTAAGGTAAATACATGTTTTTGGATCCTCTGATACCTTAAACTCATAATATGTGGATTTTATCAAAACATTTGGCTGAACAACTCTAGGGACGCACAATGTACCGTACAGCAATCGCCAGAAATATTGACATTCTGTGCAAGCGCAGTTCATGTTGCGCATAAGCAGATGCTTAAAAGCGGTATCGAGTTGTCGAGATATTGCTGTTTGCTACGCAGTGCTTAAAGTCTCTTCAAGCGCTTTAACCATACATAATACTTTTTCTAAAAATAATATTCTCCGTTCGACCTGGCTCCACTTGAGGCCCCGAAATTTGAAACAAATTTTTTCACTTTGAGGACGCTTTACATGAAATCGATGAGACTTTTCAAACGTCTCCAAATTTCATAATAAATCGTATTGAGGTGACTCTCGGAAAGAGTTTATATGTATATATACCAGGGATTACGGTAACTATTGTTTTTCTCTAGGATATATGGATCATATAAATAATAGGATTGCGCCTGTATCACAATATAGCAGCAGAACCGATTTGATTAAAACTTCAGAGTTTTTGAAAATTGCAAAAGCCTAAATTTTGTTAAACCCTCTTACAACTACAATATACAAGATTAAGATTTTATTGTGAGTAAATTGTTGTTGTTGTTTTTTTTTTTTGTTTTTTTGTTTTTTTTTTGTAATTACATTTTTAACTAATACCATGTACAGTTCGATGAAACTACGAGAAGCTTTCGCGAAATTGTTGGAAATAAAAATTTAAAAAAAACACATATCCAAGATTTTCTCAAAAATGTCGGGCAGACGGGCTGAAATTTTGCCTATGTCGGAGAAATTTCAGCGCGATTCGACCTTGCTACCACTGTCACCTGTGTTTTAACGCTTTCATGATGCGACAGCTCTCATGATGCGAATAACTGGTCCCCAGCTCTGAACCAAAAAACATCATTCTTGATCACTAATAAGTCGGTCATCATTAGTATCAATAATGACCACGTCAGGTGTTGGATTAAGAATATAACAGAAGTCATGAGGTGCTATTGGCAACCCCAACCCTCGCCAAAGGGATACCAAAAGAGAATGTCGATGGCTCAGCACACGGATATTTTATGCCCACCCAGGCTCATTTTCCCCTTCAAAAACAAACGCTGTCGCTGTTTGCAACTGCACCTTCACAAACTTTCAAGCTTGGTTTTCTCGACACTAGGAATTCTGGACATTCAATATGTGTGCTCTAAGCCATGGATGTAACAACTTAGGCAACAAACATATCCGATCTCTGAAATCATATGGCAGGCTGAGCAAACTGTTCGATTGATTTGTTTTTTTAGGGACAAAACTTAGCACGTACACTCCTTTAGAACAAATTAAATACTCTCAAGTATACTAAAAAAATAAATATTTTAACAAAAAGAGTCTGCATGAATAGAGAAATTGTGTACAACAGTTTTATACACCAAGAGTATAAACAAAGTTGCTCTTCCATTACGCAAAGGTGAACTGCG
The DNA here is from genome assembly GCA_017312745.1 of Gryllus bimaculatus. NCBI lineage: Eukaryota > Metazoa > Arthropoda > Insecta > Orthoptera > Gryllidae > Gryllus > Gryllus bimaculatus. The sequence continues at coordinate 115,880 of BOPP01000126.1, read as the reverse complement.
AATATTTAATAGCGGATGGCATCTTCCTTGAACCCTTGCTGTCGCACGATGTAAGCTGGGTCGCGCTGAGTTGAAATTAAGAATTAGTAAGCGCATTGTGACAATCGGCGAAGTAACACAACCAAATATTTGAATTTTTCAGTCAAAATCGAACTGCTTCGTTGTTTATGGGTATATAGTAAAATATGTACTAGTTCTAGTCAGAAGTTAACATTATAGTTACTGTCAAAATTGCCTACACACATTAAAATGTATACAAAAACAATTCAATTCATAACTAGTGGTCTATTCTCCATCAATATACTGTCACTTATTATTGTAAATCTTACGTAATATTTGAAAACTAATCGAATTATTTTCAACTTTAAAAAGTATTTGGCAGGCCTGGAGCGTATTTTTTTCAGCAGGTGACGTTTAACCTAATGAACTTATTTCTCCTACACCTAAGTCAAAGATTTCTGGAATAAATGGTTCGCTTTATGAGAAAAAAAATTGCTAAGATAATGAAAATTGCCTCTATAACGGGCAAAATTACTACAAAACTACTCATATTTTCAAAAAATTGAACACGACCTTATTTCAAGATCAAATCTTTAAGAAACAGATTTCAATATAAAATATTGTAGTTGTATCAAAACGCTCCAAAACAAAATTGCACTTTTGCAATTTTCCAAAAACCAGGGATTTCAACAAACATGAACCCTGCATCAATCTCATAAGCGTCCTTTATTCTATCAGAGAAAAACGTTAATAAAAACATTCGGAGCCATTTTTGATAAAATTTCGAAAATTCTCTTAAGCGTCCTTTGCGCTAGCCGAGGATCTCATTTAATGACAAAATTCTATACTTGAGAAAAAATTAAAATGTTTTTCAGGCTTCAAGTAAAGTACGCTCAAAAATGAAATATCCGATTGAAACGCCCAAAGCCTCGAGATCGTTCAGATCAATCGCGTAATTTTGGAATAAATCGTCTGAATGCTAGGCGATGACTACAGACAGACCGACGGACTGACGTTTTGCCGTCAATTGCTTTTTCGCTATCTAGAACAGATATAACACTGATTCTTGCTACACCACGTGTTAGAGAAAGTATTTTATTACATAAATGCCCAGGATTTATCAATTGTTTCGTTACTAGGGCCCGGCAACAAGAGTTTTTCTGCAGAAAATTCGCCGTTTTCCGGAACAAATTACTTAACTTTCTCTTCTTACGAAGCAAGAGCTAGAAAGTAAAAAATATTCAATAGAAACCGATTCTGCCCTATACACGTACTTCGATAACCTCGTGCAAATAATCGTAAAAAAAATATTTGGGGTCATTTTCGAGAAATTTCGAAAATGTTGAGACTTCATGGGCGAAGTACCCCAATAAATAAAAGTATTCGCTTAAAATTAGCTAGACCGAAATATCAGCCAGATCAATTGGGAAATATCAAATTTTCTAAAAGTTCTTTGTAAGGCTCTTCGGACGTTTTATAGAAAACTAATTTTTCGGTATAAGGACTCAATACGTGCTTTCAACCTACACGACATATTAGAGATAGTCATTATATATTAAGACAATCGACATTTTTCTGTATCAACGAGCCCACAAAGCTCACTTCTCACGTTGAGAAGACCAGAATACGTCTATGTGCTAACCACACGTACCCCTTAAGCGCCCTTATGGCCACAAGGCCAGGTCGCCGCTGGAAAGTCTTGTCCCCGTCAGCGGCTGTTGTGTCAGTAGTCAAAATGAATCTACAATACGTCTGACTAACGGACGAGCAGAATAACAGACGGACGGACGGACGGGAGGGCCTAGGCGGGCGGCCTGGGCGGGCGGACCGCCGGACGGGCCCGTAATTAATTATATAATAATTACATTATACTTATAATTAATTATTATATAATTATTATTCACAATCACAAGAAAAACTGTTCTATCAACAAAGCAATTTTGTGGATAAGGTTAAGAAGTTTTTCTTGAAAACATCGATATTAAATCATTGTGGATAAAAACCACCAATATAAATGGCACCAAAAAACTATATGCATTGCTAACGAGAATATAGTCACAGAAGCAGCATGGTACCACCATTTACGACATAAATTGTGCAGGCCGACAAGAATAAGGATAAAAAGTAAAAGGATTTCGCCTAGCCACTAATGTTCATGAGACCATACAGTTCATACTTGTATATTCGGATCATGAAAGCATATCAGATGAAGACCACTTTCGTATTTGATGATTTGATGGGCGAATTCTGAGAGAATACTGACTCGATAGCTGCACAGTATAATCGTTCCTCCTTCAAAAATATGGAGAAGGCATTGATTGACAGCAAACAGAAAATATGTTGTATATATTGGACATGTGTACAAAATATTAAATGACTTCGGATATCGATACAAATATAATATCACAGATGACGTCTCAGCCTTTAAAATAGCAGCCGACCCGTTCACAGGTGCATCAAATAAAGGAATACATACCAGTAAACAATGTCTTAAATAATATTGAATCGAGGGTGCCAGATACGTTGCCTTTATTGAATCAGGTATTTTGAAACTCAAGAACGGAACAACTGACTTCTGGAAGAAAACTGTATATCGTTGGCACATGCCCTCGTATCGGCAGTAAATGTAAGGGCATAGGGCATATAAATGTAAGTGGTTGGGATCAAAGCTTCTTGTTTATTTCTTATTTGCTATTGGATTCGCATAATCGTACTTTGAAATGTCTTACGTTAAATAAAGAATCAGAACTAAATAATGAACATTCTGTCAGCTCGTGGTTGACAAGACGCTGATCATAAATGTGAACACATTGGATAGTTTAACTCTTTGCACTCCGCGTGCAACAGGGATTGATTAGCCCTACACGTTGGAAAGCATTTGTGAGTTGACAGATTGATGGCAGCGCGAAGCTCGGTGTGATGTCTTACATATGTCCTACAGGTCGGAGGGCCTCTCTGAGAGGACATGTTGAATTCCCTGTTTAACTCGGAAGGCATCTGAGAGATGACATACGCTATATAATTGAACTTTCAGATAAAATCTCATACAACAATGTTAAACCATCAATTTCTAGTAACGAACCATAGATGGATATAATAATTACAGCGATGAGAAAGATTACGTTCCATTCTTGCCTTCCTGAACTCTATTGTTTCAGCGGAGAGCAACTTGTGCTAAGGTGTGTTACTTGCGTTTAAAATGTTTTAGTGAACAATGGATGGACTAAGAGGTGACGAAATAATGAAAATATTTGATTATGCTTTTGAAAGTGATGTGATTCAGAAGAGGAATGGGTATATAATGAATCTGAGGATGAAATTTCTTCTGGCGCTACTGAGAGCGATGACAATGTAAGTAGCAATGGGCACGGGAACGTGTGGAGAACATGGTCTGATTCTGATAAATTTAGATAAATTCCATTTTGCCTAAGTCCAGGATACCATCCTCCAAGAACCAATTCACCTACAACTCTACTGTATTTCTTTTGTTTATTTTTTACCGAAGATTTGATTGACCGGTGGAAGAAACCAACAGGTAGGGAGGCGAAAAAGTAAGGAAAATTATGCCGTTTACGGGGCGAAGTATTTCTACCTCTTGGACCCACAACACAAGTACAGAATTGAAGGCATTTTTGGGAGTATTGCTCAACCTGGTGTTAAACGAGAAATCAGAAATTCAAGATTATTTCAGTGCAAACTGGTTAGATTATCAGCCATTCTTTAGTGAAGTATTTAGCAGAGAGCGCTCTTGTGGAATCTTCATGTCAACGTTCCAAAGATACGCCAACAAATTCGGTCTCGCAACTCACGCAAAATTAGAAGCATTATTCATTATTTGCAAGACAGGTTCCAAAAATATTATATTCCTATCAAACACATTTCTGTGGATGAAAGTACAGTGGGGTTGAGAGTGCGAGTGTCCTTTAAAATGTATAATAAAGATAAGTCAACACAATGGTTAATCAAAATATTTGTATTGTCAGACAAAAACGGGCATGTGTATGTATGTATTCGAGCCATACTTCGGTGCACAGACGACATCGAATCTTACCAGGCCTGTCTTGCTATTCACAACAAAAATAGTTGTGCACCTTGTGACGAAGTACCCTAATTCCCCCGGGGAGGAAATGGTGCGCACATCTTTTCCGACAGCTCTTACAACGGCCGCAATTGGCACTTGAGCTTCAGGATTTAGGCGTGCGACTTTCAGGAACGGTGATGACTACAAGAAAGGGATTTCCAGATGCACTAAACCCAAAACAATTGAAGAAATTAAAGGTGATATAATGTCTGTGAAGACTTCCAAGATTTCCATGGCCTAGAGAGACAAGGGCTTGGTCTGCACACTGAGCACCTACTGCAATAATGAAAAAAAAAGCAGTGGTTCCTAAAACCAAAGTTGATGGGAAATGGATAGAGACAGAAGTTGAGAAACCAGTTGCAATTTGTGAATGCAACGCTTTTGGACGGCAAGTCGGAAGGCTTTTGTAACGAATATTGCATCATCGTTGCGCGGATTGCCTCATCTGCCGGCGACCCCCCCCCCCCCGAACTGGACGATTCCGGGTTATTTGCGAGTCGCGTAGAAGTGTAGCGCATGTTCCGGATTGGTCGAGATGGGCGCCAGCCAGGTATACATTCGCCGCGCCTGCGGGTCAGTCAGTGTGAGTATGCAGTCTCAGTCAGTCTGAAGTGGAAGCAGAGCTGTGAAGTGTACATTGCAGTGAACAGCGGTGCAGTAGGTGAACAGCGGCGCAGCAAATTGAGGTCAGTGGTGGTCATGGGACAGTGGTAGGTATTTCGAACAGTAGACGAAATGAACAGTGTAAATAAATAATCAAGAGAACTGAGTTGTGTGAAAGGATACAATCAAGGGAAGAACACAAGGACTGTGCAACATATTGAAAATATATCAAGTATGTTAGTGTATCATTAAGAATGAATATATATATATATATATATATATATATATATATATATATATATACACACACACTTTGGACAGCGATACATGGAAGCTGGAAAGAGGATGGGTCAAGAATGTAAGTTTGCCCAGACCAAAGAAATGAGCACACTAGTACGAGAAAGTCTGTGCCATTCTGCAGCACTAGTTATTTTCTCGTATACGTACGTATATACGGAGTAATATACATAGTACAGAGAATGTTACATACTGCTGCGGAAAATCGATTGTTAGATTTCAACGGTAATACACGTGTTGAGATCCCCTGTTACCGATTTTTTTTTTTTTTTCACTTCCTTCAAAACGTTTGTCCGTCTGGTGTATGTGAACCCAAACTAGCGCCTAAACTATGCATACGATGTTTTTCGAACAGAATAAAACCCTGTCGATCTGGCCTCAGTTGAACCTCTGCAATTTTGAAAAACATTAATTAATTGTTGGGGGTACTTTACATGAAACTCTCGGGACATTTCATAATTTTCTCAAAAATGACTTCATTTTTTTAAATTTCTTGTGGAAAGAGAGTGAAATACATATACAAATAAAGATGGCATAGGTTCAATTCCCTGATAACTATAAATATTTGAATATTGCAAGAGATTGAATTTTTTTCGGCGTTTTCCTGCAATTACAAAATTGAAGGTAGAGATTTTTCTTTCAAGTAAATGTTTTCTCCATAATTCTTTCGTTTACGTCATGCACATTTTTTGAAAAATTTATTAGTTTTCGCGCAATATTGCGTCCAATATGTGCAATATTAAAAAAGATCAAAAAGATAATTTTCTCGAAAACGTCCTCAGATTTTTTCTTCAAACTTTTGGGATGAGTAGTGTTAAATGTACTCCATAAAATGACATAAATGGCTATTTTGCTCTATTCTTGTTTTTAACACACTTGACTTGTCTCTAACGTCGTTAATATTTACATTAAAGGCGGTTTGTTCACACTATTGCATTTATGAGAACATATGCTGTAAATGAGATCATGTCAAGTTTCTTGAAACCTCCACATTTTTTTTTTTTTTTTTTTTTTGACAATGAGCTGAAATTTCCCTATTTTCACAAGCACTCAAAACTTGCTCCAATTTTTTTCTTCAACTTTCTTCAAAATTTTTTTGTGCGGATAATGCTAATTGCGCTCTGTAAGATAACATAACATTCATTTTGCGGTATTCTCTTTTTTTTCAAAAATTACACAAATTATTTTTTAAATATCTTTCACGCCATCATTATGCACATTCATTTTCAGTGATTTGTATTCATTATGGTATTTGTGAGTGCTCCAAACAACTTCCAATAACGTTTCTCGAAATTTCAATAGTGTTCTATGAAAAAGAGCATCAAATTTCTCATTTACAGTAACGCTTAAACACAATGTTAGTAAAAATTGCACCCATTGTTTCAACGAAAATTTCAATACAGGACGAAGTTTTACTCTTCAATAATATTTTTTAAGTAATTTTTCGGTTGTACCATTAGGAAATCGAAAAATTGAGCAAAGGTAAAAAATGGGCGGAGATAGATGGCAGCTGGTAAGAGGATGGGGCAAGACAGAAAAACTAGCCCTGACCATTGAAATTAGGAAACTAACTAGTACTTGAAACGTGACATCGCGTCGATTTGACGGTTTATTTCTCCTCCGAGTATGTTCCACAGCGGGAACAGCCCCCATCGGGACAAGCTCTACCCTCCAGACTGGTCTTTCGACGTGTGGTAGTGTACTGAATGTGAGAGTGAAGTGCGCGTATGTAAGGGGAAAGGAGGGAGGGAGGATGATGAAGGAAAGATAGCGCAAAGATAGCGTTGTTAGCGTGCCGATCCGGCATTCGCTGGTATTGATAGGAGAAAACACGAAAAACTACAGAACAGAGATGCCTACCGCTGGAATTCTCCTCCAGAAGGGTTGAATTCGATCGAGCTTATGTCGAAAATCTCCACCGCTCTGATTCGAATGGTGGGGATCCCGGTCGAAAATGCTGCAGAGGCAACATAAACAATGTTGGATTTTGGGGTCGCATATTTGCCTCCTCCAATCAATCACTCACTAGAACACTTTACATGCTTCTCGTAAACATTGTATATTCAACGTACGTATTTTATACTTTTAAAACACATGTTCTTTGGTGAAGACTAGTGTCCAATTACTTGAGTAGATATTGAAAGTTTTTGAACAGCTCCGAACCTGTTTCAATATCTTATCGACAGTTCGTGTCCGTAAAGTTGAAAATTCTCTTATGAGTCAATTTTAACAGTATCGTGCATTTTATTTTACATATTTTCCATTTCTCTTACATATTTTTGCATTATGTGTGTGTGTGTGTGTGTGTGTGTGTGTGTGTGTGTGTGTGGTGTGCGTGTGTATAATTTGGCATATTACAATAAATTCTGTCCCCTATTAATAACTAAATAATTCAGGGGACGTGTTTCATAGAACGAAGAAATATTTTAGTGAAACCCAACTCTGCAGTGGAACTTTACAACACTATGTCCACTTGATGTCGAAATACGAATGTCGCCACGAAACATTTGTGGTCCAGCTTCCTTGTTTTCACAGTAGTAGCGTTCACTGTAACATGTTTTGGATAATATCCACTGCCCGCATAGAGAATCCGTTTACTAAAGTGCGAGTAGGTGTGTCATATTTCTGAGCTTCCCTAGTAACGCCCTACAACTCATCAATACAAGACAAAATGTCACCCCGAGATAGCAACAATCAACGAGGAATTAGAAAGGCTACTTATGTAAGTTGGCATCCAAGAGCTTTATAATATATTTTTTCATTACTTTGTCACTCTTTTTAAAACCTACTTCCCTGACTTATCCCAGTTTTCAAAAATCACACAATTAAAAACATATAATAAAGGCGTAACTGGAGTACAGGACAAAAAATCTGTAGTGGGCAAGAAAAGAGTATTTTAGCGTCAACTATACAAGAGGAGATGGTGAAGTTTAATATATTATATTAGGAGTAACACGTAAAAACAAGACGGGACGAAATTAAACCCTCGCATTAATAATGCATTAAATCACAACAATTACACAATCCAGTGCGGGTAGTTTTCCTTTCATTTATTCATCTTATTCATCTTATTTCCTTTATCATAAATTTTCCTCATCAGATTAAAGAAGTGTTGTTCATGATAGTGTTTCTCAGAGCAATTTGAAGGAGGCTTCGAGAAGTTGACCATGGACAAAGGGTTCTTTTAAAATACACCCACTTTTCGAAAGATTTGTCCCGCCGATCGAAATAAATTTAAAGAAGCCTTTTAAAATAATAATTGATGGTGCTCAAACAGTACGTCCTTTTTGAACGCAATTTCACGCAAAATTGTACAAAAAGGACTCAGGTTTTCGAAAAATTGGACAGGACCTTATTTCAAGATTTTATTAAGGGGAAAAATCTCCATCTTCATAAATGTAGTTGTAGGAAGACGCCGCAAAAATTTTGAATTTTTGCGATTTTCGAAAAATCCGTTTTCAACGAAAATGAGACCTACACTATTCTCTTAAACGTCCTACACACTATCCAGCAACAAAATGCATTCAAAACCAATAAAGCCATTTTTTTTAAAATTGGGGAAATGTCCCAGAGGCTTTTGTAAAGTCTTCCCAAAATTAAAATAGCGGTTTCAAATTCAAGGGGCCGCGACATTGGCCAGATTATTTAGGGTCGACTTTCAATTTTGGAGAAAATCCACTGAACGGTTTCTCCGCCAGCATTGTTCACGGACGGGCAGACATTTTGCCGTCATTCGGTTTTTCGGCATCAAGGACCCAAATAACATGGATTACGAATACACCACGTGTTAGGGAATTTTCTTTTCTAAATTTAGTAACTGGATTTATCCTCTTTTTCGCTACCAAGGCCCGGTAATAAGAGCTTTTCTGCTAAAAAATATCGCAGTTTTTTTGTGCGGCATTACATAACTTTCTCTCCATTCCATAGTGAGAAAGTAAAAAGAGAGAGGGGAGGGAGAGGGGAGGGAAGGATCTGCCTTGCTCCAGTTGCTCAAAATTTTACGACACAATCAAGGAGATGCAGGAAATTATGTTATACATGGTTTTCTAGTACATTACTTTGTGTTTATGGATATTAATACCTTCGTGGACCTTTCGGATTAGGTTCGCACTGGACTTTTGGATACATTTTGCCTTCTAACTCCAGTCTCCGCAATTCGAACCTTATACACAGGATCCTATCCAACTCGAACCTACTCGAGATAATACATTAATATAAAGACTTCAAATTTCGATTGCTCCATGAAGTAAATTATCACACTACGAGTCAAATGCATTGCAATATTACTCCTAGTTTCTGCTATTTTCGATAGGAATTGTGCGGGAACATATCTTATTAACGCTTTCAACTCTTTTATCGCTTTCTTTTCAAATATTCAAGTAAATGTCAGTGAATAAAAAAATTAGAAAAACGTTCACCCTAAAGGGTATCCAATAGTGCTGGTTGCTTCGTAAATTCTATGTGACGTCTGTTTTAAACGCATGTTTTTGAAATGAAATTTTATTTAATAATAATATGAATTTTCTTGCTGAGAAAATAATTCATGTACCAAGAGCGAAAAGGATTTTTTTTAGAGAGCGGTTTATGGCCAGAGTGCTCTCTACTGACTAGTGAGGCTTTCTCTTCTGAAGCAAATCAGTTCACTATTTACTGAAAATTTTCATTCAAGGTAACTAGTGTAATGATAAAATTTTCTCAAATGACTATGAAACTAACTCAATGAAATCTAAGAGCTTTCATTATTCAGGTTCTGACACATAAAACAATGTAAATCAAACTATAAAGTTTGTTCCTCAACCATCATGCATGAACTACGACAATAATACTTCAACATCTCAGATAACAGTAGAACACTAAAACCATGCAATTAATCCATGTCATATATTATTACTCATTTATTATTATTATTATTATTATTATTATTATTATTATTATTATTATTATTATTATTATTATTATTCATTGGAGTTGTAATTGAGATATAATACAACTGAACTTCACACTGGTTTCCATTTGCAAATTGAAAAGTACAATTTATAATCCTTTCAATACATTATCAAAATGGGAAAATGAAATTACCAGAGCAGAACAGTCTACCAAAACACTATCATTTTCTTCAATATCTGGTAATACGAACCAATTCAAGTAAAAAAGAATTCGTAACCAATTCAAGTATTCTGGTAATAACCAAGTAATAATCAATTCTTCCCTCCCCTTTTTTATTATCTTATTTGTTCAGTATCCATCCTTTTCTTCACTTATATTTCCAAACATTAATAATGTCTGATTTATTGTAAATATTCATGCACATGACAAAGAAAGCTTACATGGACACTAAATGAAAATGGCCACTATTTATTGTTATAAAAGTCGACGATATTCAAAGTTACAACCAGAATTATCCAATAGGGGAGAGCTGTAGATGCAGTGTCCAGCCAATTTGATGGTTTGTAATAATGAATTTTGCTATTACACTGAATTTAAAATGATTTTTATTTCTTTTTAAATGTATCATTATTTATAAAGTATAATATTGAATGATTTTTGTTACTACTGAAAATATATTGTCCACATCCAAAGTTAAAAGTTATTGTCCAAATCAAGAAGTTAATAAAGTTCAAGATAAAAGAATTAGAAAGCAAAGTTATCAACTTTAATCTAATATGAATATATTTGTTCATTTTAAATTACTTTTCATAATAATTATACACATGTGGGCCAATGGAAATACAAGAAACATTATAGAATATATTTTCTAATTTTTTATTTATAAGAGTTATAATGTGAATCATATACTTTGTAAAATTTTGCTGTAATAAAATTATAATAATAAACATAATTAAAATGTTAATTTTCCTTTTATGTAAGTAAAATTGCAAATGAACGTCATCAAATTCTAGGAATTGGGTTCTAAATTCTCATCTCCAACCCATCAGTGCACCATTGGTAGTATTTCATTTTGATTTTTGTATTGCAGTGATGAAATATGCAAACCAAATAATATGGAACCATTATTACCTTCACCTAATATTGTAAAAAGAAGAGGCATACATAGAAAAAAATATTTGGTACAAATACGGTTTCAAATTTAAGATCTAAAGTAGAATTTGAGTCTAAGAGACCCTAGAGACACTTCAATCTTTAATAATTTTCCAAACATTTTTCAAATATTTCTCAACATGAAAATGTGTACAAATTTCATTAGTTCTGAGCTTTTAATAGTAGACCCACCATTAAACACTAAGTTTCAGACAAATTTTCAAATATTTCAAGGTACCATACTTCTGCACCAAATGGGTCTGTTAGACTGTGCTAAAACTCTTGACTTTAAATGGGGTAAAATGTTTTATAAAATTTTATTTTTTCTAATGCATCATTAACACAGTATTTAACTCAGAAAAATTATTACAATTTTAGGACATATACCCAAAGAAGGGTAATATTCGAGCAGCAAAGTGCAATTGTCAGAGGGAAAAGACAACATTTTGAATTCAGGTTCCATGAAGACTTCTCAGGTAGAACAAAGTTTGTTTCCAAAGCTAACGAAAGTGTTGATGTCATTATTACATAAAGACACCCGAGTACAATAATATTACAAAGAGGAAACAAAAGCATATCATGGAATTCAAAAACTAACCAGTATTTAGAGTAGACATTACATGTACTATACATGTAATGCGCCCAATCACTACACAAGAGACTAATCAAAAGATGGCATATTACCTTTTTGACAATATTATGGATGTTGCATTTAATCTGGTATGAATACAGATCTAGAGATCTTGACAAAACAAAATACATTGCAAGGCATTATGTGTTCATGAAGTTACAAGGTCTACAAATGTTATGCACTTCAAATGGTCTTTGTATAGAGATAAAAAAAAAAAAGAGCAAATGACGTAATTGACAGTCCAATTGAAAAAAAAAAAAAGTGATATTTGAAACAAAACAAAAAATATGTATAATGACATTTTCATGTTATCAACCATTTGCAACTTTGCAAAAGAATAAAAGCAGCATTGTAAATGTGATGAATTTCATACACTTCAATTATATGTCATTTCTAACGGAGTGTTTTAACAAAGTGTTTTCATGTTAATTACAATATGATATTGTACTAAAATATCCCAAAACCTACCTAAAACAGTAATTTTAAAATGTGGACTTTTTTAAAGAGAATTTTAAAGTCATAATACTCCATATTTAAAACAAAACCAAGTAAATATAATTAAATAGTATTGTCTTCTAATGAAAACAGAGTTTGTTAAA
>BOPP01000126.1:51983-103382 GCA_017312745.1 Gryllus bimaculatus | reverse complement strand
TTTAATATTGTACATATTATACAGGAGGCATTCAGAAGCCAATCTGACAAACTCCAATTTTGAATAATAACATGGCTATGTTCCACAAGTAACTATTTGTCAGTGGCCAAGACGACTAAGTCTGCATTTAAATGGTTTGCCGCTATAATGTGCTAACTACTCTAGCAAATGAACATTTTATCAGTTTTGGTTGCCAGTGTAAATAACTCTTTGGCTCCATGACAGCTAATGTTTAACCGAACTGTTTTGAACTGAACTGAACTGTTTTGTGTTTTCCAAATTTACAGTGTTTGTGAATGGGTTATTTCTTATGTGTACTTTCTTATCTCAATGAAGAAAAAGCAATAATGCAAAACATAAAGTCTTGTACTTTGACTCGTGCGACAGTCAAAACTGTAACATCAATGATGTTCTCTCACTCTTATGAAATATATGCAAAATCAGAGTGGTAACTCTGAAAATAAGGACTTAAATTTCCTTGTACCGGGACACAGTGACCTTCCGAATGATTCATATTTTTTCTTTATTGAAAAAAGAGCAAACACTAGTAGATACATCTTTTCTCTATGGTATTGGTATGATATCATTCTTGGCCGCAGGAAAACGAAAGTATTTCTTCACAGAAACAAACCACAGAGTGAAGACTTCCATTCGGCAGAAACTTCATTGTCATCAAAAATTTCTTTATAATGTTATGATTAAATTAGTAATGTTATGCACATTATATCTATTTTAAAGAAATAATCAATATTGGAAGATTAAAATTTGAGGTTCCACCTTGACTTTCACTGTTTAACACAAACTTTTATAAATTTTCAATTTTATTAATCTGTTTTATACTCTCCAGTGCATAAGCTTTCTTTGCATGTACAACAGTCCAAAATGCAATCAAATTTGTTTTGATAGGTGAACAAAGTTTGCACAACAAAAAAGTATAACATTCTTAATTCATGATAAATAATAAGTAATAAATTATCAAGTTTTCTCCAATAAAAAAATCTACCAATGATTGTATAAAACACTACTCTACCTAAGTTAAGCTATGATGTAAGACATAAATACATTTCTTTAGTATAAAAATAAATTAAAAGGTTTGTGAATGTCCTACAGTTTAAAGGAATACATCAACCACACCACTACTGTTCCAAAAATGAGCTACATATTTGAATTCCACAAAGACTTTCTGATTCAAGTTGACCATGTATTAGATCTGAGACTGAAGCAGAAAGCTGATCCATCCTGTTTCTGAGTAATTATCATTCCAAAATTATTGATATGGTTGTTTTGTCATTATTATGTTCTGTAAGTCATATCCACTTCATCTAAAATAAATGTTATTTAGATTGTAAACCTACAACTCTTATAATAATTTAACCTTTGATTTATGAAATTGTAGTATTAAAAGAGAAAGAAATCTATGTTTCCACAGTAGAGTTTAATGTTAAAAAGAGGAAGAAATCTTTCAACATTATTGTTGAAACAATCTAACAACATTCCATGTTATGTCCATCTGTTTCCATTACATTAAAAATGCAAAGTAAAACAGGCTCTTACAACAAAATTTTTTTTTCATAATCCACTAAAAACACATTGTCTGCTTGAACAAAAAACTGTGCAAAAGCATCCTGAACGTATATGATCAAAGATATTCCACAATGGTGAAAACGCAAAGACATTTCAGGAAAAATTACGCATCAGCATTATTTCACAAGTACAAACAATCAGTAATTTGTGTTCATACCTTCAATACCAAAGGTTTAATATTAAACATTTTCTATAAATTTTTTTTAAATTATGAATTTACCTCTGAATGGTTTATGTTTTTCATTTTCAATATTTTAAGAATGATGGTCATGAGTTTATAGTCTAAAATTTTCTTCCTACAGAAAGGAAATATTTATACAGAAACAATTCAGAACCCAACCCGAAAAAGGGAAAAATACCATGGAGTAAAAGTTTCTGATTTAAAAATAAAAATGCAAGGAAAACCTAAATTTTAACAAATTAATAAGGAGTATTTCAGATCTTATACCTTAATCTTAAGTAATGACAGCTTGGATGAAATAAATAATCTATTAACATTGACTGAATGGCAAATTACATGAAATGATGGGCTGCGGAGGCACACTATCTCAAAATAACATAACTGCACAAATTACTTGAAACAATGACAGAGTGTTTTTTTTTTTTTTTTTGTTTTTGTTTTGGTCCTGTACAAATCACAACACATACCAGAAATAGTTTATAAAATTGTGTAATTATATGACACAAAATCAACTTCTCAAGCAAGTTAATTTGTTTCTTACTTATATTTTATGCAAACTTCATCACACACAAACACAGTGCAAAAAATCCTATCACAAGCTTTGATATATAGATTCCATGCTAAGATAATAGAAAATTCAGGAAAAGAAAACACAAGAATGATTTCGGAAGCAACTGGGTTTGCACAAGTAAATGAGAAATGTGAATTAAGGTACAGAAAGCAATTATTTAAAATGAATTTCTATAAATATACATATGACAAACATATCTCAGAATGGCAGTTAAACAGTGCACATCTGTTCAATTGTCATGCAATCAACTGTGAGACATGCTACTGCTTACAATTTAGAAGCAATCACAGATGGCACCATCGCCGTGACTACATTCACAGGAGCTGGAAATTGAAATAAGCATTCTAAAGAGAACTGATGATAAGCACTTTCAAGATGTGACAAATGACAAGTACCAGAATACACAAAACCATGGCATTAATTGCTATTTCATTTAAGGGACAAACTGCGAAAACTGAGGATAACCCAGAAGTTTTAACAATGATAAATTGGCTTGTTGGAAATTTTACAAGATGTTTTCCTTGTACCACTATAATGGAACATTTCATTGAAATCATGAATATGTGAAAAGTAGTTAAAAAAATATACTTTAATTTACGAAAAATACATAAACTGCAGTACCTGACTTCCTATCGTGATAACAACATACCACTGGGTATGTACATTGCACAAGCCCTTAATTTAATACTGTTTGTAGAAGATTGTCGAAACCTTAACCGTGAATTCAGACATTTCGCTCGCCCGGCGGAAGAAAGATAATTTTATTAATTAGATTGCGGACCCTGAGTATTATGATAATAAATCATTGTATTCCAAGACTCTTAATAAACAGGTTGTGATTATTTAAAAAATAGCAGCCCAGTTGACATTTCGCGCGAAATCAATTTCAATATTACATGAAGTTTTCGCATGTCACAAATACTGTAATTTGCCATCGCCTGAATTCAAATAACCTGTCATATCCGAAGTCAACGAATATTTGCCTCTAGTAGTAAAATATGATAAAGAATATAATTACGGTATTTGAAATCGCCATAGACTCGTTTCATTACACGCGCACTCGGCGTTGCTCATTTATCAACTCGTTTCTTATCATCACCTTATCATGAGCTAATTAAATCGCTTTTGTCTGTCCCATAACGCTCTGCGCTAATTTCCTTACCTTATAAAAACGATAACTATGTAGACCTCCTTTTCAACTTTAACACAGCTGTGTTTACTTCATGCACCTCCCAGCAAAACTAATGCAGCAGCATTCTCCAAAGCTCACAAGCTGAATGCTAAGTAGGACATCCACTCACGCAGAGGTGAGATCAGCTGTGAGCCAGGATGGCCTTCAAGAACAGACTCGGAATACGTTTGATTATCTCACTCGTACGTTCGGTTAAATATTGTTAATGAGAAATCAAGAGAGTAGACGTCTCGCAATACAGAAATCTCTCAACCATTATAAGTGATGCAATCAATTTTGTCAAATTTTATTTCGAAACATTAATTAGATGGGCTCTTCGAGCATTTACGTGTTCCCTCAAATGTTAACCTGTGCACGTTCACTGCGATTCGTTGTGGGGGTGGAAGTTGGTATTGAAGGTATTTAAAATGAGTCCCAATATCAAAAAACAGCAATAATCACTGTTTACACAATTCAAACTTCTTGATTTCACCGGGCAAATATTTTATTAGCTTACACACGGGAACCTGTTTTTAAAACAGGTAGAGTACTTAATTTTATCAATTTTCGGGTACGAGAAAAGGATGCGTTTATTATCACTGAACAAAAAAAATATATGTATCTGTTAAAATATGTGCCTGAAAATTTTCAAGGATTTTCAAGCAACGTAACAAAAATACAATATTTAGATACCAGAAAGTAAATGACATAAGGAACCAACATAATCACGAATGACGTTGACAGAAAAAACCTTCAAGGCCGTTCCGGTGTCTCTCCCGAGCGATGATGCGAGGCTAACTGCAAGGTCGTCTAGCAGCCCCAAACTTCCTGAAGCACCTCGCCTTCCACCTGCCCTCGGGCCTGTCTCTTGTGAAACTGACGGGAGCTTCCAGACAGTACGCTTTGAAATAGGTACTCTGTTCACAGTTACTGAGATGCGTAGAACAATGTTACCTCAAAAGTATTGACGATGCGTGTCAAGGGAGTAGGATGACACTTATTGGGGCACATGTGTGGGCGCCATGAAGGATATCGGTTTTCCAAAGAAACGTTCCGTCAAAGGAAACTGTGTTTAACTATGCCCAACCTCTCCGCTATAACAAGACTGTGTAACGAAATACCAAAGCATAGTATAAATTTAGAGAGTTTTAATGGTAATGTTTGTAAACTAAGTTAATTGATGGGCTCCTCAGAATAAGGATGTACTAACTAACAAAACCACAATTTTAAAGTAGAAATAATACATGTTTGTTGGATATAGTTCATAAACTTCATACTAAGTGAATCCACGTCTAAAAGTGAGAATCATAAGCTTGTGCCCGGGGGGGGGGGGGATCCATAGGGTCTCGTGTAAATTTTGAAAGGTGCCCCGTAGACTTAGTAATAAAACATTTCTGTAAATATCTTTTCTTTTTTCTTTTCCTTTTTCACCCGACAATTTGGGGATTTGTTATATGACATTTGGGGAAGGGCCCTCAAAACTTTTTGGCAACCTGGTAAATGGTTCAATCTAAAATAAATTGTATTTATTTACCGTATAATTTAAGTTATAATTTCAATACCTTTGTGTTACGTTTTATTCATTTCTTAATAAAATATGTCACGGTAATAAATAATATTTAATGAAAAAGGTGGCCCAAAAAAGTCCAAAAATGTAGTTGGTCCCTTTCTTATTTTAATCTCAGCACGCCTGTGGTAAGAATACAACTTCATTCGACAATACAGAATAATTCATTATATTTTTGCATTTATGTTATTATATTATGTGGCGATTACAGAGAAAAAATGATGTATTTAATGATGATACATCATGTGAAATTATAGTTCTCTCCAACATAATTAAGATTACTACAAATCAAAGAATAGTTTAACTGAAATGTCTGTACTCGGTCTCGCATTTGTCTCCGCATACACTTCGCATGATGGATGTGCACTGAACAACAGCAAAAACGTTTGCAAGCCTTTAAAATGGATACGATACCCGAAAAATCGACATCGTATTGTCGAGATTCTAATACTCCACAAAATTACAACACAATAATATAGAAGATTAAAATTACAAATTTATTTAGAACTGACACTCGACTGAGTTTAATCAATCTCCATGCCTACGTTCACAAGTAATTCTCCGCAAATTAAATTCTTAAGAATAAGTAAAGTGGTATTTTCTCTTTCGCTTCTCTCCACATTTTGGTTAGCGATATTGCACCCTTATTCCGCATACCTCGTAAGAAGACGGTCTTGCACGTATGATAACGCCTTTCCCTGTAGTATTTTCTTCATTATGTTTTTTAAGGCATTGTCATTTTACGTTCTTCCAGTGATCTACATTTATTGTTCACGTGCAGCCTTTAATTAGCACGCCATACGGCAAACTTCCTCCTGGACAGTCGGCCATCTTGACTGTCGTTATACCTATTTCCATGGAAAGCTGAGTTAAACTATTAATTACTAGCGAGTTATTGCACGTATCGGACAGAAGTCTCTTCCACAATGTAAGGAGCATCCACATTAGGGGTCCTCATATTACGTAATGCTAATGAGGGGGGTGCAGAGGCGTTACACTGCGCTACGTTAGGGGTGAGTATATTACCGTTGTTTAGTGTAAAGTAGCGCAGATAGCGGCAGAATAAATTGGAATAAATTCCAAAAAATCATAAGTGTAAAAGTACTCCTTTTCAAAACACACAATAGCTCATAATTTATCTCCTGTCTCGGAGCGAAGCCGGTCGCCCTTCATCAAATCGGTCCGGGTTCGATTCCCAAACAATCTCATGTGAAATTTGTTCCAACAAAACGAGTTTGGCTGCTTCACAAGGGCTAGTCCAACTCCTGTGAAGTATCCTAAACTCTATTCCTATTATAATTCCTTCCCAATTCTGGCCGCTGGATAGTAATGTAGGAAGCGCATACGCGGAGATGCTACATGTCGGTCCTCTCGACAACTGACTGCGACGAGACGTGACGGATATGACATAATGTTAAATTAATGGAGGCCATCCATTAAATACCCCGCTGTTCTTAATGTAGGATTACTCCGAAAGCGCAAAGCGCTCAATGCACCCCAAGGGTCTTGGAGACGCTTTGCGTCACTGAAGACGCAACCAATTACATTTAAATAAAATTAAAAAACACCGCTGTTACTCATCTTAACATAATTATACACATTACTATACAAGAGTCTCAATTAAACATGAATGAGCAATCCTTTAAAAAAAACTTACAAATCAAGAGTACCTACCAGAAATACTGCAACAATAAAAGATAAAAACAAAACCATAAGATTTTGCATCCATTTAAGATCTACTGAACTTAAAAAAGAATTAAATATAACCAAAATAGTTAATAGATCAATCAAAACACACAAATAAACAATATCACAAGTTAGTACAATAACTCACCACTAAATATAATACGCTGAAGCAGTTTACAAACAGATACTTAATAAAAAGACAACTATACCTACACTAATCACGACAACAGCATAAACCTCAATTCAGAAAGCTGAAGAGCTAACCGATGACTCGGGTTCAACATTTAAAACAAATACAACCAAACTCCACCCCGAACATAAAACAATTAATAAAAACCCAATTGAACCCTGCTACGGTCCACATCCAAGTACTATATACATCTCCAGCAGAAATAAATATAATAATAAAAAAGTATCACGTAAAAAAGAACCTGGACATGATAACATAGGTAATAACATATTAAAAAAATACCTTCACCCGCAATCGTATACCTCACCAATATATACAATTCTTGTTTTAGAAATTCATACTTCCTCCAACAACGGAAACTCACAACGAGACCGTTCCCAAACCTAACAAAATTGCAACAGTTCCAAATAGTTATCTCCCTATAAGCTTACCACATTAGCCAAAGTATTTGAAAAAATAATTCTGAAACATCTAACTCGATTCCTACGAGCCACCGAAGCCATTCCCCGCTGACAATACGGTTTCACCAAAAATATATCAACTAAGTACCAGTTTAGATTTATTTAGTCAAAAAACAGAAAAACTGTATGTGACGTATGGGGGA
This sequence comes from Gryllus bimaculatus, assembly GCA_017312745.1. Classification (NCBI taxonomy): domain Eukaryota; kingdom Metazoa; phylum Arthropoda; class Insecta; order Orthoptera; family Gryllidae; genus Gryllus; species Gryllus bimaculatus. The sequence continues at coordinate 95,828 of BOPP01000126.1, read as the reverse complement.
GAAGATAATCTGTGCACGTTTTCTTGAGTTTCAAAATTCCTTCCCATCATTGTAACTATAAATAATTGAAAGATGAGTAAAAGTTAAAAATAAATAAATAAATAAAAATAAAATTTAAAAAATGCGCGAGATTAGTGACAATTGAAAAACTAGACATTTTCGTTCCCGAGTTATAAAAAACGTTTTTGCTACGGTAAAGGAACTGTAGATTTGATTTTCTGCAATGCTAACAAAATAGTAACTCGCCCTTACCTCCTACCATTACAAGCAAAAGCAGATTTCAACAAAACGTGGGCGTAGTGAAGCTACATTTACGTCCAGAAGCAAAACAAGGGGCCATCTCAGCATTTGCTCGAGGATCAGGGAAACTGAACGACAACCTGACCGAGATGGGCGTCGTTAACCCGGATGCTGAAGTACATTATTTGTTAAAAACATATTAATTTTTTTTAAATTATACAATACAAGTGTAAACTAATTCTTATATATATATATATATATATATATATATATATATCACTTTTAAAATAAACATCAGTTTTCTTTTTTTCTCATCTGTATATCTTCTAATTGTATAGAAACGGTTATGAAGCAGAAAATATTTCACTTTTAGCTTAGGTCTGAGTACTACATGATGAGTTTCCCCAGAATTTTATGCCATATATATGGCGGGAATGTACATTTGCAAAATACACGCAACGAGCTGAATGAACGCTGACAGAATGTTGAGTTCTGAATGCGTAACCTGATGAACTTAATTTATTGTTTAATTTTGTTATATGAACATTTCATTTGAGGTTTGACTGAATTGAGACACCTAGAAATTTTGTTACCTGAACATCAGCTAATTGCATATTATTCATTTTCAATGGAGCATGCGATTGCTGACTTGAGATGCAAAAATGCATTGAAACTGTTTTCCTTCGTTAACTATTAATTTGTCATTACAAAACCAATTTTCTTCTTCTTCTTGCGAGTGTTTTACAGCTCTTTTGGCCGTTTTTCGCATCCCAATCTCCATACCACTCTATCGTTCCAGTCATTCTCTTCTAGTCCTCTTCTTTGAATATCGTTAAAAATCTGTTTCTGCCATTCCTCTCTGGGTCTACCTCTTTTTCTTCTGTCTAAAGGAAACCACTCGCATACCTTTCTGGGCCATCTCCCAAAATCAAGCCTTTTAACGTGACCGAACCATTTCAGCCTTCGTGTTTCCAATTCATATATTATTGATTTTTGAACCTTCATTCGCTTAAGAATTTCTTCGTTTCTAATATGTTCCATTTTAGATACTCCACAACTTCTCAAAATATCCATTTGTAGGCTCATTAATTTCTCTCTTTCTCTTTTCCTTAGTTCCCATGTCTCTGCACCATACAATGTTATACTTTGTATGATAGAGTCGAAGAGTCTTTTCTTGGTAGACTTGGATATTTCTTTTCCTCAGAGTAGGGAGTTTAACATCCTAATAGCTTGCCGATCTTGTGTAATTTTTGAAGCAATATCTTTTCTGGAATCTCGCTAATAATTTCTCCCAAATATTTAAATTCATGGCATGCTTCTATCTGATATTCATTTATTGGTACATAATTTCTTTTCTTCTCTCCCACTACCATTTATTTTGTTTTGAGGAAATTGATCTCTAATCCTGCTTTTTTGTATGTTTCCGCAAGCTTTCGCATCATATACTCCATGTCAAACTCATCATCAATCACAAAATCACCTGATCATCAGCGAAATATAAAGATGAAGGCAATCTTGAAACAAAACCAATTTGAAACTTCTAAAATCGTACTATTTATTTTTCTTTTTGCGAAGAACATTCGTGTCATCGGCAAAGAGAACCGTTCTTCCGTTTTTAATAGACGACGGCATATCGTTTACGTATAACAGAAAGAGGATAGGAACAAGATCGAGCCTTGTGGAACCCCATATTCAATTGGTAAAGAATTGGAAAGATAAGTAAATAATATTCTTTCGTGCCAGTACGGTATTTCTACTCTTTGAGATTGATGCTTAAGGTACGAGGTTATCGAATATAGGGCGATTTAACGAATTCCATAAGAACGTAATTTTGATAGTAAGATGTTATGGTCAATATCGTCAAAAGCTTTCGAAAGATCCAAAAATATTCCAATATATATAAGCAACATCTTTAAGAAAAGAAAAAATGGCGGTTTGCGTAGTTACTAAGAATCACAGAACACCTATACTCTTTATTCCAGAAAAATTCCGTACAATAGGAATTTCTATCGACATAACCCAGGCTTTCGACAGAACATGGCTTCAGGCGCTACAATACAAAATAAAAAAAAAAACAGGAACCCCTCATTACATCACCTCAATTATCAGGAGTTTTCAATCCAACTGAACATTTTCAGTTAATTCATTCAGTTAACAACATTTCAGATGCCTACTATAATTTCACGATTTAGAAACATAATGTCAACAACCATCACTCAAACCCCAGGCAAATAAATACAGATCTCCCCAGGGATCATCATTATCCCTCATACTAATCAATATCTACGGAGCAGATTTACCAAAACTAAATTTAATAAAAATCGCCCAATTTGCAGAGGACACGCTATTTTCTTCAGGACTAGATCTTTATAAAATACGCAATACAATGCAACTATACCTTAATATCGCTGGGCTGGTAAACTAGAAATCCAACTTAACCCATCAAAAACCGCTGCCAAAATATTCACCCTCAGACCTTACTCTCCTCCTACAACTTTCTCATTAAACAACAAACTGTCACCCAACCCACGGAACAGTACAAATAAATATCTTGGACTCAACATAGACACGAAACTTTACTGAAAAAAAACAACAAAAAAACAACAACATAAACTATAGTTAATCAAGCAAAAATAAAATAACTAAAACCTATTATCAATAGAAAATCCTCACTACTATATAATACAATCATACTAATACACAAAACAATCTTCAAACCCCTCCTTGTATCGTGTCCATCTGGATTAACGCCGCACGGTGGGGTATTTGGCCGCCGGTTTAGGCGGCCAAAATCATTTTTGCTGTTTAATTGCGTGTAATTGTGCCACCTTTCTCATTTCTGGTTGTTTAGGTGATATAAAACAGTTTTTAAAAAGGAAAATGATGTTTTGAACTTTTTATTTGTATATAAATCCAGCCCAAGAACAGAGCTCACTGGGGTTGCGGAACATGAACATAGGGATAAGATATGTTTGGGTGCTGAACTAAATAGAAAATATAATATAATATTTTTATTATCAATAATATGAAAAAACAATTATATATAAAGGATGCAATAACGTATCGGAAATACAATAAATAATAAAGAAAAATAATACAAATTTAAACAAACTTTAAAATGAAATAATCTGCTACTATATTTTTTATTGGATCTTTGGTAATATGCAATGATCTAGAAAAATATAATTTAACTTTAACATTACTATGTTGGTAATTTAAATCACAATTTACATTAAAGCCAACAACAGTTTTCTTTTAAACAAACACTCTTCTTTCTTGTGTGCTACGGACTACCTTCGTTTCATACCAGATTTAGAATATGAAAATGTATGCTTTATTTCCTTTATTTGTTCGTAAGAATAATTTATGTAACAAATAATGTTATATAAATTCCAATATTTATTATTTTCGTTAATATCTTGTATTTTTTGTTATTGGATAATGTTAAATAACATTCTTCGAGTCATTACGTTGATACCTGAATGCCCTAAAACGAAATTTGGAGGAAATTGAAAAGTAAATAAACTCGTGTCAAAAATCCGTAAATCGCATTCGTACATAAATGGCTAAATATTATACAAAACTGCGCGAATCCACGATTAATTGTACATTATTCTTTACGAAATTGTAAAATAGAAATCGTAATCCTTCCATTGCACGTAAAATTGTAGCAAGGATACCCTCGAAAGTACACTAATTTACATACATTAAATAAAATTTCATTAATTGAAAATTGAAAAGCCCTATCTCAGCAAATAATTAAAATCTGTTCCATCTGTAAAGCATATTGGGGGGCGGTCGAAAATAAGAACATTTTTCCAAATAACAGGAATTGTATCACTGTAACAGATTGCCCTACGAGGCTGATATTTTGGAAATCGTCATTTTTTATTCTCTTTCATATGAATATCGCGATTATCTATTTGGTTTGTGGGCACTTTCATCCCCTTATTCGTCTATATCCTTTGTCGACTGATTAAATTTTGCCGAGTATTTATTTGGATATAGTTCTGTAATAATGGTAATTTGGCACACAGCAGATTTTCTGCCCGTCGAAAATTCACCTACACAGACGGTTTTTGAACACGGGAACTGAGCTTTGAAAGACAATGCACTAGCTTCCACTGATTACCTCATACGCCGAACCAACAAAGAAAACTTGGGAAGAACCTAAAGTATGTTTCGCAGAAAGGTAAGGACCTACTGTTTGTTGAAACTGTACATGGTGATGCAAAGACTAATGCAAGAGATACAGCACCAAATCCTGATATGATTCAGCTCATATCATATCAGCCATAAATACCATATGAAGCAAGGAAGCACGAGTTCTTCAAAGCCGAATTTGACTACTAAAATCTAAAGCAAAACAGCCCACAAATCTATTTTATTTGACCCAGTACCTGCTAATTCTATGTAAGCCAGTATTATAACATATGAATTTTACCAAATACCAATTTTAAGTTAACTTTTTACTTTATGGTAGATGAAATAAATAATAAATAAATAAATAAATAAATAAATAAATAAATAAATAAATAAATAAATAAATAAATAAATACATAAATAATCAGGCAATGGCAAATGGAAACAAGAAACCATATATGTCGAATAGCAATGGCAAAAGCCTTAGGTATAGGGTATTTAAAGTATCACTTACTTGAAAATTACGAGAAAACCACTCGTATTTTCAAAAACGTGTACACCAATTCTATAAGCGTATTTTTCTCTGTTTGAAGAAAACAAAGAAACAACTTAGAGTCATTTTTTCAAATATTTTCTGATTTTTTCAAATAATATGAAACGAATTGTGGATAAGAAAAATTAAATAAACATGAGAATGATAATCAGTGACTGTAAAACAATGTAGTCCTAGATAGAACATCATCATATACGTATGTGATTATATTACATTTAACATTAGTATTTACAGTTTGGAGGATCTTAATCTGATGTGTTCCAGTTAAAAGAGGTGAATTTTTCCTGGATTCCTTATCCAAGATCAAATGTTGAAAGTCAAAATTATGTAATGTCTCAATTCTCAGCCGAAAGATAAAATTCAATTTTGGATTCGTTTCCCTAATGTATCGTGTTGTTTTGGTTCTCAGTTCATCAAGTTCTTTTGATTGTCAGATGCATTCTCACATATGTGGAGTTTCTCTCGACGTTTTTATACACAACTCCCTGCTACTCAACTAGAAGGTTTACTTTGTTCGTATTTCGCAGTAACTGAAATGTGGAAATTATGTCTATTTTATCTACTAAAAAACCTTTATTTTATAAAAGATATGAAAATAATGCACTTTCACACCATTGTTATCATTTGAATCACTGCACAAGCGGCAGGAGAGTCCACACAGTGAGCCCAGTGCGCTGATGGGGCAGTGGGGAGAAACATGCGCGCATAGCAGAACACCTACCTAGAAATACAATGGCAAGGTTGTTTCTTTTTGAAAAGTCTTGATTATACTTTTGAAATGTATGCCAGAAATGACACGAAATGTTATTTTGTGAAAATGGTAGGTGATAGACTAACGACACGTAGTAAACACTGCATCAGAAGTAGACTCTTCAAACACAAAATTTGACAAATATGAATCCAAGTCTACATACGGGCTTCAAACGTGTGGAATGTGGAGCTTTTTCAGTCCTGTAATTTTGCGAGAAATATAGGCAATTTTTAATGAAATATATCCTCATAAACGGATCCATTTTCTTTAACTTTTCTCCTCGTATATATCAAAGGACGGTGAAAAAGTAAATATAATATCTATCGTACTCACTACTGATACAAAAAAAATTGCAATAGGCCTCACCCATACATAAACGCGAGTGCTGACCACTCCGGCGCAGACCAGCCCTGAGGAAGACCACGATAAGATGGTCGATACGTCGGCAACACAGCCTTCGACGCGGCGTCACCCGGACAGCCAAGATCGTTTACTTCATATCAAGATCTATCTTTAAAGAGCAGATTCAATTATGGAAAATGATCTATATCTTCAATATTGTAGTCATTGGGAGATGTCCAACATAATTGCACTTTAGCCATTTTCGAAAAATCAGGGATTTCAACGAACGTGATACCTGCACCATTCTCTTTTAACACAAATATTTATTTCTTATCTTATATATATATATATATATATATATATATATTATATAATATTATAAAACATACAACATACATACATACATAACATGCGTCCTTTAAACTATCCGAGGACAAAGTGTAATTAACAAATTTTAAGCCATTTTTGAGAACATTTTGAAATGCTTTTGAGTCTTCATATAAAGTACCCTCAAAAATCAAAATTTCAGGTTGAAACTCCCAAAGTTAGTTCAGATTGATCAGTGAATATCAGTTTTGGAGAAAATCGGCTGTAATTTGCTATGAATAGGAACAGGATTTATCTAGTTTTTCTTTACCAGGGCCCGACAACAAGCGCTTTTCTGTCGAAAATTCTCCGGTTTCCGGCGCACGATTACAATAGTTTCCCTTTTTACGAAGTAAGGGTCAGAGGTTAAAACTGTCGCTTACAATCTTGTTACAGCCCGAACTGAATTTCTTTCCGGAAATTCACATTTCTGAATATGATAGTCTAGATATTCAGAACATAAACATCATTGAACAAGCTTAGTGCACATGCGTAAAAGACGGACCTGTACTCCATAAAACCACTAGATAATAAATAATATTGACTTCCTTTAAAGGTTAAACCAACTTAAATGTACATGACGTCAAACAAACACGAGATAACGTCTGTCAGTCTCTCTGAAGAAAGGAACATCAAGGCAATTCTGAAAATAGTTTCTTAGGCAAGCAACTTGCCGTCAGTCATCTGGATAGCATTTTTGAGATAAAGAAAGTTTTACTTTTTCATGGGAATGCTAGTAGTTATTTTTTACTTTGAGAAACGTATTGAATTGCTTTTTACCCCTTCTACAGGTTCCCCTTCTCCTTTCCCACAACGTATTTTACATTCGCTTAACGTTCTATGCGTTCGTATAACGTTCTATATCTTATATTTGCAATTTGTAATGTAATAAAAATCGTAGAATTTATTACCAATATTTTCCACATTTATAATTTTTTTGTGAATTTGATATCATTATTTTAAAAATGTTTTTCAAAGTATGGTTTGCATCGATTTTCTTTTCTTTTATTAATGAACATAATGTTGTTTTAACTGTATGTGTCAAACATATATGTACTTGGCAGTTTAGGGTCGAATTAACTCGACTTTTGTAACCAGCGGTATTCCCAGGCTTGGGCCCTATTTTTGTTTATAATCCACGCTTGGGGCTTAGGGAGTCACGTGGCGAGCTTAACACACTCCCATCACCGTACCTAGTTTTCTTCACTTGCCTGAGTTTTTTTCTCTCGTGGCACAACTATAGAAACTGAGACGATCTGTATTATAAAGCTATATCTTCAAATCTGTCCCAACCTGGAATCGAACCCAGGACCGCTTCACAGAAAGCTAGTACGTTGTCGACGAGCCACTTCAAGGGCCGATTTTGTAATATTTTAAGCAGTTTTACAAATTCCATTTTGGACTCGGCATTTTCAATCTCGCAGGTGGTCGCAGTTGCATTGAAGCTTAAAATATAATTTCAATATGACCCTTTTGGGGGCAAAATCGCAAATTGGCACTCCAAGATTTAAAAGAAATTACATTTTTTGGTAAGGCTTAATTCGAAATACATGTTAGGTGATTTCTTTAGTTAAATGGTTTCTTTGGCATGGAAAATGTGGAGCATGTTAAATAGTGCGGTTACTCATAAAATACGTGTTAGAAAGTCGGCGTAAAACAACAAGCTAGATCACATTACTTATGTATGCATGTATATTTGTATGTATTTGGCATTTTGGAGTCGGATTAAACCGACTTTTGTCCTTCCCAGGCCTGGACCCTGTTTTTATTTATTATCCACGCCTGGGACAAGGGATACACATGGAGAGCATGACCCTTCACAGTGTCTAGCATACTTGGCCTACTTGATAGTTCTTTCGACACTCGCCTTTATAAAATAAGACGATTAAAATGGAAAACTACAGCTCTATTTAGGCCCCGACTGGGAATCCAACACAGGACCCCACCACGGAAAGCTATCACGCTGACCACCCGCGGGGCCACATTAGTTATAAAAATTTTAATTTTAAAGTTAATAATTTAACACAAGAATCCTGTTTCTTTTACTACAATCAATGAACTTGTTTTTAAAACACGGTTTTATTGTCCATTCAATATTGAAACAAAGGTTTCACGCGATATTTACATGCATCTTTAGGTGTATACAGATACTAAATGATGTGATTGTGTCAAAACATGTTAAATTAAGCATTCCGTTAAAATATAGAACATTATAAAAATGCTTAAAACGATAAATCCAAACACAAAATTCCCATTATAAATCCATACATTCTCGCTTTAAGGAGGAGACAAGTATCATACATATTTAACTACGTAAATATTAAATGTTTGCCATTCGTGCGCATTTTTTCCTTTTTTATACAATGCGTCCTTTCGCCTTCGAATGCGCTGTGTGCGACAAGTAGCTTTGGAAGCAATTTGCCTGAGGCAAGGTCGTGAAGAACATTCTTTATCGAGACGGGACGCAGCGCTTGACGCGTGGATGTGGCAGTCAAGGTACAAGAAAAATACAGCGCAGCTACTCGCTTGTAGAAATGTTCCTGCGCTGCTGTTTAGTTGTCACGTAAAATCAACGAATGAAACGACACTCACCGTGACCTCTGTTCTTTGGATTGTCTATCGCAGCGGATTACACCGACGCATCGAAGGTGTACAAAATCTCTCGAACATCAAATCCCCAATTCTCTCATTTATTTTGTCACGAACAAAAACGTTGACAAACATAGTTATAATAAGTAATACTACAAGTGCATTGGAAATTCTTCTCTACGAAGACAGATCTTGAAATACGACCATGTATAATTGTCTGACAATATGAGTACTTTTCGTGAAATTGTGCAGCAAATGTAGGCAATTTTTAATTTTTTAAACAAAAACGGCACCATTTTTTTCTTTAAAATTGCCCCTCATATTTGTCAAAAGACGATAAATAGTTGGACTAACTCATTTTTGGCGAATTCATTGTATTCTCGAAAATCGGAAAAACCAAAACTAAAAAATTGACGATGGAGGTTTTGCTTTAAGCAAATTCTGCTCTAAAAATCAGCTCTTTAATAACGTCATGTTCGCGTATTTTGTGCTTGAAAGTAATACAATCGGGGGGGGGGGGGGATCGCGACCGCGTAGACGAGCACGATCTCTGGCGGAGAGTTGTAGACGACTACCCGAACTCTACGTTTCACGGTGCGACTCACATCGTTAGGTGGAGGGAGGGAGTAGACACATGCTAAGCCCCGTGCTGCCTTAGTATCCTGTTGGGCTCATGGCAGTGGACCGATATTTTGGGCAAAGAGGAGAGACTTGTTCCCGGCGCATGTGAGTAGGGCTAGCCTGGATAGCTGCGAGTTCTGAGCTGGTAAGGCGGCCCGACCCAGGCAGTGTGTGGGGAGGTTGTTGTGAGGGCAAACTGCGTTCCGGCGGGATCCGGATACCTGCGTACTTGTGCGTCGGCAGGGAGTGAGAACAAAAGCGAAAGCTTAATTGCCCACCCCGAGGTTTACGCCCCCTGGTAGAGCAAGGAATTGTATGGGATGGCTGGCCACACAGGGTCAAGACTGTGCCGTTGGGTTGATTAAAAATGATTTTTCTAGGAGTAGCCACCCGGCTCCATGTGTCTAAGAGCGGACAATGGCTCGTGGGACCACACTCCCTACGGCTAAAAAGGTGGACCCTCCTTGACATGTACAAGAGCCAAACACACGGCTGTTCCGACCGATCGGGTGGTCTGGTGTACGGCCTTTTGCCCTAACCCGGCATGGGATGTTCGGTCTTTGGACTCTTGTTCCTGGACCTGACATATACGCTATAATACGCTTGTAAATAATGGCTTTGTACATAGTTTTAAGAATAGAAATAAGTACGGATCTCTTAAGGTAGACCTACAAGAATGTTTACAAAATGAATTGTATATATCGTAAGGTTTATGTAAGCTGAAGCTGAGTGGATGAGAGGCAGGAAGGAATGAAAAGACTACTGTCCACATTCGATTGTCCGATTGGGAGAAAACGAGATCTCGTTAGAATGGGACATCGTGAGAGGGATTAAATTTTGAAGGGCATCTGCAACAGTTGTTGTGACAAAGGGTCACAATCATGACACGGCCACTGTGAGATTTGCCGCCCTTCGAAAATCGTGCATCTCAGCCACAATCGAACCCTGATTGTCCAGGGGCCTGGAAGCTAATCTCTCTCTCCCAACGAGGCCCGTAAGCAACGGCTTACTGGAGGTGAGAATTTAGTCGACACGCGCATTATGAGATTAAAACAATAAAATACTTGCATTTTTCAGTCAAAATCGATATTGTTTCATTATTTGTGTATTTTTAGAGAGGTATTTGCATCAAATGAAACCATGGACACCTATTATGTGGCAGAAGGCTACATAGTTTTCGTTTAATTTCTGGGCGCAATGGAAATTAGATGGGACGCAATGGATATATGAATGGGTGAAAAACAATACGGTATATATGTGGCATTTTATAAATAATGAGAAAACAAGTTTATTTTAAGCTATATTTAAGTGGCAATGTATTTTCGTGGTTTTAATGAACAATTGAAATCCCGTGGTTTTTAATGATGAAACAAAGCATCCGACTTTATAGTGATATTGACTTAAATAAAGTGGTTTATCAGAATGTATAAAATGTCACATATACCGTTCTGGTTTTCACCCATATTTCATATAGTGGCCTTGGAAATTAGTACTGATATTTTAAATTAGTAATATATGGTCAGTAATACAGTGGCCTGCAGCAGCAATGCTGCTGAGCAGAATCATACCACCAAAAGTATTAAGTACACTGCTCAAGAACAACAAATAAAATACTCCCATATAACAATGCAATAAATTAAGTATTTTAACAAAATAAGCCTTCAAGAATACTGATGTCACATAGTATATCTAAAGAACAGTAATTTATTTCCCAAAAATATCAAAAAATTGCCGTTCTATAACGCAACACGGGAAAACAAATATTTAAATGACAGGCGGCCTCTTCCTTGCAATTTTACTGCCGCATGGCGTCAGTTTATATCACAAGAAATATTTATTAATCTTATGGTGTTATTTCGGGGAGACGGCGACTGGTCCTGGGTTGCGCCGCTATTTTCGCGGGCCGGGGCGACCTCTTCCGAGCAGACGTGCCCCTCGGGCATCCTCGGGCGCGTGGTTATGATTATCACTTTCTAGGCTAGATATCAGAATCGGTTTACTATATCCGAACTCAATTCATCAGTTTGTTTCACCATTCTTATTCACGTAGCCGTGATGTGAAGTGAAACCATGCGAAATAGACATTCCACAGAATACTCCACAAACAAAAGTTTAATATACCCCCATTCCCTCAAGGAATATTCTTCTTGAAGCTCAGAACCGACATCTTATATATGCATTGATATCCGTTCGATGCATCAGCACTCTCCGGTGATATCTAATGAAATATCATTTTAAAACTAAAGATCTGCGTAATTCCGACAGTAATTTCTTGAGTACATTTGAATAAGAAGACCACATACTTTAAGATCAACGCAATTTTTCTCTGATGTTTCTCATGATCAACGCCTATCTTAATCAAATTCAACTAGTGACGTGCAGTAGCAAACAGCTGCTAAAAACAAACACAAAAAGCTACATGCACACTGCTAAATAATGACAGAGCAAATACTCTCGTACATCACTGAAATAAATTAAATATTTTAACAAAAGCATCTTCACTAATATTGCAATAACATACCCAATTATATATAAATTTATAAATAATATTTATATTATAATATAATATAAATTTCTGCGCGCACACAAAATAACGAATGATTGATGTTTAATGATTCCCGGCATGACTACGACTAAGGTAGTTAGACCCGAAAGTGTAGTGCATGATTTTATCGCGGGAGATGGCGGTGATCTTCCCACGGTGGATGGCGAGATTCGGCGCCGACCTACAGCGGCTTGCGGTGATTTTCCCCAAGCAGGTGTCACCTACTATTGGGGCACCGCCATATCAGGGACAAGCTCTAAGCTCCCGAGTGGTGTCCAGAAATGTATGATAATGTTGTGCATGTGAATGTAAGTGTGTAAGTGGTGAGGATAAGACAAGGAAGAGGAAGGAAAGATCACACTCGGTCCGTGGCCCGTTTGTTAGAGTAGACCTCTAGTATTCGCATGGGGTTGATCGGAGAAACTACGGAAAACCAGAGCAACCAACCTCTACAATGTTCCTCCGAACAGCGGCAAAATTCAACCTAGCTGCCAAGCTGGTGTCGAAAAATTCTGTCACCGTCGGGACTCGCTTAGATCCTCCCGCTCAGAAGTTCTGCAGATGCATCAGTTGATACTTAAGCCACATTTGCTGGTAAAATATGAAATTGGTAATGCAGATGTTTTCATTCTTCCTGCATATAACCCGCAAGAATGCCTAATGTAAATAATTTCCGTTTTCGTTATTAGATGTTTTAAGCTCGTTTTTTGGATGTAATTGGACACATATACGATTTTGGGGGTAAATTCTTCACACTCTAAAACATCAGATTCAGTTAATCACTGCGTTTACGTCATATCTCTGTAACAAACATTCTGTAATTTTCGGTAACTTTCTGTACGAAATTTAGTCTCTAAACCGGAGGTCCAATGGTTCAAGACCCAACGGTGATGAATTTTCGACACTTGCTACGGCTAGCTCGAATTCAACCAGTATGCAGGAGAAATTTACAGGCCGATTGCTCGGATGGGTAGTCATCTGTGATATCTATCACAATAATTGATGAATGTCGGAGCAGTATCTTAACAAACAGGCTACGATCCACGCTCTCTCTTCTCTTCCACATCATTGTCTCTTCCTGCGTTTACACGCGCGCACACACATGTACAACACTACCACACATATTGATAAATCAGTACGGGACGGTAGTTGGGTTGGAGCGGTACTCCATTCAGGGGGGGGGGGAGATAGGTGAAGTGGGTCTCTCCGTATGCCAAGCCTTCACGCTCCCGCGGGCATTCTGCACTTACGAGCCGACCGTCTGCCCGCGATAGCGCCGAAAGTGCAAGCAGTGGGGGTAGGACGCTTTTCAGGGACGGGAGAAGACTGATGTGGAACGATGCGGCGCGGCGCGTAGAGTGTATGCCGGGGTGTCTAATGCATGCTGTGAAATCATTTCCCCACTTATGTAAATGAGTGATGTCCCGTATTTTAAGCTATAATGACAATAATTCACTGTTTAAGTTCTTCTGTGGACTGGTGCGTATCCGCCTTTGTATCCACCACTGTTTGTATTACTTTCCCGTATACGTACGTTCCGTACGTAGTATAGGGAAAATTGTGTAATGCTGCGAAAAATCAGTTTCAAGATTTCGACTGAAAATTTTGGAGCCTCCTGATACCGAAAAAGTGCTTTTTCTTCAAAAGTCCGCCCGTCCATCCGTTCGTCCGTCTAGTGTCACTGAACACTACATTAAACATGAAATGATTAAATGACATTCAATTAGGGACGCACCTGATTACTACCTGTTTGTTGCTCAAACCCATATTACATGACTATTTAAAAATCTAATTTTGAAGAAAAGATTTCATTCGGAAAAAAATCTTGCTTAAATATTGAAGTTGGGGAAGACACCGAAAAAAAACTTTTTTGGTTTTCGATATTTCATTTAGATCAATGAAAACCGAACCTGTGCTACTTTTTATAAGAGTACTTTGCTTTATCCGAGAGAGAAAATAAAGAAATATTTTGAGTAATTTCTTTTAAAACTCTGAAAATGTCATTGAGACTTCATGTAAAGTATCCCCCAAATCAAAATATCAATTTCAAATTCGCAGGACCTCGAGTTCAGTAAGATCCATCGGAGTAAACTAACTTTGGAGAAAATCTTATAAATTTAGGTGGTAATGTTGCCTACAGACTAACGGAAGAACGGACGGACGGGCGGACGGGCGGAAGTTTTGCCGTCAACAAATTTGTATCTTCCAAGAACCCATAAATCGAGGATTCTGACTACACAAACGTATTAGAGGAAGAAATTTACTACGTCTAGGAGCAAGAACTTTCAACTCTTTCGTTCTCAATCCCCGCGATACGAGTTCTTCATAACTTTTCACTGGAAGTACGTCCTTTTTACTACTTAGTAGACGAGAAAGTAAAAAAACAGTAACAATTCTCCAATAAGAGAAACAGAGTTTTCAAATATTTAATTTGTCATACGAAGATTTCGATCAGATAAAGTGGTGTACGTTTCACTGACGTGGCGACAGCAAGTGTGCGATAACACTTACCGGCAAGAGAGGTAAAAACAGCAATTCTTGAACTGATGTTTTTGCAGCTAGAGTATTCTTGTAATTTTTTGCGAACACATGACAACTGACACTCAAATTTTTAAATCTTCTTATTCGCAAATGATTTATACTTTAATTTATCGCTTGAGAAGTTTCTTCACTAGTCCTTCCAATACAATCAACGTCAGCGCAAAATTTTGCCTTGGACACGACTTTAACAGGCAAGTAATGACCTGAGTTTTGAAGACGTGGAAGTCGTCGTGCCATCCGTGCACCGGCTCCTGCTCACGAGCGTTCACTGATAATTGTCACTCGCGCTGCAGCTTGCGAACTACGACACGCGTCACCAAACTCTGTTGTTGCGCAAGTAACGAATGAACGTCACCATGATAGTCTTACTCACGCAAATTTCCCGGATGTGCAGAGGATCCGAGAAGTACTTTATTTTCAAATGCTATCTTACTTCTTCGCCTTCCCGCTCCTCACCAACGAGGCGACATTATTTATAACGATTTACTGCATCAATTCCAATAAAGACTCAAAATATAGTGTGAATTTTGGTATTCAGTATGGCTCGGNNNGCTTGCTTGCTGGTGTTCAACCATCGTTTATATTTTTTTGAATGATTTTAAATTTCATTCACAGGTTATTTTGAATGAATAGATCATGAATTACTATTTCTCCAATATAATTTTTATTTTGAGCTGTGGTTCGTTTAAAGCCTCGCACTCACAAAATTTGCAGTCGTGACAATAAAATGAGCTGTTCCTCGAATTCACCTGTATTTTTTGTGTGCGCCAAACATTTAAGAATCGTAATCGACTAGTGCATGTACAATGCGGTTTGCAGTGTGTCTACAAATCTCGTTCCGCCCAGTGCGTGTTAAGTTGGGGCAACTAAAGGAAGATAGAAACTTGTCCTTTTTACATATTATTACTTATTATCTAAGGATTTTTTTATAAAAAGGTTATTTTGGATAGGGCGTCTCCGCCAGAAATAAACAATAAAGAATTTATCAGGTCGCTCTAAAATCGATGGGTTAATTGGTGCTATTGGAACGAAATTAGGCGGTACAATTTCGAGACTTGCGTGCGCTGCGCCATTTGTTATACAATCAAGAGCCAAAAACTGGTACAATTGCCTAATATGGTGTAGTGCCCCCGCGAGCACACAGAAGTGCCGCAACACGACGTAGCATAGCCTCCACTAATGTCTGAAATAGTGCTGGAGGTAATCGCCACCATGAATCCTGCAGGGCTGTCCACAAACCCGTAAGCGTACAAGGGGTGGAGGTCTCTCCTGAACAGCACGTTGCAAGGCATCCCAGATATGCTCAATAACGTTCATGTCTGGGGATTTTGGTGGCCAGTGGAAGTGTTTAATTTCAAAACAGTTTTCCTGGAGCCATTCTGTAGCAACTCTGAACGTGTCGGCTGTCGCATTGTCCAGCTGGAATTGCCCAAGTCCGTCGGACAAGACAGGATGCTTACGTACGTGTCACCTGTCAGAGTCGTATCTAGACATATTAGGGGTCCCATATCACTCCAACTGCACACACCCTATATCATCACAGAACCTTCACCAGCTTGAACAGTCCCCTGTTGATATGCAGGGCCCATGGATTCATGAGGTTGTCGCCATACTTGTACACGTCCAGCCGCTCGAAACAATGTGAACTTGACTCTTGAGACCAGGCAATGTATTTTTAGTCATCAACAGCCCAGGGTCGGTGTTGACGGTCACAGGCGAGGCATAAATCTTTGTGCCATGCAGTCATCAAGGGTACACGAGTGGGCCTTCGGCTCTGATCAATAATATCTCGCTGAATGGTACGCACGCTGACACTTGTTGATGGTACACCATTGAAATCTGTTGGAATTTGTGGAAGAGTAGCACTTCTGTCACGTGAAATGATTCTCCTAAGTCGTTGTCGGTCTCGTTCTTGGACGATCTTTTTGCGGCCGCAGAGATGCCGTAAGTTTGATGTTTTACCGGGTTCCCGATATTCCCGGTACACTCGTGAAATGGTCGTGCGGGAAAATCCAAATTTCATCACGACCTCAGAGATACTAAGCCCCATCTCTCTTGCGGTGATTATAACACCACGTTCAAATTGGCCTACTATTGTAGCCTACTATTGTAGTAGCAGTAACCGATCTAAATAACTGTGCCAGACTCTGGTTGTCTTAAATAGTCGGTGCCGACGGGAGCGCCGTATTGGTTCCAGATCTCTTTATTTCAATACGCATGGCTTTTACCTGTGTTTTGGCTCTTTAGCGTAGTTTGCGCAGAGATAAAGAACTTGAACCCAGGAAGAGCTCTAAATACAAAATTCAGATACGCGCCAAACACCATTATTGCTGAGCTCTGGTAACGAAAAAATGAATAAATCCAGTTGCTAAATATAGAAAAAAATCCTCTAATACAAGGTGTAACCAGAATCCATGTTTTGTGGGTCCTTGATCTCAAAAAATCGGTTGACGGCAAAACGTCTCTCCATCTGTCTGTGGAAAACGCTAGCGACTAAATTGTTCAGCTGATATTCTCCAAAATTGATATTTACAAATCGCTAGAGCTTCTATTGAACTGATGGCTAATGTCGCGGATCCTTGATATTTGAAGTTAATTTTTTTTAAATATTGGAGGTACTTTTCATGAAGTCATGAGACATTTTCTAAATTTTTTAGAAAGGTTCCAAATTTTTTGATTCAATTTTGTTGTTGTATAGTATGAAGTATGTTTGGGCAATGGTGTTTGTCTCATTTTCGTTAAAATCCCTCATTTTTCGAAAATTGCAAAAAGAATTAGAAATCTTTTCGGCGTTTTCGTACAACTACAATTATGAAGAATTAAGAAAATTTTCTTAACGAAATATGTTCATCAAACACAGATCTTCAAATACGGTCATATTCAATTTTTCGAAAATATAAGTATTTTTTGCATACTTTGGGGTCAAAGATATGTAATTTTTAAATTTTAAACAATTATTTTCTCAGAAATGGCTCCAAATTTTTCCTTGCTTTTGTCACTATGTAGCAAATAAAGGTAAAGAAAATGGTTGGATTTACGATCAGCGCACTATCTGTATTTCCTGAAAGTGGAAAATAATTTGAGTTGGTAAATTCGAATTCCTCGCTCTTCATTTGAGGCGGTGTCACGACATATGACCGCCGAGTCATATAGTCAATATATAATAGCCTTAATTGAAATTAACCGAAATAGGTTTTATCTATCAAACATACGATTTAAATATAATATGAAAGAATTTGGTATTACCACCGTACGCGGCAAGGTTGCATCGATGGATATTTGAGACGTTCATTGTTGAACGGCTGAATGATGGGATATATAAGGTAAAGTAGCTTTATTTACTTAACGTTAACATTATAATGTTCTCTACGTTCAATAAAATTCAGCTTTATTAAAGTCGGGAAGAATGTATGTAAAGATATGCATAAGCTAATGATTACGTAATTTCGAATGCATTCATAATGCGATATTTTGGATGGCCTTTAGTTCTGGATGTTCAATTTATATGTATAATTCGTCCATTTCTGATTTATCAACGCCGCACTGGCAACAACGTACTGCAGCGAAAGTCGCTACCGCCATCCCTGCCGCGGATGGATCGTATTATTTATTAACTTAATTTTTTTAAATTCTTTCTTTAAATTTTCTCCTTGCATGAATCGAGGGACGGTAACAATATTGCGCGTAAAAATTTAAATGCACAGCTTAAAAAAAAAAAAGAGCACATTTCGTGTAATTTGCGTCTCGAATTTATGCAATTTCTAAAAAATATTATATTCTCAAAAACTGCACCCATTTATTTCATTACATTTTCTCCTGGTATGTAACAACGGACGATTAAAAATATTACGCTGGTCCCATTAATTTCTTCTGTTTAATTTCCAATCATTTCGTAACAGTCAAAATTTAGACCGCAGTCAAAACCATGAATTTTAAAATCTTTTCGAAGAAAAAAAGTTAAATTTTTATAACATTTAAGAGCTCAGGTTCGATGTTTAAAGCTTCCAGCAACTATCCGCTGGTGATGAATACAATGAAGCAAGAATGAATGATGCGTGAATGGAGGGAGGAAAACAACACGAAAGAGACAAGAACATTACCTAGTATTAAGGGAAAAATGTTGTTTGTTCAAGTTGGGTACTACGCCAAAGTACTTACGTATTAGCTGTACAATTAGATTAAGCAAAAATTACATTGGTTATGAAGAAAAGACCCCACACACACACACACTTCTTATAGCTGGTAAGACAGCAGCATAATGTAAGCCAAATCACAAAAATAAATTCCCGACTCCTCAGAAGTAGTCGGGGGGGAGGAAAGAAAAACCTATCTGCTATTTAAAAATGAAAGAGGTAGTCGATATTTGGACCTTCTTTATCCGTTGTTAATTTATAATAACAAAGTTGCCATCCGAGGACGTGCGTCACCTAGCACGTCGCCGAGTAAGACTAAATAAAATTAAGATAAAAGATAAAATAAGAAAGAATTAACTCGGGTTTTAGGTTCTTCAAAGTTTGCAACTGCATACTGAAACGACAGCTTACACGTCCATTGCTGCATTCTAGATATTGAACTATATTTTTCCACGACGGATTACAGAATATCCTTAGCGTTCCACTAGGCGAAGGCATTTTGTATGATTCAGCTAATATCGCAGTAATATGCATCATTGGGATTTCCCTGCACCTGACTCAAGGTGACCACAAGCCGAGTTGAAGAAAGAGCGAGGGGAGCATGCGATCCTCCGCATGGACACTACCAACATCGTTTCAAAACACTGTTATTTTATTTTTAATTAATTCTTTCTTTTCCTCTACATGGCTTTTATGAACTTTAACTACTCTATTTCGGAGATTCAAATTCTTTACCAAAATAATGATACGTAGTCGCTGAAAAAATTGCAATTTTCGCTTTAAGAATGAACTAGGCCGGCAAAGCAAATCCCAACTATAGTTTCTTTTGAATTTTCTTAATTTGGATCTATTGATAAGCATATTATTTTCGAGAAAAATTGGCTTACAACCCAGAACTAAAACAAATACAAATGAAAGTTGACTTACAGTGAAAAGCAGCCTGAATAGATGTGACGTCAATAAAATTGAAAACTGGTAGTTGTTACCACATCTTATTTTTCTGTTAATCTTTAAAAAATTCGAATCTATATTAACTAGTGTGCTACAGCAACAGCAAAAATGCTGCAGATCAAGAACTGCTCAAGAACAAATAAAATAGACCTACATTATAATTATATCACTGCAATAAATTAAATATTTTAACAAATACAGTTTTCACAAATACTACAATAATTGTGTGTGCGTGTCCATACAAAGAAAAGACATCGCTGTTCCATAACACAACATGGGCATTGTAAATATTTAATGACAAGGGGTCTCCTCCTTGGAGCTTTACTGTTGTAAGCAGTAATGCAAGTATGAGAATTGACTAAATACATTGTATGACTAAAATCAGCAAGGAAATAAAAGGGATTCAAAAACAAACACTTTAATGATATATTATGTATATTGATAATTACAACAAAATTATTTACTACTTTACACCTATGAAAACATAACAATTGCATTATGGGATACATAGCACAAATATTCTTTACACTTTCTAATATTCATCTGTACAAATCCAAAAGAGCATCTCAATATGAGGGAAACTTAGGTGACAAGAAACCACAAAAGAGAACTAACACTTTTGTTTTCTTGCAGGCACATTCTACAAAACTGCAAATTATTAACTACTGCAACCATATATGCCAACAAATGTGTACCTCTGGCTCACAGTAAACAATAATTTTGTTAAGATATCACCTTTCACCTACAAATCATTAAATTAAGTCTTGTACATTGAATCTTATGGTAGGCACACATTTATGAGGTAAGTATCGATTAATGAAATTTCTTCATTAATTTTTTTGTCACATTTCCTCCATTAGTTTCCTGTTACAATAAGCCATTCTAGCAAAAGTCAGTACCATGGTGTGCTTAACAAATACTATTCTAAAGTACACAATCTAAAATATGAACTAATGAACAATAAATTTATGCATTAGAAGTGGGACAAAATATCTGCATAACAAAGTAATAAATTATATTATATGTATTAAATTTTAAGAGAATATTCCTACACCTTGTCAATTAATATTCTACATTTTATTCAATATTCCCTCTGTAAACAATTGTATAAAAGTAGAACAATGGGATTAAATTATATATAAGTGGAGTAAGTTATATATAATAATGAAAGATGTTAGGAGGACTACTTCTACTTCTAACATATTTTGTCACAACTCCATAGTACATATTCTGCCACTTCTCTGTACATTTAAAATTAAATTACTACAGCACAATACTTTCAATAATGTCCTAAAATAATTTATCAATCCTCTTCTGGCAAATGGCACTCAGACCTTGTACATGAAACAATTTTTTGTACACACAAGGCCAAAGAATTCAAGATCACTGCAATCATTAGTCTCCTGTTGCAGTGAAAGTAGCAGAACGTCATGTCAAGAAATTTTGGAACATTAAAACATTTTGTGAGAGAAAATAATAGTAGAAAGAATGTAATGTATATGTATATATGTAAAATTTAGAGCAAAACATTGTTTAAAACATTACAAAATTAGAAGGCACACACAACATTTGGTGTAAATGAACTCAACATAAAGTTGTAATGCCTTTTGAAATAATTATGTTTTTACTTCACCAAATATTTGGGAAATGTACATGGATGTATGCAATAATGTAAACACAAAAGTACTACATAAAGTGAGAAAGTGAAAATAATTATCTGATGTATTATACATTTTTTGTGACTGAATTTCATTTCGAATGGGAATCCAACATAAATCCAAACAAATAAAAAGTCACCGCAAAAAATTAAAAATTTTCTTTGTTGATTATAAATAACTACATTGATACACACATAAGAATTAGTCAAAAATCTTGTACAGGAAAATGCTTGATAATTATCAGAAGCTAGGTTCACATTGAAGGTGATGAGCATCATTATTATAATACCAATTAATTATTTATTATTTAATCTGATTTGTGCGAAGTACAAAAGCTTATAATGGCCATTCTTTGTTACTTCCAATATGTATGTAGGTTGTTCCAGTAACATAATACTGAAATTGTTAGCTTTTCAAAATACAATTTATTTTCTAAAGATTAGAAAATTTTGAACACTATCGCCGTGGAATGCAACAGAAAAAATGGAATCAATACAAACATGAAAATTTGCAAAATAATCAAAAATAAGGCAAAATGGTGTTAAAATTACTTGTAATATTTGGAAGGCAAAACCATGAAAAAACTACACAATTTTCAAAGAAAATCTGAGGAAATCATTCAGTTACGTAAATCAGAGATGCTCAAATGCAAGACACGAGGCCAGGCTGCACGCAGTGGTCCACAGCAATGGCTTGCATTACACTAGACTAGAGCAGACCAAACTTTCTCACGCCTGCTGTCAGGCTGACTCGAGCAGCAGGACAGGGGCTGGACCAGGGTGTGCCAAAATGGCCACTCACATGTGTTAACACAATCATGCAATTCATAAGAGCCAATAACAATGAATGAAACATCACTGTAGTGAATAAGAAAAAAAATGTTGACACTTTTAAGATTCTCAATTTGCTATCCTTTTCATTAAATTTTTTTTTAAGAAAGTCAATGAGTCATTGACTTAGGTCAAAAATATTATTTGCAGCTAATGCAACTGATTTAACAAAGATTCAAGTTCATGTGAATTTTGGATTTAAGTTCCTAGATATTACTGTATGATTTGTGAGTTTTTTTACGAAAAAGGCTATCATCTAACTGCTAAAGAATAAGTGCTGCATGAAGTAATGCTGGTTCTCTGAGAGCCCAATGCTTAAGGTGCACATCAGATCGACTGTGTTTGCCAAACACGACATCAGAAGTTTTAAATCTAATTTATATGTGAATACATTACATTATGTATTAAATTTAAATATATGTAAACAATTATGCATACTTAATACTTGGTTTTACAAATCTGTAGATAAATGGTACCAAATAATGAACTTAATTGTATGATTTACAAGCTTTTCATGTCTTAAGAGTTAGGCATTTACTTAATATCCCTTTTAATATGATCAACTGGATCAGAACAAGTGATTTTATAGAACTTAAATTTTTACCAAACTAAGATTATAATACGCTTGTCAAAATTAAAATATCTCAGTCTTGCATGAACAATTAACTGAACTTGTAATAACATTACAATAGCTAAATATTATTTAACTACATCACTAGTAGGTATTATGTACTGAACATGCAACAATTTTAAAGATAAAATATAAAGTAATAAAAACAAGCACTAATATTCAACATATCTTAGTGTCAAAATTTTCATTCTATTTGTCTGAGATTTGAAGATTTTTTTTCTTTATTTCATATCAGCAAAGATATAAAGTGTCTTTTATCAACTTAAATCTGCAGTGTCCTTTCTATTGATAAAGGAGCCAGACCACTGAAGTGTTCACTTGACTTCTAAGGTAGTTTTTGATCAAATTTCGAAAATGAACTTTCAACTTTGGCCACTGTAATGGAAAGATAATCGTACGCATACACACTAAATAACGCCATGAATAGCTGTAGAAGGACCCTCAAACAAACAATAAAATTTTAGAGTACAAACAAAAAACATTTTATTCTCTCAATAAAGTTTTGAAACTGCAGGAAAAATCCAGTGTGTGAAGAGACTGCCAATCAAAGAATTAAAAAGGTATCTTTTGCTATCAGTACTTTTTGTCAGCATACTTAAAAATATAATAAAAATGGCGGTCGTAGACAGTTAAAAGCAGTGGACATATGCTCTTTTGACATTTTTTTTTGTACTGAATTTGAATTGTTAAACATAAAACTGATTTTATTGAAACAAAATTCATATGTGCTACATGATGAAATTATATTTGGCCCTAGTCAATCTCATGGCCATATTTGAAACTTCTGGTTAAAAAACTTTTAACATCATATACAGAATTACTTTCATTATATGACATGTTTCTTGCTTCTTCAGATTATCCCTTGTTCCTGGATAGGCAATGTCATTTGAACTGATGTGAGTGTATTATGATGTAAGACAAAGGTGTATGATGCCACTTCATTGATAAATGGCAAAGCTGTCACAACCCCTAGAGACCTTGGGTCATAAATAAAATGAAAAAAAAGTACTGGTAGCAAAAAGACACCTTTTTAATTCTTTGATCGGCAGTCTCTTCACACTGCAGGAAAAATCCAGTGTATTTCTGCCACCAAGTTTTAAAGGTATTTAATTGGTACAAATTCTAGATTCACTTTAACAATAGTACATTTAAGAAAAGAACTTAGAATTTTTGTATTTCATTTGTCATATGCTTTGAATTCTGTCATGTTTGCGAAGATCTAGTTTGATAATAGAAAAATCTCTATCATATGGCAGAAAGGTGTGACCCCTGACAGGAAAACAAATGTTATATTATCTTGAATTGTTTCATAACTACAAGATGTAACAGAAAATAAGTGAAGTTCACCAAACTGTGCCCAAATAGTGAGCAAGAATGGTATGAGGAAATAACATATAATCTCATCAGGATCATTTCTTGCCAGGCCCTAATGGTAGATTTAAATCTCAGATAACATATTTCTTGCAGAATTGTTTTTAGCAAGATTAGGTTCTGCATACAATCAATGGCAATAGATATTACTTTGTTGCTTTTTCCAATATTTGCATCAGACCGGTACACCTCTAGAAAATCTGTAGTCAAACATCAAAGTATGGAATTCTCAGTACGTTTTTCACTGTAAATTAGTTTCATGAACACTCTTTCTATTATTTCATAAATAGATTTAAAAAAATTATTTGTTGGAAATCATTACGAACTGCCAAAAACAAACATTTTATGAGTTTGGGAATATGTTAACTTCACTTTTTTTCCCTTACAGAATGACTTTGGGAATATGTTAACTTCACTTTTTTTTCCTTACAGAAGAAATACCATTTCTCCCTTCATTCAACAATGAGTTTCATTGTTGCATTGTCAAAGGCTACAATCAGTGGAGGGCAGGGACTCGTGGAAATGTCATTGCGATATTTAAAATTCACTGTGCTTCTGTCAATGCGTCTTTGATTTCCAATGTTGTAAATTGTGGTCAGATTTCTATTTGATCTTGTAATATTGATTATTATCTAATACTGCATATTAAAGCACATTATAATCCTTATTGATTGTGTGTATCTAAAAACATCAAACTGCACTGTAACTGTTTCAAAGAAAAAAATAATTTCCTATTATTTACAACACTTCCCACAATTTACACCATTTTCCTTAGGGTCCCACGAAAAGTGTAAAAAAGGAGTTTTACTGTAATTTTAAAAGCCACTAAGATAAGCTAGCTAAGTTAGCCACGAACTACGCTAGCTTTGGTTGTACATAAAAACTAATATGCTTTTCTAAAAAAGCTTTGTGCCTGGCTTTGTTAAGTGTATTAAATGAGAATCACATTACAACTCAATAGAAATTTCTGATATGAATAGACAACTGCTGCAGCCAGTTCGTGAACTATTTGAAGTTATTCTTCTACCAGTATCTGATATCTATTAGCTTCTTTGACAAGGTTGAACACAAATTTTTTATGTTGAACCATCATTTTGATAGTGCATATTGTCTTAATTGAACACCGCTGGAAAATTGCAGCAAAAAAACAAGTTCCACACTAATGCTGCCATTAAAAAAGCAAGACAATCCAGATCATTTAAGGTCTTGAAAATTAGACGCAAATTCCTAATCATTAAAGCAGCAGTATCCCAGTCATTAAACATGTCCAATGAAAAATGCTAAGGCTACTTGGATACTTGCTGAGAAGTCAGCACCATGGGGAGCTAAAATCAAAGTTTTGATGACACAGTATTTATTACACAATTGATCTGAAACCAGAGATCAAGATGGACGACTTTACCATGATGGAAGTACATACACTTCCTGTAAGAGTTAGTTTCTCTGAACATAAAATAGTCACTTTTCAATTGTTTGAATTTCAAAATCACATGTGAGTGCTGCAATTCCTAAATATGTTGAAAAACTTATGGATCTAATAAAATTTGAGTTTAAGTATTCTTATAACTTTTTTTGATGAGTTTATTTTATATACTTACAAGTTTATACACTTTTTATTGATTTCCCAAAAAAAAGTTTTGGCACTTAGCTGCCTTGACTTTGCAACACTGAATTTAGTGACACGAAAGAGGAAATGCAACTTGGCATTGATGGTATTCCAATATGTTAATATGTCATTGAAACTCCACAAATGATTACAAAATTATCCACGTAACTGATGGAAATTTGGACTATCCACATTTTCTTTGAGAATTACATTATTAACTTATATAAACAATTGCATTTTTTAAATGTTGCATTTATGCAACAAACATCTACGCAAGAACTGTGCTGCTTTCTTTGATTCAATTGTCAGACCTCACACTTTCACTTCCCATGGAGTAACTGGCTGTACACCTATAACATGAGGAATATTAAATCCAGTAGTTTCAGTTACAAATTATTTTAATGCCAGTTATTAACTTTACCTATTACCCTATTGCGAGTTTATAATATATCAAGGTCTAAAGGATTTGCCAATTCTTCAAAGCAGGCAGACTATATACGTTAACGGCAAAATTCAATGAAGAATGTTGGATATTATGGGCAATGGTATTTCATGTGGTTATTCCTTACATTTTCTATTGAGATTGTTTGCTGTTTTCCTTTGAGATTGTGTGGAAAACTTTTGCTGCTCAACAATGCTCTACAATATGCACAAGATGTCTTAGGTTGAGGTGCAAATTAAAAAGAAAACTGAAAAAACAGTTTTTATCAACAGTTTTTATCAACACAAAATTCATGCAAAATATTGTTGTTGTTGTTGTTGTTGTTGTTGTTGTTGTTGTTTCAGTGCCATCATCAGAATTTTCTTTTGAAGGGAGGTCAATAAGTTAACATTTGATACAATAACAATCAAAACTGATGGCCTTTTAATGTAACATTTTGTATAACCTGTTCACAAAATTTTAGAATGATTCTACCACACACAACAATGAACAATTTAATATCAACTATTTAATTTTTATACCACAAATGTAAAATTGGTATACTTAACATTTGCAACTTCCAAAAGGCAAGCACGACTTGATCACACAATGTGATTAATTTTTTCTTCTCCTTTTATTCTTTTTCTTCCATTTTGGGAGGGAGTTAAGCCTGATGGTCACAGGTGGCAGGCGGCATAGTTCTTCAGCAATGTAAGGTCTTTGTAAGTATTACACAAGTAAATGAGATTAATGATTCGTTGTTGAATGCAATAACTTAACATTCATTAACATAAAGACATGATGTATCATTAAAGAAAACATATTAATAACAATTGTACTTGACAAATTTAAATACCATACAAATTTCTCATCAGTCAAATTGTGAACACTTTTATGTGATAATTTTTTGCTTTAATAGTGTTTAATATCAACATCAGGTCTACTGAATCCTTCCAAATGTTCGGTATTAAACATTAATTTTACTAAAGTTAACGTAAAAACAACAAAGCCCAGTAACTTAAGATTTAATAATGGCACAATGCCACAGTTTCACAATTCAAAAGTGCAAGAGTCGCACAATGTATTAAAAAAGCCTTGCTACAACGGATGCAAATGTTTCTATAAGCTGTGAAGCACAGGTCCAGAAAACATACATGTTTAAGACTCCTTGAAGAATTCTACTGCTTTATTATTACTTCCTGAATTTCAATTTTGTTTCTGCAATGTATTCTGCAAAGATGCAAAATATAACTATCCTATGACAAGATTGGTTGGTTACCTATAATTTAAATTGGTTACAGTGTTTTCAGGTTTTAAAGATAAAGATACTTCTGATCATACCAATACATCCATTTACCAAACAGATCAGTAGCTATTAACAATTACAATTTACCTGTACCATGAATTACCAACAGAAAGAGGCAAAAAAGGAAATTTCTTACAACAGATGATTGTTCAATGATAATGCACCAATATATAAAAGCACCATCCAACACTACCATAACAATGTCAACATTTAATGATGTTTCCTTGAATCAGTATTTATATGACTTTAAAATTTGGTTTCTTTGGTTGAGTTAGCACCACTGTCAAAAGCGTTACAGCAGTTTCCATATTCAGCAACATAAAAAAACAGGAGAAAAATAATTTGCCATCAATTTCAAGATAAATGATTTTCCTTATTTTAATGAAACTTATTTCTGTGAATTTTCTTTGGCTTCTTGAGAATACTTTTTTCCATAAAGATGACTCTGAAAACCTTAAAATCCGATCAATATGACATACCCCGAGTCATCAACTAGCAATCTCAAGGTCATGGAGAATAGAAGCAGAGTAACAATGATTATTTGTATAGAGTTTGGCTTCCAAGAACTTGACCCATAAAAGTATGTATCCAGGAGATTATGGAAAACTACAAACAGCTCACTCTCTTGTCATTCTCTTCTAAGTAAATTTATTGAACAGCAAAGTTCTTTCTTTTCCAAAAGAATCACAGTAAATTTTCCAAAACTCATTTACAGGACTTGTGTGTTATTTAAATCAAAGAAACTCCATGAATAATATAAGTTATATTTTGCAGACCATTCCTTGGATATTAGACAAGAATATTACATGTATGATTACTGAACATACAATTTTCTAGAATTTGGTGCATAATCATGAACAGTCATTTTTCTAGTTTTTTCTCATAAATACCATTATATGATTAAGTACTATAATCAAAATTCTGCACACAAAAATATTACAACTCCTCCCTTAGTTCACAGATTTTACAAACAAAGTAATACATTTACCATAACAATCATTAAAAGAAGTTCTTTGAATAAATTATATTAACTAAATGAGATTTTAATGTACCATACATCAGTTCTATAAATCCTTGTCAGACCTGAGTCAACAACAACCAAGGGATTTTAAATATATTTAGCAAATCCACGATTTGATACTTGAGAGTGAAATGCAACAAAACATTATGCTGTCACACGTTATAAGTTTTTACTAAACTTATCTACTTTAGAATTTTTACCCAGCAGCCACAGAATTCATAAAAAATATCATAAAATATTATTTAGTATAAATGAAGAGGGTAAATGAAACTTCTCAGAAGTTTAAGTTCAGTCCATGAGTCCTTGCAAGAGGAGTAATTCCTTTTGCACAATAATTGAGTTTTCAAATGTTGCATGCATTATGGATTTTAATTTATAACAATATTATTTGCATGTTGATAACTATGGCAAGAGTCAATTAAAAATAATTGAAAATTGTGTTCAAAAAAGAATATGTAAGTTCCTCTTTGTTCATCTTGTCATTTTAGCACATTCTTTAATATGTAATACCTATCGTAAGTGTCAGTGGAGATTTCAAAACTAAACAAAAATGTGCCCTTTGTTTCTTCATTTTTAATTTTATTTATTTGTATCTATTAGTAATTAAAAATGTCAGTATGTTTAGTAGATGAAACTTTTCTCATTTCCTAGGATCACAGGTTTTCTTTGGGCTAGTGTCAAACATCCTTGGACCTTCTCTTTCTCTTGAAATACGCTTTCCATCCCACTCAAGCCCAACTCTCAAGCAAACTAAGACTTCAAAATGCAATTCATACTCTGTGAGCTGAACTGTCCTAAGAAATAGTTCCCAGAGGACCACGAAATCAATTTCACTCACAAGGCATGCTGTGATGGTCATTGATAAGTTCCCTCAGAGAGAGAAAAGGGGTTAGCAAATTTCGTACCGAAGTTTCAGAATTACTGAAATACATGCATTGTTATTTTATGGGCACATGTATTAAATTCATCTGTTTTTCCTTAAACGCAAAATAACCTACCTGCCGAAAGAGCAAATGTAAATGTCACCATCCCAAGTAATCTGCCAATGAGTCACATCGCAAGATGATACTACATAAACCGTATACACACAACTCTTCTTCTTTTTATTTTATTATAGTTCAAAATCTGTAGATGTACCATTTAATAGAGGTCAATCTACAAATTGTGCCTAGTTGCTGGCTGCAGGAACCTGGTGGCCGCTCAAAAGAGGGAATTTTTACACTGCCTTATGTAAAAATCAATCGATTATAGAAAAAAAGATTAATGGAGATGGAAGCTCAATCAAGGTGGTTAGTTGTGCATGTACAGAGGAACAATTTTCTGAAGACATAGTACTAAACTTCAAATAGTAACCAAATATGGAGTTCAGAAAATTTCTACATATATTCTTAAACCAGGTCGGACAAGGATGTCAAAATATTTCTTTGTTATCAAAATAGAACCTTCAATCATTCCATTAATTATGAACACAAAAACATGACTGTAGGTTCTTTTCATACGTTTTTCGTCTTTATTATACACTCAATTGTAGCAATATTCCAATCAAAAGCATCATTTTAATGACCATACCTTTTACAGTGGACTCTGATTAATTCTATTTGTAATAAAATTCCAAATTGTTGCTGAGCAAATGGTTCCAACACACCACAGCACCCAGAGGAAGAAATGGCATTGTCAATGTTGAGAAAATATGTTATTTTTGCTGTTGTTGTTTATTGCACAAACATAAGCTGCAGTTAAACTGCAGGGATAGAATAAGTCATTAATATTTCACATTCCTCAAATTTTTAAGCACTAAAGTGTTTATATTTTGGATGATAATAATAAAATATATTAGTCCTAAAGTTTAGAGTTGCTGGTTACAAACTACTCAGTACCTACTGGCTTTATCTGTTTAAATCTATTTACTTTAACAGATTTATTTTATTAAATGGATTTGTTTGTAAATTTAGAATTTTTTGTCCAATTTTGAATTAAATAGAGACCACTGCAATCATCATATTTTGTATGGAATGTCAAAAGTCAATTGACAAGTTTTAAAGAAGTTAAAAATGTCATAATAAAACAAAAGAATCTGATGACTAGAATTCTTATAGCCAACAAGTTTTTTGTCAGTTCAACAATGATATGAAAGACAACTAATATTACAATATAAATAAATAAACAAACAAACAAACTCAAAAGGCATGCTTAACTTCACTACAACGTAAAGGTACTTTCTGGATGTACAATGCAGTCCCATAACAGTTCAGGAACTGACATTGCAAAATAATTTCACAAACAATACCCAATTTGTGAAGACTTCAGACTGTATAAATGTACTCATTCAACTTTCTCTACAATCTGGATATTCCAACTATAATTACATTAAAAGGCATCTTTTATGTTCTGAAATTGACGAACAGCTAGGTCCACAGGTAGATCAAATTTATAAGGAGTCAATTTATCCAGACTCTCAAAACTATCTTCAGCTCCTGAAACAAGAATTTGTTTTATTACCTTTCTAAATCCGTACTTTTTAACAGCATTTAGCACTTGTAAAACCTAACATTCAGTGATGGGAATAGATAGGTATACCTGTTCTGACAATGTAACTCCAAGATTGATAATACATTTGAGTAAGTTTCTGACATCGAATTATCAGACGCAACCATGTCACCAACTTCTTTGAACTGAAAAAAGAAGGATATTTAACATTAAATGCATCTACAGCAAAGTTAAACAATTATGAAAGAAAACTTACATATTCCTTCAAAAAAAGCTTTAGTAGAAGCACTTTATGAACATTGATAATCTAAAGAGTGATAATTTGTATGAAATACACTACAAATGCTGTTAGCAAATCGTGTTTCTGTTGATTTTCCCATATTTCAACAATACCTAAACATAAATCACCAATCTGTCTAACTAATTTACTAATCTTAATAATCCATTAATGACCAGTCTTGTCATTTGGGATCTGCAAGTTTATGAATATTTTAAAAAGTAATATATTAAGTTTTGCTGCAAGCAGAAGTACTTTTAGATACATAAATACAAACATGGGTTTCTTTTGTTTGTTTTTATTATAATATATGAAAGACTATTAAATGTGATCAACAATAAATGGAACAGATCACTTCCATTTTATAGTGATGCCATTTAAATTTAAAAGTGATGATATATTCCAAGAATAGACATTTCATAATATTTAATTATTACTTTCTACAAAGTTTTGAGGAAACCTCAATTTCAGGAAGTTTCCATAAAAATAACCATATTTTCAGAAACTAACCACAAAAGAAATTGGGTTTCCTTCAAATGTGGACATTGGCTGATAACATTATCTACAAGGATGTTATCCCTTTATTGAAAATTTTCTGATGATTCTATTACAAAGTTTACAGACAAGTTGAATCACCATAATTAACAGTCAACAGAGCCATGCATTAGTCTTTTTTTATATTTCATTATTTGATGGTAATACTAAAACTAGAAGTGTTACATGATACTGTCCTAAAATTATTTGTAACATATGCCAAATGATTATCATTATATTCTGGATAATAGAAAGCCTATTGGGATAATAACTTTTAAATTGAATTTTTGATGTTTGATAAATTAGAAGTTTTTGTGAAATTATGGATGTTTAGAAAAAATCTTTGTAACCATTCTGTACTGAACTTGAAGAGGCAAACTGTTAAGTTTTGAACAACAAAAAACAAAATAACATCAATCCTGGTTTTACTTTAATATGAATTACCCCAATAGGTCTTTTAATTATTCCAGGAATATAAGGGGTTTTCAGAAATTTATCTCTTTCTATGATAATTACATGGCAAATTATGGATCTCTAAAATTTCAGAGCATGTCACATACAAATCCGTCACCAACAATCATCAATGTCTTTGACAATAGACATTATGTATTTGCTTCACACACACACAAAACACACAAGTATCTTCTAAAAACCACTTCACACAATGAAATTTTTTGTTAATTAAAAACCAATCAGTGATAGTTAATGTGATCTAATTTTTTATATGACAGTAATGACCTTAAATTATTTTAGACAAAAAATCAAATGATCAAACATATTTGACTATTAAAACTGTATCTTTCCTCATAAAAATTTTCATTGTAATAACTGCTTGATTTCAGACTGATAATGTGGCCACATATTGTCATGAAAGATAGTAGATTTTTGTTATATTTTCACCAATGACAATAATTGTTTTCAAAAAAATAATTGGTTTTATGATCTTTAAATATTCAAAGATACCATTAGCACATAAGAACCTTTTGTTCTTTGTGGAAAATAATGTGAATAGCAACACAATTTATTTATCATAACACTTTCCATCCTATGCACGTATCTTATACATCATCTTTATTTTACTGCTATGTCTGCTATGCTAAGTCCTATGGACGTATGGCATATGTATGTCTACATTTTCGTTTTTGACAGGCAATAAATGTCTTTTGGACATTCAGAGTCACCTAGAATATGTTTTTTAATATTATTAAGGTCATCGCAGCACAAACCTGGATATTCATTCTTTCGAGCACTGTAAATTACGTTCAGAATATCTTTCTTTATCAGCAGTGTTCGTGCTGTTAGCGATACATACAGATGTTAAGAACACGTAGATGTAACATTCACTGTGACTCAACATTAGAAGTTCAAGAAATTTTGTACAATGGATCAGAACAGGATTCTTCTGATAAGGACGTCGATTTCCCCCCCTAGACTATTGTTTAGTTTGAGCAATGAAAATTATATCAAGGGGAGTAATAATGATGCGAATGATTCCATTGGTAAGACGTCTCCAATTCAAGGTATTCTTTTTCCTAAAGAATGCTGTGAAATTGATAAACAATCTGAATTCCCAGTGTTTGAGACAACCAGTGAAATAAAATTTCTGGGAAATGAAGACAACTGGACTAGATTATTTCTCATCATCTTTGTACCACAGTATATCTTGAAAATAATAAATAGACACGCAAATGGAACTAACCTTGAACTTCAACAAAATATAATTACAGTGCACCAGTATTGTTGACACATGAAGTTTACTGTGTCCCCACCATATTTTGTAACATTGTTACTTTCAGCAAAAATTTGAAATTTTCTTTGAATTCCATTCTCACTACCTCTTACAATCAAATGATAAAATATATACAGTTGATACTCTGAGCCACCACAGCTGGTAACGACCCACAGAATGTGGATTCTGACTTCACCAAGTATTTGAAAAAGTAATTTACTGCACAGCAAGAAAATTTACATTTTACAAAATGGGCCACAAAATAGATACCATACTTACCCAAATATAAGATGATCCCCTAAATTTAAAGAGATCTCCTGAGAATGTTTTAAATTTGTAACTAATTCTTACTATTTAGTCAAAATAAAATTGTAAATTGACTAGAACGCTGTCTTGTGGAAGAGAATAGTATAACTTAGGCCTGAGCTAACACTATTTTCTTGTTCCTTTTAAAATTATCATTATCATAACTTTTGTACTAATCGCTACATCTTTATGTGGTTTTTTCTCCTCTCATACTGCAATGTTTTCTGACCTTTTAGGCCCATTGAAAATTTTGGTGTCTCAGACGCCACCTACGAACATTTCCTTCTTTGTCACTAATTTTCTTCCTGTCCAGCCCTTTATTCGTGACTTGGTATCTTTAAGAGTTCCTTCACATTCTTTAACATAATATATTTTTTATATCTTTAATATTATACATTTTTTTCCCGTTTCTGTCTCAAGCAAAAACGCAATTTGCACTCGTCGGGTGTCGAACCAGGCTGAGACTGAGCAGCTTCGATGATCCTGTTACGCGTATTGTGCAACAAATCATTGGCAATGATTTTTATTTTATTTAATATTTTCACTTGATACAGTGCCATTTGTTTGAGATCCTCTCTTTCCCTGCCCATTCAAAAATATCTGTCTGAATCGCCCGGCATATGGCGAATATAATTACGTGGGTATTAGAAACACATGCTATTTTTATCGCCTTCGCAGCTTACCGTAGGGAAAACATTTACGAGTTTCATTACGAGAAGGCAATGTAAAACATAAGTCCAAACCAAGTAGGCTTAATCAGCGAATACACGACGACCTCCTATTTTTCGAATGAGATATTTAGAAGAAGAAAAAAAACTCGTCTTATATTCGGGTAAATACGGTACATCTGTCAGACATTCATTAACACTTTCGTAACTTTACTGCTTTGTTAAAAAAAAATTTATGTAAACAGGAAAGTAAAAATGTGGTGCCATTTCTGAGAAACTTATGAAAATATCCCGTATCTCATAGAAGCATGTCATGGGTTTAAATATTTGGGTGGAATTATACACAAAGAAGACTCCAGAAAAGGTATTGTTTTGAAGATGACAAGCCATTGAAAATTCAAAATCACTGTTCTGTGAAAAAGAAATATCCAGGTTTACTAAGAAAAGGCATTTTGTCACAATTGTATAGCTCTCTATGGTTCAAAACATGGGAATACAGGAGGGAAAAAGAAAAAAGGAGAGAGATAAATTAAGGAGCCAACAATTGTATTTTTTGAGAAGTTGTGATGTATCTAAAATGGAACACATAAGAAGACGCAATTATGAAGTACATTGTAAAAAGTACAAAAATCAAAAAGTTTTGTGTGTGGTTTCCATTAGGAAATAAAAAAGGTAGACCCAAAGAGAAATGGTTGAATCAGGTTTTTAAAGATATGCAAAGCGGAGATTTGGAAGAAAATGACTGAACAACTATGTGGGATATGGAGATGGAAACAAGAGATGGCCGCCAAAGTTATAAAATACTCGCAACAAGGAGATGAAAATGTCCTCTGTTATCATTTCAAGTTCCCCAAAAAATTAAAAATTAATTTGAAATTCAAAGGACCTGGAGTTCAGACAGATTGATCAGGTAATACCTATGGGGAAAGTTCTGTGTATGGTTACGATGAACTTGTTCACGGACAGACAGTTTTTTTTAAAAATTAATGTTTTCAGTATCAGGGACCAAAAAAATGTGGATTTCCATCAATATGTCAAAGTAGATTTCTTGCAGCATTAAATATCTTTCTAATTACAATGGACATACACTCATTATAAACTCATCATAATTATTTGAGCAAGAACAATAACATGCCGAGAAATCACTGAAAATCACTGAATCATTACTGAAATCTTGTTCCCATTGATAAAGAATGATTCTATCGCAAGTAAATACAACAGCATACTCATTATTATTTCTAGAACAGAATCTAATAATTATGATACTTACTTTAATGCTGCACATATAAATGCTTTTAAATGTGAATCATAACTTCTTTTATACTGTGTGTGCATATTAATAATATTGCCAATTACACTCAGCATATTCTGAAAATAAAATAAAATTACAAAATTTTTACATCATCTTCACCAGTACTATCATCATTAAGTATCAGGGTGTATGCTAGATTTGAAGAGACCCAACAATCCCTTAGTTGGCCATTAATTAATTTCAAGGTAATAGATTTAGTGTGACAGAATGTAGGCCAGTTGTCACAGTACCATCTGGCTGTGGTGGGATTTATATGATTTTGAAATCCCTAAATAAAATATTAGCTGTGTCCCTAACAATAAGGTGTAGAAAAAACACATTTCAATATTTATTTTTATATATTAAGCAATGTACTACTTGAAGATATCAACACACATTTTCTTTGTTCTTAAAAATACATACGTAATATTTTACATAAATGGTCATTTTTCTTCACTTTATTTTAGTAAAAGTATTGATTATATCATAATTGTAAGTTTTGGATGAATGACTTGGATAAAGAGAATGTTAATTTTTATTCCTAAGAAAAATACATAGGCAGGTACAGTAAACGTACAACATGGAATGACTTTCATTTCTTTTCAGAAGGAAGGCATTTGAATTAAATGAATTAAAATCGTTAATTCACTAGTCAAAACATCCCCTAATTTCCCTAAAAATTAAAGTACATATTCTCTACCAACACTATACATTTTACATGCCCACCCACAAATCAATTTCTTGGCTAGTAATAATTGACAAACATTGAATGAAAATATAATAAAGATTCCTTGCCTGTTTGTTGGAAATTGCTGTTCCACCTACTATATCCAAATTGAAACTCTGAGACAATTTCCTCGCAGGAGTTGAATTGTACTTTTCTCCATTTTTCATCTCATAATACTTCAATATAAGTTCCCAAGCATGCATAGGCTTGTTCCCTCCATGACCAATATGGGGAAAACAACCCATAAAAGGAACCACACTTACACTCTGCCCAACCTAAAACAATTATGACAAGGATGTAAAAAGAGGTATAGTATTATATTACTGGGACAGGAAAATACAAATTAGCAGTTTGAGAACTTACTGCCATCAACCCATGTTGCATGAGATCTCTGATGCTCGAGGTCAATTGCTTTCTAACAGCATGTGTC
Organism: Gryllus bimaculatus; assembly: GCA_017312745.1. Lineage (NCBI taxonomy): Eukaryota > Metazoa > Arthropoda > Insecta > Orthoptera > Gryllidae > Gryllus > Gryllus bimaculatus. Next base: position 58,760 of record BOPP01000126.1, on the reverse strand, counting down.
AATTGAGCATTGCACATTAGCACTTGTCCATCATCCGAATCTGATGCATAGTCACTATCTAAAGGTTTGATAGGATTTGCAACAAGTTCAAGCACTCTATTAACAGCCATCTCTAAACGAGCACGTAGATCCCTATAAATAAAGGATCCTAATGTTATGAAAATAACTTTATGGTACAATAAGTTGACATTCATAATAATTTACAAATGTGATACAATTGTAGAACAGTATGGTGCTTAAAAACAATCAAAAGAAACCTTTAACGTCCAAAGACTGGCTTCGAAATGTGTTGGAGACTGATTTACAGGATGAAACCACAAAACGTTCAAAATTTGTTTGACATTTTATAGCTACATTATTAAAGAAAGATTTCTTTCTTGATGCAATTTATTTCTCAAAGTTAGCTCTTGAAATCATTTCATGTACAAGATTTTCAAAATACGAGTTGTTTTTATGATTTTTTTGAGATAATTTTCTGAGGTGTAAAAACCAACAATATGTTGAAAACACAATTGACATCCACCTGTAATGTTAAACATCTTAAGTGGTATCACACTGGCATAATTTTTCTTGATCTTCAACATTTTCATATATAGCATAGCATAAACAAATTTTTAATGAAAATGGCACTTTTGCAATCGACATTAAGAGTTTTCAAAAGTTAAAGATATGCATTTTTTCAAGTGTCTTGAGTGTAGATTCATTAAGATTTTTTTAAGATAAGGGTGAATGGTTAGTAAGACAGAAGTTACAACATTAAACATAACTGTTACAATTGATTACTGTAACTGTTGAAGGAAAAAAGCATTGTAGCACCACTAGTTTATCATTACAAAACTATCATTACCATCCAAGTAATACAGTTTGAAGTAACTGTCATCACATCATGTTTAGAAGACTTGGAATCATTTTAGTACATAGAGCACAATACTAGTTGTCTACTGTTGAAATTGTGTGTTTTATTATTCAAATGAGGTACAATATATGAGGTTTGGGAGATTACTATTGCCATTCAAGTAGGATTATCAATCCCCATGGTGTGTGTAATATGAAAGTTTTAATACAGCATTCATGTCATATACTACAGAGATATAATGGAATTTAAAATGTGCAAGTTCACTATTCCAATTTGCTACTTTTCTGTATTTAACTGATGTACACAGACTAAGTCAGTTTCTCATGTATAGTACCTGGAATTCATATACTATACACCACCTCTGTCACATGAAACATGCCACTCTCAGTCAGTGTAGCCATTAGCTTATTAAAAGCTCAGTGCTTGTGTCAATGCAATAAGTTATATGTTTGACCCACAAAGGTCACCATTTCACAAAGCAAATAGGAGTGGGTGCCAAGATACCTTCTTTCTGAAATGTTAGCATTAAAAGTTGGCAGAAATAGCAATAACAACAAACTAGATGACTAAGATTGATAATTCTGACATACAAAAGTTTAAACACAGAGTACAGTTCGAGATTTCTTGATCCTCTTTCAATGGATTTACAGTATGAACGGAATTATTTTGAAGTAATTATTATGCTTAATATAACAATTTTCATAAGTACATTTAAAACAATATTAAAATACTTGCCCCCAATGATTTGCTTTCATGGTTTTCTTCAGAGAATTCTTTCTGAAATGGTCAGAGCCACAACCGAATTGCACAGCTGCAAACATTTGCAGAAGAGTGGCTGCTTTTTTCATAATATTTATTGTTTCTGCTCGAATCTAAAATTATAGAAATATATTAAATTTAGATACACTACAGAATATAAGTATTCCTGGAAAATATATTCATGGTATATTTCTACACCTCTTCATCATGTTTCAATGTAGATTTCCTTTTGGCAGATGAAACTGTGGAAGAATGATTACCATGAATGGCGCACTTGCAAACGCAATCCTTCCGTTTGGAAGGAACATCTGGAGTCCCTTCACCTGCCATGAAAAAGAAAACAAAAGCTTTAGATTTTTTTCAACCATGAAAAACATAGTGTACAATAATATGAAACTATTTTGTCAGGAAATGAACAAACTGTTTCGTTCCAAGCCCAGACAAATTGCAAGAATTACATAAAACATAGTATAGAATTTTGCTAAATACATAAATAAGCACAGAGGTTAATTTCCACAGTATTCCAACAGCAACAAACAAGAGCAATAGAAATAATTGCACAAGTTTTTAAGAAAAAATTTATAAACATATTACTTAATTTTCATGAGATTGTTTTTCATTTAAGTGAACTATTCATAATGAATGTAAACTATAACAAGACATATGTAGCAAAATTTCCAGTATTATGACTATGGCCAAGAAAAGGAAATACATGCTAAATGAAATACTATATGTTCACAACAAAATCAGCAACACTACACACTACATTTAAACTTAATGAAATTCAGTAAAAGCTCAAAAGTACACACTTGTGTAAAAAATTTTAAGCATCTATTTTTGTAAATATACAGAAGTGCTTCACAGTCGAATGATACTAAATGTATGACATTTGATGTAATACATTAATTATATGTTTCACATAAATAACTTGTAATTTAACATGAATCAGGTGTCAAAACTTGGTACTCCAAAGTTGGGGTCGAGATAAACATTATTTTTATAAACGCATCACATCTTATGGCACAACACCTCTCTACTAGACCTATGTGCTGTACTCAAGAGAGACTTCTCACCTTGGCTCAGGGGACAAGGATTCGTGAAAAAGTGTAAGTGTGAACAAGAGCGAACGAGAGAGAGAAAGAGAGAGAGGGCGAACGAGAGAGAGAGAGAGAGGGCGAACGAGAGAGAGAGAGAGGGCGAACGAGAGAGAGAGAGAGAGGGCGAACGAGAGAGAGAGAGGGCGAACGAGAGAGAGAGAGGACGAACGAGAGAGAGAGAGGGCGAACGAGAGAGAGAGGACGAACGAGAGAGAGAGAGAGGACGAACGAGAGAGAGAGAGAGGACGAACGAGAGAGAGAGAGAGGGGGCGAACGAGAGAGAGAGGGGGCGAACGAGAGAGAGAGGGGGCGAACGAGAGAGAGGGCGACGTTCCGACTGGTCGTTATGTTACTCACCTAATGACATATTTCAATGGCGATGAGACGGGATCTTTTTTTATGGCATAACGCAAATGTCAAAAACGAGAGTAAGACTGCAGTGAAGTGCCAATACGACAGGAACAGAGAAAAATAAGATGTACCAATTGGTAAGCATAAAGAACAAAAGATTCCTTGTGAACTATAAGTGGTTCAAAATGTTGGATGACGTCATCCATATTTTAAAAAATCCTTCGACGAGGGATCGTGAATTGAAAACCAAAGCAAGAAAAATTCCGCTTCCAGTAGACAACTGCCAAGCCCATTCTCACGTTGAGATCCTCGATAACATCACACCGGTGCTTCTGCCTACCAAAACATCTCTTCTGCAATCAAAGGACCAAGCTGTCATTTACAATTTCAAAATTTATTACAAGTTGGCAGCTTCATTACATCAAACCTTTAGAATTAAATTAGACCACAACCACAGGTGCTACAACATTCTTTCTCGTGTTATTTATAACCTGGATTTTTTCGACAATTAGACAGTTCAACGAAAATGAGACCGGCGCCATTTTGTCTAAGGAACAAATTTAAACAAAAAAATGAAGCCGATTTTTGAAGAAAATAAATAAATAAATGTTGCCTTCACTTCAAGCAAAAATGCCGCAAAAACTAGCCATCTTTCAAATAAATTTACTTGACCTTATTTAAAGATGGAATATTTTAAGAACGGATTTCATTTTAAAAAAACGTCTATTAACGCAAATTGCAAAAAATTAACAAAGTCGTATTGACGATAGTTCAAGAAAAATTAGACCTGCGCCTTTTTAACCGTCTTTGCTTTATAGAAGAAAAAGTTTTGGATAATAACCTGTGATGAAAGTTAGATATTTTATTTTGAACCGGTTTCCAAGCGAGGGTAAAAGCGTGATCCAACACAACGCTCGACCCCCTATCGCACAGACTAAAACTGACTACTACCTGCAAATGATTTGATATTGTGATCCTACCACATCCTCCTTACAGCCCTGACAATGCCTCTTGAGATTTTTGTTTGGTTATATGAAATGAGTTTTGCACGGCATCAAGTTAAAGAACAACGAACATGTAACGATAAAAAGTACAAAACTGACTGAGATCAAAGTAAAGATTTCCTCGTTGAAATGGTACGAAGACTCGTAAGATGATGCGGCAACTGCAGAAAAGTCTGTCAGGATTACGTAGAAAAGTAGACAAAAAAAATTGTATACAGTTTTTGAAAGAATTTTACTGTACAGCTATTTAAATGAGGAATTAATGACTGACCTCTCCAAAATAAATAGACCCCCTTTCTTATGTAAGAAGTAATGCAAATTTTCTGAGCTTATTGGGCTCGTCAATTTTGTTTCAAACGAATATATTTCACATGGTTAGTAAACGCTTGCCTTACTTGTTACGACCTTAACCAACTAAGTAAACAGTTATTCCCAAACCATTTATGAATTTTAAGTTTTTTTTAACCGAGTTTGGCTTAATTATGAAAAAACAATTGTAAATTACAGGTGTGTTTGCTGCTATATTTTAACGTCCTTAAATTTTCAATATGAGAAACTTAGTTTTATTACTCAAAATAGGCACAAACATTCAACGGACGAAATGACGCGGGAATTCCAAACTTTGATGCCATGTACACCGTATTCTTAACGAATTACTGTTCTTAGGTTAGGCGGTGATAAATACAAACTATTTTGTGCGATAAGAATGACTTACTGTCACCTAAAAAAAAACAAAGTTGACACTTGGGTGTTCTGTTTTGGTCTGTGGAAATGTGCAGTGCAACATTACAATCTTGACAACATATTTCATCTTCACAAAGCTAAATCAATACCACGGTACTGATAAAAACAAAATAACTTGTCTCTTTCCGGACACGAAAACCGGAATTTAGGGGCCTTGGAATCACCGTTTCCGACTTACACATAGTGGGTATGCGTGTAGCGTGCGCTGACACGTAAACCTGTATCACAATCTGTGATCTACTATGTTTTTCGCCTTAAATCTGTTTGATGCAGGTCTGGGAAGTATTTCCTTCTCCGGCCTTCTCCTTTTAGAAGATGGTTTCTTATAATTGGAACAAAATCGTCCTATTTCCTTAACGTAAAGTTTTTCGTTTTTTTATAAATTTTCGTGGCTATCTTTATATGTCAATTCCCACATCCTGTTTCAAAATTTTCAGATATGCTTGCAACCAAAAATTCACTTATTTCTTAAATTGTTTGTTTCATATACAGTAAAAAATTTCACTGAATAAATTCTGTGAATATGTTTTCTGTAGTTTCTTTTTTTCCTAACAAACCATATAACAAAGAATTTTGGCATAAAATGATTATTTTATTTCAGTGATCCTGAAGATGTAAAGTACATTTGGTTGTAAGTATTAGGTTGTAAGACATTTCTTTTGCAGTTTGGTTGGGTCTTTCTCAATGTTTTGGCAGTAGAGTCGATACATTAATGTAGGGGGCGCTGTAACGAACGAGCCATTTTTATTTACAGAAATTACGTAGCTAATTGTTTTCATGTTCATTATATGTACATTCAATGTTACGTAACTTTATCATTAGAGTTTGTATATTTAATATTATTGTGTAGAACAGGGGTTCCCAACATGGTTGGTATCAACCCCCTCAGGGATTGATATTTTAAAGAAGTAATAATGATCATGAGATTGAACACCAAATTTCTTCTGGACACAACTGGTATAATCTAGATCAAGATCACAATAATTAGAAAAATATTAATGAAGTTGAAAATTATTTGTTTTCTGATATTAATAATTTTCCCTATGTTTTCATCTAATATTGTCTGATTTCCTCTACTTTTGAAATTTAACATAATTCACATAAATAAAAATCAAACTTCTGGGCAATTAGAATTAGTGATTTTGTTTTGACAAATACTTTATATTTTTTAAATTAATCATGGTAATAGTACAGAAAACGCCCCCTCAAATTTATATTTTTTCAGTAATTACAGTTGACTCTGGTTATAGGGAACTTCTGGGACTAACATTTATGGTTTACTATATCCGCTGTCAAAATTAAATATAATTTCACAAGAAAAATTGATTTTATTAATATAGATACAGCAAAATACATTAACAGAATGAACTGAACAATACAGTATCTTTATTTGAATCCTTAAAAAATCAATTATTTTCTATTGTTTACTTCGTACATATTTCATTGGTAATTCCTCTCGCTCCTCCAGAGTTCGTGCTCTCTCCATATTTGATTTTGCATTGTCCTCTGGGTCAAAGCATCGTAATGCAGTGTGGAACTCATTCAATGCATTGTTGGATCACCGTCCGACACACCGGCCTTTTACTCGCGTAATTACATACGAGATTCTTTCCGTAGCGGGATGACGCAAGCGGCAAATGAGACTAATACCGCACGGCAGATATTGCCAGGCCTGTGGCAGTCTAGTGCTTCCTGTCGCCTACGTACAACTCAACGTGCTTTGTCCCGCGGAAGTGATACCAAGCCTGAAACTGAAGCAGGCAATTCCGCGTCGCTGTCGCTAGTTGTAGCCTACGTAGGACATGGCTTTTGTTTCCCAATGACATTGAGTGGCATAAGGTCGTCACTTAGTAAGGACCCCGTTCCAGGACCGTTAACTCAGAGGTGTCGATTATGACCTCTGGCCGACGATATTTTTTTCAAGCTGCCTAGTGATGGAATTTGTGTCACTGAGGCGAAATACTAG
>BOPP01000126.1:26898-51964 GCA_017312745.1 Gryllus bimaculatus | reverse complement strand
GGGGGGGGGGAGATTAATTTCCAACACATATTTCCTACATTCACTATAGCCGAGGTTCAAGGTTCACTATAAAAGAATTTTTTATGCTTATTTTTAATCTAAGTGAAACAGGACCAGTGACGAAAGTTTTCCATTAATGAGGGTTCACTATATTCAAGTTCACTATAACAGGAGTCAACCATATCTTCCAGTTTATGAACCATTATTTGAGATATGAATAAATTGTATACTTATATTAAAAAGAGAAAAAATGAAAGGGTATTGATGAAGCAAATCATTTTTTCATAAAAGGTCAATCACACAAAAGGTTTGGGAATCCCTGCTCTGGAAGATCATTCACCATACATTAGTGCACAAGATTAGCGAGATGTCAAAAATTGTCATGTTTTTAGTTAAGTATAAAATATAGTTATCTGTAAATAAGTAATGCAAATACCAAACATTTTCAGACAAAATATAAACAAGGAATAACAAAAATGAAATTACATTTAATTTTATGATGTTTCTATTCTCTGATTTGGAAATCTCTTCTGACTTAGTTCTTTGTAATATCTGGTTGTGATAAAAAAAATAATAATTGCTACGGTGTTAGTCACTGGTGCTGAATTGGAACAGCATTTTCAAATGAACATGTATCATTTAGATGGAAATTAGCAATCTACATCATTACATATAGGAAAACCAATAGATACCACAATCATATACCACACATGTGAATACAAATTTCTTTAATCAAATAAGTAATAAAGTTTAGAAGCATGTTTAGAACATAGTATATTTTCACTAATAAAAATGAGACAGTTTATAGAGCAAAACACTGTCCTGAGGATCAAATAAATGCCTCTGCTCAGGATAAAGACACTCTCCTGCAAAATAACACTTTTTTTTATGCATTGCTCGTCTTGTGCACTGACATGTCTTTGACTTCAACTATCTAGGAAGGAAATAAGTTAGCTATTCTATTTAGTAAAGAATACATAAGCAGACCAAAAGCAGAAAGAAAATCTCCAACACAAGATACCAATAAAAAATATAGATACCTTGAAGGAACTCTATGAATCGTTCCAGATCAGATATCTGTGTTTTTAGTTGTGTTACTAAGTGTTCCTTCATCCTCAGAGGGTTTATCAACTACAAAGAAAAGGCAGAGTTAGAAATTAGTATGTCAAAATAAATTACTCCCAAATAGAAATAAGAAAGGATTACCAATAAAATTATGTTTAAGATCAATAGTTAATGAAGAACGTCTCTATCTACTAAGCATGTCAGAAATTTATTAAGGAGTATGTACTGCCTAATCAAATAAATATTAATAATAGCTATATGATAGCCACTTCCACAATTTTTATTAACATTATATCAAACCTTGTTATTCTCTCATACAAGTCAATATTTTACTTACATAAAGCATGCAATTCAATTATAAAAGAAAAAGAGTATTTCAAATTAAATGAAAAGTTGAAACAATTTGTCATTAGTATTTAATTGTATTTCAATAGGTAAATTTTTATCTTTCCCAATTATTTCTAACATTGTTATTACTATCACACATAGTTGTTACTATGATTGTACAAGAAAGTAAATAGAAGCAAAAACATTTATATTTTTAATCTAATTATCAAAACATTAACATTTTCTAGACAAATGGCACACAACACGCATCAAGAGATTTTTAGTTCAATATAGTAGACCATTCACTGAAAGCACACCTCCCCTACAATGATCAGCAAGACAGTGACATTCTAATGAATTGAGTTAATGCACATAATTAAAATTTTCACGGTGGTCAAATTTATAATTCAGTAACAGAGCTTTTGGTTCATTCTACAATGGTTTATAGAGAACAAGGATGGCTTTCAAAAATAGAGGAGGCAAGAGTGATTTCAAAAAATTAAAGAAAACAATTCTCTAATTGACTTTTTTATGGTTTCCCTATGAATTTACACATCACTTTCAATTTGAATGAAAATAACTTTACTCCATATTTTAATTGCTGAAAAATATTTTTTAACCCTCGACATCTTGAAGGGTAGGCCATGGCCTTCTCAAGCTGCTCTTGTTATATCTACATACCATGCCAAACATAGATGTACACGACATAACCATGAAAAATTCTCCCACCACCATTTCAGATTCAAAATCAACTAATTTTATACTACAGTTATGTAATAAAATAGTAATTTAATTTCATAATATTGTTCATTTAACTTCAAAAACATTAGACCACAGACATTTCTACAATTACTGTAGAAATACTTACTTGCACCCACCAGCAGTTCTCCATCCACACAAAATGTACTGATCACATAGTTATAGTCATAAGTGATCATATAGTCCCTCCATTACAGATAAAGTTAATTTTAGAGAAATAATTGTCAATTAACATTCCACCAATGGCTTCTATGTAACACATCAAACAACACTCAGATTTAAGAAATTTTAAAATCAATTTATAAATCTATGATTTAAAGGAAACATTAAGCAACTATGTACGAAGATAATTTATTAATAAAAATCTGCTTGTGTTCTGTTTACCCCCTCCCCCTTTTTTAAAAATATCTATTAACTTTCATCACTACTAATCTAAGGAATTGATACAAAAACTTGGTGAACTTCTGGGGCCACAAAAATAAAGATGGAAAAAAATTTAAATTGCAGGTTACCTGACTAATAGCACAGTCGACTTGATGCCTCAGATCTTCAACACTCATTTGTGACATATCATCAACATCGAGATTCAACTTTCCTTTCAACTGATCTGGAAACCAAAACTGACTGAATAAAAAGCTTCTTTTTAAAAGAGTGTGCGATAGACATTATATTTCTAAAACAAACAATGACAATACCACAATTCATACCTATAATAACACGCTGTCGTTCCATTATAACACTCTGAGGTAATCCTGCTTCTCCAGTTTCATAGGCATATTTTTCTAAGTCTTCCAGCTGTGTCTTCAGTTGTGAAATAAGTTCCTTTTGTTTAGCTCTTTGAGCCAACATCTTCTCTTCCAAATCATCTCCAGTCTATAAATACATAGCAGAAATATTGATTGAAATATTGATATCATTAACTATATTGTAAATGTCAGACTGCAGATGAGCAAGACCAACTTACTGTAGAACTGCACGTTAATAAGGAATGACTTGTTTTTACACTTTGTACTTCTGGAATTCCCCTGAATGCAAATGCTTCCAAATCTTTCAACAAATGTTCTTTTTCACTAGGAGGTGCTTCGACAATTTGTCTTAAACGGAACTGAACCTAGAAACAATAATCATGATATTCCTTTCAATTAGATTTGTTAATTTTAGTAATAATGACATCAATGGAAATAAAATACACAATACACCAAAAATATATTAATACATTTTGTGACATTATATGGCCAAATATGATTTGTGATCTACAAATATTTACCATTTATTTTATCTGTTCAACATACTGCTCAAAAAATGAAGTAGTCACTCACAATATAAGCATTTAACTGTTTTTGTAGTACAAAACAAAAATAAATATGAGGTAATAATAAAATAATTAATTGTTTTTCTAAAGAATGTAGAAAAGAGAAATTATTTTATTATTTACCTTCAGTTTAATTTTGAATGGTAAAAATGAAGTAAATATTACCAGATTTAAACTATATTTGTGTATTTTGAGGGCTGTAGTGTTAACATTACTCCCGAGAACAAGTCACATATTTGTGAAACAAATTTGCATTGCCGATGAATAAAAACAATAACAGGAAATAAAATGCTGCTTACATCAAACTACAGAACTTTATTTCAATATGAAGGCAGTCATTTTCTTGGTTTCAAACAAAAATATTACTTTTATTCATTTATGTTTTACCTGGGCAAAGTGAGTTGTCAAAGCAATAAGTGATGAATTAAGTAACTCCTGCTGCTCCTCCAAATCCTGAAGCCGTTCTGCTTCAGGGCTACAATACCTATCAACATTAGTTAGCACTAAACTATGAACGTAAGTTGAAAAGTAACATCAATTAATATTTGAAAAGAACACTAAACAATTACTATAAAACAAGGAGATTATAAATTTGCCATACTGTAGCAGTAGACACTTCAATTAATGGAAAACTCCCTCAATACAAGACAAAAAGACAAATACTAACCGGTTGCATAATTCACGATCATAAAACGAGGCTTCATCAGTATCATTAGCTCCCAGAGGGGCCCATCTTTCACCCGTGGGTTTATCCTGTATCTCTGAACTATCAACATCTTCACTCCCAGTGGTGACGCATTCCATTGTTACAAAATAATTATTACATAAAGTAATAAGGCAGCACACACATACAGCATACGAAGCCGGTGTTTCTCAGAAACACTATCACATTCTATTTCTTAAGACGAGATATAACATGTAGAGAACATATGGCTGCGAGATTGCAGGTATCACATTTTTCACTTAGAAACAAAAACACCTTTAGAAGATTCCCAAAACGCGACCAAACAATATCGTATATTACAGAAGTCATGAAGTAGTCCACAGCTGCCGACACAACAAATATCATAACCTCAACATCACAGGAAAATACACCGAAACGCAACTGACAAGTGGCAAAGATAACTTGTAGTTGCCATTGCTACCAACCCAAATGCAATGGAAATAAGTGCTCTGCAGTAGAACCAACATTAATTCAACATTATTCAAATACTTGTATGGAGTACAAATAGCACGAAGATAGACGATGAACGAAATAGAATGAGTTACACATTGTAAGTTAAAAATTACATCCGATGGGGTTTGTCTTAAGAAACAATTGTTGCCAAGATGGTAAAATAGTGCCAATGCCCGATATATTCTTAGTGGATTGGCAAGAAATGCAATAGTGGATTGGAAACGGATTGCCAAGAAATGCAATCTTGGATTGGAAATGGACTGCCAAGAAGTAAAATATTTGATCATACCGGGTCTCGAACCCAGGACCTATCGGCATAACCAGAGTACTATATGCTTGCACAAGTTTTCGTGATACATGAGCTCTCTGTACTTAGGTTCTTATAACTTGGCGGATGAGTGCCTGTCTTCACGATGGAATATCTCATGGCTTTTCGCGTCTTTCTCGGTCATGTCTCTTGTGCAGCAGGAATTCTGATCTTAGGTCTTCTATTAAAAGGGTTTCTTTAGCTAGCACATATACAAATCTTGAAAGTGAGTTTTTGGTAGGTCTAAAGCTCTCTTTAGAAATCTTACTTTTGCAATGGTCTTTCTTTGTGAGGTGGCCCCAGAGATTTTCTATGCTCTATGACACTATTGGACTCAAAGCGGAGTAGAAGAGGCACAGTGCGGTTTCTAAGGACACTTTTTGAATATTTTTAATTTTGTACATAGCCCTGATTGCGGTTGCCGATTTTTCTTGTACATAGATATTGATGGATGTGACTGTAGTCTGGAAGGTAATGCCTAAACATTTGAAGTTATTTACTACTTTTAGTGGCTCGCCTTTCAGCATAATACTACCGTTTGTTTTCTTCCCCCTTACCTGAAAATCATAAGTTGCGTTTTCTCCGCGTTTATCTGCAGTTCATTTGCGCGGAAGTAATCCTCCATTAATTAATATAGTGCGTCACATCTCGTCTCAGTCAGATGTAAGAGGACCGCCAGATAGCATTTCCGCGTACGCGCCTCTCTTACGCGCTCCTGCGTCACTACCCAGCGGCCAGAATTGGGAAGGAATAAGCATAGGGGTAAAGTTTAGGACGCTTCACAGGGGTTGGACTAGCCCCTGTGTAGCATGCAAAGTCATTTTGTCGTAACAAATTTCACATGAGGTTCTCCGGAGATTCTAACGGAATCGAGTTCGTCCATGATTTTTAAAAGTTGGTTTTTGTGGGCAGAACATATTGCCATATCGTCCGCGTATAAGTGGAGTATTACTCGCTGGCAGGATTCTGTGATTTTGACCACCATAATCACTCCATCATCAACCTGCACCGTATTGTAAGTTAGGATGTTTCTTACAAGCACGTAAAATTTGTTATCTTCTCCGATCATGCTTTCTAGTTTTTGAACTAGTTTCTCCCTGTTTATAAAGTCGAAGGCTTTCGTACAGTCTATGAAAATCACGTTATATTTTCCTTTGGGATAACTTATTTCCTTTTCAAATTCACCAAGTAGGTTTCCTAAGGTTGGATGATGCTTCTCCCCTTTCTGAAACCGTCCTGTTGTTCGGAGATGTGGTTTTCCAAATCCACTTTTAGTCTGCCACCTAGGATACTCTTGAATATTTTAAATATTTTATTTTCATGCGCGATGGCTCTAAAGGAGTTGGAGTTTGAAGTGTCACCTTTTCCCTTGTAGAGGGTTTTTATAACTGATTTCCTCCAGCTTTCTGGTATTTTTCCCGAAGCCAGGTTTTGTTGAAAAGCCATGTCCAAGTGTCCAACAGAAAACGCATTGTTTTCTTGATATTTTCGTTGTAGATGCCATCAGGTCCTTTTGCCTTCCTGTTCTTCGAGGTTTTGATTTCTTTCTTAACCACTTATGGGGTAACTTGAAGCTTTAATTTCGAATTCTGCTGTTGGATGGAGCTGCTAGAGGCCTTGTCTGTATGTTTGACATTGAATGTTTCAGCAAAATGTTTCTCCCAGGTCTCCATTTGTATATCTGTATTCCATGTAGATTTCTTCTGTCTTAGGATGGCAAAAGGGTGTCTGCGTGCGTCTTCTGCTAGTAGTCGCGCGTGCGATTCTATAAATGTTCTTTCTTGTTAACGATAGCTTTATATTTTCTCCGGAAAGCGGAATACCTTTCCAACTCCTTTTTTCGAACGTAGCTTTCGCGACGTGAAGAGCTTGTAAGGTACTGTATCGTTCTCTAGCACAATCTGTGTCGAACCAAGGTTTGGATCTTGTGATTTTGACTGTGATTCTAACATCTTTCAGGGTCTCTTCTAATAGATTCACTGCGTCATCTAGTTGGTTCTCCTAATATTAAAACATTCCCTTCATCTTGGGTGTGCATAGCCGCCCATTATTATTGTGGTTACGACGTCATCTACATGTGTTTGGGGGTTTATGTGTAGCCCGATTATTGTGAGCATTGTTGTGGCGACCAAAATACTTTTTTTTAGCGACCATTTAATTTTGCCTAAGGAGTTTTTAACAAACATGATAATACTCGTACCGGCCTCCTTTCCATCCTCTGCCCAGGAGTGCAAGCCGTAGTACCCTGTGATGAGCACGGGCTCTGTCAAGAACCTTTCTGTCAATACTACGATGTATTCTTTGAATAAAATGGTTTGTCGGAGTGTGTTCTTTGCTTCTTCGATATTCCACAATAGGATGTTTAACTCTGTGTCTGCTGATCTCTTATTTACATTTATAGTTGTGGCTGATTTCTTTGGATCATCATACTTTAACCTTTTCTTTCTAGAGTCTGCTGTGGGCAGTTTATTCAAGATCGACTTCTCCTTGGTGTCCGGAGAAACGGCGAAAGACGTACCAACACATTGCTAAGCCCTCCGGTCAAAATTCTGTTCTCCCGACTTTTTTATGTGGCCGATGGATACCTGTTTTTTATATGATACTCTGGCCTTTTGTGAGAAGATTTTCGCATGACATTTCTCCTTGTATGCTGTTTGTTGTCAGGTACCCCTTAACGTTCTTATCAGTTATTGTGACTTTGAGACGTCCGACGTACAGCCATGTTTTTGTTGGGCCGGCACCATATTTGTGGCAGCTTTCTTTGTACCGATAATTCTTTATTTTTTGTACGTCTGTTTTCCATTATTATGCTCCAGCGTTCTTCTTCGCCTTCCTTTCGCTCAATGACTTTGTTACTTCCTTTTGTGGTGTTTTTTTCTTCTTCGGTTCTCAGTTTTGTGGGATCTGTTTCTTCACGACGTGGTTTTGAAGCAAATGAAATGGCAGGTATATTCTCTTGTGGAGGTCTAGTTACTTCAGCCTTGAGTTCCTTTATTTTATCTACAAATATCTCTCTGAGAGTCTCAATTTCTTTCGATATTTGTTCTTTGTTACTTGTCCCTGAGTTTCTCGAGTTCGTCTGTGGTTGATATTTGATGCACCCATTCTTTGCATGACTGGCAGAACCCCATGAGACTGCACGAAGTTCTCTTAAAGATGTGAAATTGTCCTTTCGTTACCCCTGCACAGACTTTGTGAAAAAACTTAAGATAGCCAACAGCTTCATCCTCCGTTTTAAACTTTTCGCTACACTTGCCGCATTTTTCTGCATTTTCCGCATTTTCCTCCTTTGTCGGTAATATGATCGGCATCCTGTTGGAGTTCAAATAAACCAGAGGGTAAAGAAATACCATCACTAGATATCGCGGTGCTCCAGCGTAGGTATCGCTCCTTTGGTGATTTTGTTTACATGTTTTTTGAACTTTTTTGCACATTTCTCAGTTTTTACGCGAAGCGCTGTCTCGCCTTTATTTCAGTACGTTGGAAACTGTTTCTTCTCTTTTGCTCTTTGCGTTGATGTGGCAAGTCTTCCGTTTCTTTAGCTATTTTCCACTTCCAGTTGCACGTACGCATGTTACATTCTTACACTTCACTGGTGAACCGAATTCTCCAAGTTATAAAAACCCAAGTATAGTCCTTGACCGGCCATGGCTGAATAGATGGTGATAATCTATGGCCTCACGCTGAATAGCTGAATAGAGATATCCAGAACACGTAACTTTTAATAGTTCGGAGGGCAATACCGTCACTCTGGGTGGCTAACGGTAAGCTGCTAGAAGCCATGAGCTAATAGATAAAACATTACATTAGTGTCGATTTTCCTTTAAAACGTCGAGATCATTCTTCGTTGGAGGTTTTCCTCTGCCTATATTGGGTTAAAAACGTTTTTGTTTTGTTTAGGTACACTTCCTCGCAGTGAGTTGTTCTTTTTTCACTAAAATACAGTTTTATTTTTACTATAACCAAGTTGTGTCCGATAGTGGACTGGGGCAAAAGGGGCTAGGAGTCAGTAAGCTTATTTAGATGTCTAATTGTTCCCAAAAATTAGGAATATGAAATTATGGCACCCTCGGTACAAAGAGGACAAAAGTAGATTTGTGTTTTGATACAAGATATGTTGGATGGTTATTTCAAGTCAACAGTAAGTTACAGGTTCCGCCCTTCTTTGAAATTCGCAATGTCCCCAACTAAACTTTTCCTGTAATTCTCAGATGTTTCAGATTAAAACATATGTACATTTCCTAGGTTTTTGTAATAATCCAATAAAGGTCACAGCCCTTAGAAAATAAGTTCACAATTACTTACATTGCCTGCACGTGTTGCACACACAGCATCATAATATGTATGAGCCACCAAAATTTTGTAGAATTTTCAATATTATTTATGTAAAAGCTAAGCCAACTTCGTCAAGACTTTATTTGTGTAATGGCCAGGCCCAAATACTACGTGATCACCAAATCAACTGTTTTCTTCTGCTACCGGGGCTATCAAGTTGTGCTCCAATTATATTGAAAGAAATGGCATCAAATGTTCATTACAACTTGCCACTAATAATGTATTGAAAATACATTTCATTAAAATATTTTAACATTAAACTCTTTGGGGATAACAAGTAAATATTTTAAGAGCATGACTTGAATATTGAAATTCAACCATCAAAATTTGTATTTTCAAGACTCACTGTGGAATAAAGTATGTCTATGAACTGTTATTTTATTTCAAATTAACTGATTAATTGAAATTCGAATTTACAATTTCGATTTTTTTTTTGGTTTTAGAAAACACAGAGTATACCGAAAATGGAACGACGTAGGAGCGAGTGTTAAAATTTCTACGAGTGAATAATAGCCATTATGTGCGAGTAGAAGACTATGCTTTCTCTACGACTTGAAATTTTCAGAATAGATTTTTTGTTATTTGCGTCGGCAAACATGCGCTTAGCTCCTTAGCAACATACCATCCAACACTTTAAGAGCGCTTCTATAGCAACGGTCCTTAAAATGCTCGAGTCCATTAAAAATATTTTAGCGGACTGTCGAGTTTAGGTTTTACCACTGTTCATAAATCTTTGGATAAATATGTCCCTATCCTCCCACTTGGCCTTTATCCTTTTGTCCTATTTCGTCCATTTTGTCCATTTCCCCAATGTCCCATTGGTCCCACTTGTCCTACTTTGTCGTTTGCCCCTTCGTTCATTTTGTTCTCTTGTCCCGTTTGGTTCGACGACCATCTTGTCACCTTGTCACATTTTGTTCGAGTGTCCCATTTGTCAAATTCTGTCCACTTGTCCATTTGTTCCATGTCCAATTTTTCCCATGGTCCCATTTGCTCCATTGTCCCATTTTGTCCCCATTGCCTATTTTGTCCCATTGGTTAATTTGTCCTATTGTCTATTTTGTCCCCTTGTCCCATTTTGTCCATTTGTCCTAGTTTGTTCTCTTGTCCCACTTCATCACATTTTGTTCTCTTGTTCCATTTTCCAATTTTGTCCGATTGTCCCACTTTCTCTAATTCTCCCAATTGTCTAATTTGTCCTATCTTCCCATTTTGTCCCTTTTCTCTCCTTTTCCAATTTTGTGCGTTTTGTCCCCGTTCTTATTTTGTCCCCTTGCCCTCTTCATAGTTCTTTCACGTTTTGTCCCACAGGTCCCCCTTTATCCTTTTGGTCCTTCCACGCACTCCGATTGTAATTTAAAACAGTATTGAATTCTCTTTCTAATTTGCGATTCTTCCCGTGGATTCCGAAAATTCTAGGAATGTAATTGGTCGGCCGGGCGTGAATTCCGAACTGGAATCTACCGGGTGTGTAATCGATGTCATTCGTCGGTTAAAACGCAGCAGGAGTACGTATAATATTAAACGGTCGTAGAGAAAAATACTACTAGTTATTTGATATTTAATTTATATTCCGTTATCGGTCACATGCGTCTTAACCCCTGTTAAAATGCAACCCTACAGGTTAGTGATGTGCACTTGTACGTATGTTAGTGAAGTTCAATTGTACCCGTGTAACGTATTGGCCAGCGTGCCTCGTGGCATCTATTTGAGAACGCGTGCTAAGGGATTAGTAAGAGGAAACTCCTCGCCACAGGAGGGAGAGAAGGGCTTTTCCTTAAAGCAAGAACGCGGAAACGGGAGATACTAGTCTTTGGGGTCCTCCGGTCTTAAGAAACGGAGACCCAAACCCTCATAGCCAGCAATAGGGACCGGCGGGGCCGGCGTGACGTAGTAGGTCACGTGAGCCTCGAGTATATAAGGGAGTGCACAGAGCCAGTGGGTGGGTAAGGGCGAAGTATAGGCGACCGAAACACTTTCTGGAGTAAGAGCAATCTGAAACAGAGAAGTGGGACTGGGGCATAAACATAGTATTACAAAACACGCAATGCGCGCGCCGGTAGGCTAAAGTCATTTTTTTACCTTTTGTTTTTCTCTTTATGCTACAGGATAGGCCATAGATGCCCGTAAGGGTAGGAATGGTCCCACCGCGGTGGCGTGAACGCGCATTGCACTTTCTCGTGCGTTCACAAAACTGCACAAATGTACTGCTGGTGGGTGGGTTCTGGAGACAGTGGGAGAACCTCGTGCAGGAGAAACTTGGCGCCACGACGGGGCTGCGGCGGGCAGGGCTCGCGAGGCAAGTCACGTGTTGACGAGCCTGTGGAGGACTTTGTGTCCTTGGGTGACTGCGGTCACGTGGGAGCGCTGCTGTGTGCGTGCTCCGAGGTGAGGAGTGGTTGAGTGTCATGACTCACGCCGATTCCGATCAATGCCATCAGTTGGTACGCCAGTACGGACTTTGTGTCCTAGTGTGACATCCGGTCACGGAAGCTTGGCTTTGCGCGCGCTTCAGAAGTAGGAGTGGCGAATGCCACAATTGAAACCGATCATCAATCGTGCTTGGATCGCTCCCGCGATCAGGGGATATTAGGTCTATCAGAGCTAGGGTGTAAAGTGGAAATTCATTGTAAATATTTGTTGTTTTCTTTGTAAATAAATATTTGTTATATGAAAGCTCTGTGTCTGTGTTCGCTGTGAGTATCTATGACGTCACACCTGTATGTTAAGAAATTTAACATCCTTAGCAACGTAAATAAACTACAATCAATTCATTCCAAGTCACTTTTTATTTTAAAAACCTTGGGGCCGAATTCATAGTCGTCACTTATAGGATATGCGAACCCTTAAGTGATAAGTGCTTTCTCAAAATAAGTGTTCACTTAAAGGCGTTTGTATTTCATTTACGTTCCTTACGACCGCGGAATGAGTGTTCCCTTAAGCGGAAGGGAAATGTGTCAACATGGCATTGGCGGCAGCTGTTTCGAAGTTCTTGGCAACCGAGTTTACATACGCACTTCATCTTGTACAAAGAGCGCGCAATTTAACAGGGGGTGGACACTCCAACGTAGAGTTGACGTTGCGCGCACGACGAAATACTTCTACTACCTCTAATAGACAAGACGAGATGTTTTGATATTGGTATATTTTACTAATGTGATTACTACCAATCACTAATAACAAAAATATTTGTAACAATATATGATTCTCATTTAATTTCAATGACGGACACCGGTATCATGTCAATATTTTAAAAATGTATTTATTAAAAAATCACTAAAAATAAAAAAATGTTTGGTAAAAAAATATAATCCATGAACATCGTATCAAAATGTTAATGAATCTCTGCAATAGTTTGTGCATTTTCTACACATTATTTATGTGCATTATTGGATTGTAATATAAATTGATTCCTCAGCGTTAACTTATGCTCTAGTATAACTAATGAACATAAGGTGGTGGTATGGTAATGTAACGTCGTGTGTAGTGCTCTACACCACAAGGAAAGAGACACGAGTGAGTATATACAAGTTTTATTTACACAATGTACATATTTACAATTCTCACTCTAAGGCGGTTTGCCAGAGCTACCACTGCAGCCCTCTCCCTACATGCGCCTTGCGGCGACGCCTGCGACCAGCCTGCACGGCCGCCTCTCAATTTGGCACCTGGTGTGCCCCGGCAGATTGACGATCTGCCCGAATGTGTTTGAAGAACACATCACCCTGTCTGAACTCGTCGAACAACCACGTTCCATCGGCACTCCGCACCAGCCTGGGCGGACAAAGTTTTTGTGGTCTAGCCACGAGGAAACCAGAAACGTTACCCGTCCGCGCCGTCTTGCCGCGGCGTCTTTATAGGTCCAGGTCACCTGACCTCCTACGTCACTACTCCCCACCCCCGCGCGGAGGAAAGAGCCTTTCCCTGGCGCTGCCTGGCCCGCGGACCATTTCCTGTCGGAAAGTCCCTTCTTTGTTTTGGGTCTATCTTTAGATCCCCCAGCCCTCTACCTTGCACTCGGCTTGCTGCTGCCAATCCGTGACGCTACAGTAATATGGTATGGACATAAGTCTGCCAATATTGGTAATGGATTATTAACATATCATATAATTGAAAATGTCAACCCCATATAGTATTAACATAAATTCCATTTTACAACAATTTAAATTACTTCACTTGTTATTCATATTGCGAAATTCATAATTACTTATAATAGGTCTTATAAATCAGAAATGAATAACAGTTAAAAATTTTGGAAACATTCCTGAAAGGATGAAGTTGCATAACATCTAAATGAAACGAGCATTTTAATTAGGGGGAATTCGGCAATCCTCTTTTAGTCATTGGGACTTTGTCGATCATCGGCACAAGTGAATCCACTACAGTAGTTTTATTGAAACGAAACCGCTTTCGGAATTGTTCATCATTCTACTTTTCCAATGGGTTGCTCGTATCTCTAATATATCTCTTCGAATTTCGCATTATGTGCTGAGTATAAAACTGAAAATAATCTTTGATCTCTCTTTTCCATAACACGTTTCACAAACACTTACACTATACAAACAACAGCAAAAGGAATTCAATAGTCGGTGAACGCCGCGTAAAAGTATAACCTAAACTGGTTACGACTGACGTTGCGACGGAGCCATAAGGAACACTTAAGGTATCAGGCTGCCTTGCTTATAGGAATGAGTTCTCACTTAAGCCTTCACTCAAGGGCTATTTATGAATATTCGATTCGTCCGCTTAAGGGAACACTCAGTGTAATAGTCGCTTATGAATTCGGCCCTTGATGTACAAAACAAATGAGATTCAAACAATTCAAAATAAAAGAAACTTATTAGTTTTTGGGATAATTATTGTTAATTGTAATATTAATACTGCAATTAATATATATATATATATATATATATATATATATATATATATATATGGTAAATTAACCTCGTTTTTCTGGTATTCCACCAAATAAAGCTCTTTTCCGGTAATCATATAATTTCCGGTAATCACCTGACGATGTCGTCATTGGAAGTCGACGCGCCACTTTCTCACCGAACGTCATTTCTTCAGGTATCTTTAGGTTCAGGAGAATTATTTGCATCCATATTTTCTCAAACCACGGTTAACAAATATTGTTTAAATAGATATATCGCTAGCAATACCCTACACTGTCGTAGTAACGTGCCGCAGCAACAGTAGTCATTTGTGTACTATTGCAGAAAAGTCGTAAATTTTCGGATAAATCATGAGATTTTATGGTTGACCGATAAAATTCTGAACATACCACGATATGTCATAGTTTTATTACTCCTTCGTCCAAAATAAAAATCTCGGCTCCGCTTCGCTTCGCTTCGATTTTTAACGTTCGGTTTCTGCAGTAAAACACTTGTAACATTTCTAGGTAAGTTAATAGCTATTGCCGGACGTATTGCGTTTCGCTCACGGCGTGTTAAAAATAGTATACGCAACATGGGTGCGAAGTGATTCGCGCACTAGTCTCTTTGACGTCCTCACTACGCTCGGACGACAGACTTGACAAATGAGGTGTTATTCGACGATTCTCAACTCCCTGTAATTGAATTAATAAATTGTTTTTGGATCCATCCAGAATATTTTAAGAAATTTCTATAAAAATGTATGTTTTTAAGTTTTTAGCGTTTTGATCTAATGGAGGTTGCGCAAACCACGTACCCCAGCACTATCGCCTCAGTCGATGCCAAAAGCAGCTTTCGTGACACCTAAATGTGGTGCCAATGAGACAGTTACGGCACCCAGGCGGTGAATAACACAGGTCACTAGAGATGGTATTGCTCGGACGCCGCTGATTACAGTAGGACGTGGAAGGATTGGATCACTCGAAAGGAAAAGGTGCATCGTTAGTGTTACAACCTCTACTGTTAGAATTATCGTTTTGCAGGATAATTTTGTTATGTGTAGCAAATGCCATTGTGCTAATGGGATAATCCCATTTTGTAGGATAATTTCAACTAGAAAATTATTTTATAATATAAACTTAAAGAATGGAACGGTATGTTCTAAAATAGAAAAAAAATTAATGTAGCTATTAGTCGTATACACTTTTGCCAAATGCAAGGACAATTGCCCAGTATCTCGGGGTCATGATGGATGAATTTTCGCTGGTCATGGGTTTTGGTACTCGCCAAGAGTATGGAGAAACGCGAAAGAGGCCTAGTCCAATGAAATACTCTCCAAAGGTGAATATGCTCTCCTAAACCTGCATGCCAATCTCACAATGGCCACCTTCACCTCGGGGCGAACGAAAAGGCATTGTGCCCTATGAGATACAATGAAAACCCCGTGAGTGAAGTGTGATATTCCTCTTTACTACAGGCATTGTTTGGCAGAGTATTAACAACAGTACGAATCCCTGTCTGCTCTGTTTTCTAGTATGTCGGTTATATGTTTGCAGTGCATAATACAGATTTTTTTATTTAAAATGTACCTACCTAAGGGCGAGAAAGTAAAACACTAGTTTATGTAACAAGGTCGCGAAACAGGTGATTCACGCTCGAGTCGAGTTTATCCGAGCGTAGAAAGCGCGACAAAGAGACGAGTGAGGGAATCACCTCGCGCCCCTGTTTTAACATGGCGTGAGTGCAACGCAATGCGGCAAGTAAAGGAATAAAGATTAAATATCAAATAACTAGAAATATCTTACTTGCACAAAAGTAAATGGATTCCAGTCAGTGCCGTAACATTATTGTTAGTAAACAATAAACAAAGACGTTAAGATAAACATCAATTGCAAATCGACATAGATGTTTCTCACATCCTTCGCGATGTTCTGAACACGCTTCTCGATGTTTCGCACACACATCGCAATGTTTCGCACACTGAAAAAAATACCTGTTTCGCACACGGAAAACAGGTACGAAAATCCGCGTTTCGCACACGGCGTGTTAAAACATGTTATGCAGACGACGTTATGCAGAGTTGTGCTGAAGGGGAAAGTCCTAAAAAAATAAAAAGATGTTCGTCGATTTTTTCATTTTTATAGATTGTTTTAGAATATTTGTTATACAAACATACCGATATATAAAAAAATAAAAAGATTACGAACATAAATGGGAACTATTAACATCGAAGAAAATAACATAAATATGTGTGACTCAAGTGCTTTCAAATGGGGTAATCTCTGTACCGCAATTAATACCTGGAATGTGCCAGCCTTAATGTACTCCTTCAGTGTCGTTAAGTGGACAGATTTTGACCCAAAAGGCTAGGCATATTAAAGAGAATACTTTAAAAAATACTTTGTCTCCATATCAATTCTTCCATTAAAGGCTAAGGTTGCATCAGTATAAAAATTCTACAAATTTCTAGGGCATGTAGGGAGGGGGTCGAAGATTCCCTTTTCCGCAATGAACATTATAGGGACTTATTTCTTGTCAAACGAGAGAATGAAGTAAATGGAAACAAACCAGAATATATTCCTCCGCCGATGCGCGTGGTGCCTCTGCTGTCAACTAAGTTGTCAACGCTCCGCTGTCATCGCCATGTTCGCAGTGGCGTTGCACAATATCTTTCTATCGAAACTGCAGCATACACGAAACACACTGACGATTGCAAGACAAGGAACGACATAGAGGCATGCAAAGGAACACTTCACTCAACATTTTATTTATTAATGCCTGTGAATGAATTATATTACATTGTTTTTAATAGTGATGTACTATTATTGCCAATAGTACTACGAAATTCATGCACACAACGAAAATCGCGGGGTGACTCATGTCACGAAAATAAAAGACTGAATTTTTGTTATTACACAGAAGGTAAACATTCAAGCAAAAATTATATTTAATTGACATTAAATTTAGACGTATCTTACTTCATAAAAATGTCTCATAACTAATATCTCACTCTGTGATATACACATGTTGTGCCATCCGCCATTAGAAGGAAATTGCTACCTCGCTTGATATGTACCATCTGTTAATTTTCGCTTGTCCTTAGATTTCACGATTAAACTTATATACTTTAAAGTAAGGACTTATGTATCTACTTTCTACGTATGAGTATGCGTGTTATATTGTATGTAACATACATATACAATGAATTTCACAAAACTATTTTCTGACGCATATGCTTAAAAAGTGCGAGGACAAGTGAATACCCACGTGCATTTGTTTACATCCAGTTCGTTCTCTCGTTGGACAGGAAATAAACATACGGCACTCTCTCTTGATTACTATGCAACCAATCATGTGTTTACGTTCAGAACGTACACGAAATACCTTTAAGTGTGTGAGAACGTCACCTGCACAACATTGGTGTAAGATGGGTTACATGCCAATCGAGGGCAAATGTCACGTGTCACATTCTTACCTGAAATTTCCTACCACAACATCAATGGGGAAAAGTTAGAATCTACAAACCCTTGCATAGTCTAGACGTGTTGTAACATTTATTCTAAGACATCTGCATATCTGTTCAAAAAGGTTGTTAAACTAAAATGGGTGTGAACACTTACAGAAAATGGTGATGACTAAAAATCTGCTACCTCACTCCGAAAGGATTACATGTCCAAATATCAGCCGGCGGCAGAAGATGCCCCGTTGAAGTGCCATGGAAGTCTCCTGTAGCCGGCAGGAACACGCCTGGCAGAGATGGAGATCGTCCACGGTCGTCCGCGGAATTGAAGCGTCAGTTTTTTGAGGCGCGGGTCTCAAATCGTCATATGTCACCTGAACCGCGTATTATCATTTGCAGCCGAATAATTGTGCTGCCCCCCCCCCATCTCGTAAAATTTATGGGTGTTACCCCTACTGCCCTAGCCCGGCATCCGGCATAAATTCCGATGCTGGAATAATGGCTGTTAGGATCTGGAGACTAGCGG
This sequence comes from Gryllus bimaculatus, assembly GCA_017312745.1. Taxonomy (NCBI): domain Eukaryota; kingdom Metazoa; phylum Arthropoda; class Insecta; order Orthoptera; family Gryllidae; genus Gryllus; species Gryllus bimaculatus. Next base: position 33,822 of record BOPP01000126.1, on the reverse strand, counting down.
TCGTTTTTGTGTGGCTGAACCACCGTTGAACACGAAGAACTTTAATAGTCGACAGCTTGTTCCAACAGTCTTCCTCCAATTCTCAATTTCTCTAGCACCCTTCGCTCACCCGATTCCCGTCCCCACCCCTCACGCAAAAATGCCCGTCCTATCACGTGCTTAGCGCGAAGCTGTCAATAGGCTAGTCTGCTACGGAGCTTCGTGATTTATTGTCGCGTATGAATTTATTGTGGGTTACTCTCGGCTCTTAATGTTTCGGTAGTCAGACATCTAAAGTCACACACAAAGGGGATGGAAAGGTGCGTTTCGGGGGCGGACGCTCGCTGGCACATATGGGTTAGCTGCGCACAACCGCGCTGCGCGTGTCCGAATTGTGTCATCGACGCTGTTCGCGCGTCGAAATATGTTGACAGAGCGTGATACAAGGGTCGCGCCTTGCGGTGGGTCTTTATGACTCATTTCAATATATATAATATATATATATATATATATATATATATATATATATATATATATATATATATATATATACTCCATTTTTACCTCGAGTGCGTGGTCGAAGGTTGTAAGGTGTATCAGCAGGGACAGGTTGTGAGGAAATTAGGGCATCAGGTGTAGGTGAATTGGTAGTGGGAATAGGAGAAACCGGTATAGGATCAGAAGAGGAGCAGGTAAGGGCGTTCGATAAAAGGGTGGGGAGTGAAGAACGTAAGAAAGGTGAAGGGATGGATTTTTGCCAGAAAATTGCGTGGGACTGGAGTTGATGATGTGTTTTGCAAGCTTGTTGCCGACTGCATGTTTTTCGGCCAGGTTCATGTGGAGACCATGCCAGAGGAAGTGTTTTGCCAAGAGAAACTTAATTTTAAAAATCGTTACATTTGTTTCTCTGTTGCAGTTTTAATTGTAGGTTTTCGTGCTTAATCTCCCTGCATAGTGTTGGTCTGTTGTACCAGAAGGGCAGAATCGAGAGTAAATGTTAGTATTTTGGGCGGTACATAGTAATTTGTTTACATGTTGTTTAGGTGTAAAGTCACCGCCCAAATTAATGTCATTCTGCCCTTCTATGATAATTACCAACTGCAAATCTCCCGTTAGGTTTAAAAGTAGATGTGACAGTCGTTGGAGAGTAACTTCCTACTGAGAATGAAAGAAAGATGGGGGCCATGGCTGTCAGCTAAAGCACTTGTTTTTGTCTCAGTAGGAATATCTTTGTTTTCAAGTCGTTTACGTGTTTTGATTTTGACGCGTTTCCTAGCTTGTTTGCGTTGGTTTGTGCATATATTTTTCGATGGTAGAGAAGGGTTGGATCAGGCGAGGAAAATCTGTTTCGTAATCTAAAACACTAACGTTGTTTTGAATTGTGACTGGATATGGAGTCTGTCTTTTGTGCAGTCACGGGTGCACAGTTGGAAAGATTCGCAGTGTTGCCGAATTGTACCCAACCGTCTGTGTAGAGAAATACCTCTTCCAACCTTCGGATATGTTGATCTAAATTACTGTTTATGTATGTGAAGGCTTTCAGAAGATCGGCATTGAGGGTGTAGAGAGTAAAACGATTAGTAGTCATGTCACGAATGCGTTTTAATGTGCGTAATAAAGTTGAAATAAATACAAGAAACTCAGATAAGAGCAACAAACACCAAGTTTAATATTTTGAAAGTGTAAGATTGATATGAATTCAATAAATTACAAATTATGATTCGATAATAGAATGATAAAGTATATTATTTACAAAATCGATTGAAAGCTAGTACTTACAAAATTTGGTACTGTGGTTATGTAGATTGTCGACCACTTAAGCTACTACTATTTAATACAACCACTAGACTATACTTTACCGTAAATAGATAAAAGATATTAACTGAAAATGTCTTCAAAATGTGAATAAATAACATTTGGGACACAAATTCAAAACTGTTTGATACACCGTCCTCGTATAGTTCAAATCAACGGAATTGTAACTCGTCACAGAAATATAATAAAACTTTTACTAATTAAATTAGTACAGTGATATAGTATCGAAAATAAATTGAACTGTTTATAGGTTTTAACACTTTTCTACCAACTCGTAAATCATAAGTTCGTTTAAGTTCCAGAAACGGTTTAAATTTGTTACCTTTTGTTTGTCGTTGTTGTAGCAAAAAACTAGTCGAAATTATATTTTCATCTAAAGAAAAAAGGAAAGGATTCGCTCAAAAGAATCATTGAAAACTACCCTATAAAACAAGTAACAAACTTTAAATAACTTGAATGTAATATAACGACCATAAACAGAATGATATATAAAAATATAAAGATTTATATATTAATTAATTAAATGGATGCTTAGCACTTGCAAGTGTACATTTCCCTTTACCTTAATGAATTAAATATTTCGTTTTAATGAAAAAAGTGAGCATATTATTTTTAATAATTAAATTTAATCACTCACACGTAGTCTCTTCAATTTTATCACCCTAACATTTTTAAAATCTCAAACCTCTGGTGGGAACATGAATTAATGGAATCTTGTAAATGTTTAATGATTGGTGAAGCACAAAAATATACATTTATAGAGTTCACGATATAATTACCTTATGATTTAAGGCGTTTTGTCGATAATTAAAACGTTTAAATTGTAAAAGCAATCTCATTTGGTTAGATTCACGTTCGTGTATTGGAATTCGTCCTCTTGGTAGAAATATTTATTCGTTACGAGTTTATTTTATAATACCATATTTCATGTGTTTTATTTTGCTTGCATTATTAATGTCGTGCTCTACAACGATATTTTTATATGAGGGTAATAACATTTCAACTCATTACCAGAATTTTGTGAAATCGCAATTCCGACTCACTTTCAGATACGTAAACACCCAATTTTAAAAGAAGTATACCTTAACCCCGACTTCAGAGCGTATGCTGCGTATGTACAATTTCGAGGCGTGGTATTTCCGCCCCATGGTAGTTTGCACCAATCACATAGGCGCTAAGGTTCTGACTAGCAATTGGTCAACGCGCCCCTTGCCCGGATCGAAGGGTGTCTAAATTTGTCTGGACCGTTGAGAAGATAAACGAACCTTCTAGGTTTGTTCCAGCAAACAATCACGGACTGCTGGAACAAGTAGGTACAAAAATCAGTCTATAGGTGCCGCTGCTTTCGTTTCATCGGTAGTTGCAGAATTCTCCGCCAGATATAGTTTTCGTATCGCATGAAAAAATCAAAGCGACCTGACCCTGGTTATTCCTGGTATTCCTGTGGTATTCACTTGCGCTTTACGTTTCTCCATAATTGCTCGCTTATTTTCTTCACCTTGCTATCAATTACAGATTTTGAACCAGGTAAACTGTGACTTGGGATATTGTTTTTGATTATTCTTTTGGATTTAGGTTATTTGTATTTTTCTTAAAAATGAGAGATAACGCTACCAATACAGAACGGTAAATAAGTACATATTTAGTAAGTCACGGTACAAGGAACTTCCTTAAAATTACTTACCTTCCATTTCCCCAAAAAAAAGAAACAAATATCAATTTTCCAATATCCACAAGAAAATCCGAAAGATAGCTAACTCACCAAAATCCAAGAATCTAGATTTAGATTTAGTAAAAAAAATTGTATATGTGACGTATGGGGGAGAAGATGATCTGCGCATGTTTTCTTGAGTTCCAGAATCCCTTCTCATCGTTTTAACTATAAATAAATAAAAATAAATTTTAAAGAAGCGCGGGATTAGTAATACTTGAAAAAAAAAACTTGAAAATCAATGAAACGTAAAATAAAGCGGGGTCAAATTCCAATATCCACGAGAAAAATCCGAAAGAAAGCGAAATCACCAAAAACCAAGAATCAATAAAATGTAAAACACAGCAGGCTCAAAATATATAGAGCATAATGTAAAACAACTATGCAGGAACCAGATGGAAACGTAAATGGCGCGTCGTCGAAGTTTGGCGTTATCGGGAACTCGGGGACCGAAGTACGCATGCGCAGATTTCTAGTTTGAGGGAGAGTGCACGAACTGATTCGGACTGTTTCGGACTGGTTTCATATCAATCAGCAACCCTGCTGGAACGCCCAACTCCCAGTCACAATCCATGACTGCTGCTGCTGGAACGCCCAATACTAGGCTGCGCATACGCGGACTAGTTCGGGACTGTTTCGGACTGCTGCTGGAACAAACTTAGAATTTCACTCGCCAAATCTAGCGAGGGGAACCTTAAATAATTGTGGCACAGAGATAAAATGAATTTCTCCAGCGATCGAGTATCATCCCGTTAAAATAAAAGGGAGAGAAGTCAACGCTTCGCAACAATAATGCTGAGGAGTCGAAATATATTAATAATAATAATAATAATAATAATATAATACATAATTATAATAAATTATTAATATCATTTTTATTTAGCTTTCAGTGAATTTCGTTAGTTTCTTCTTTCATTTATCAGTCTAAGATATCTCACACCAAAGTTTTCAGTAAATTTGTACTTGCACGTTTCCTCTGGTTGATGGGAGCAGTTTCGATGGTGCCAGCCACACGCGGCGGTGGAACGAATATTCAAATCACATTGTAAGGTAGCAAAGCAAAAGCTCGTGAAGGGTCATGGCAGACGCCAAGTATTGCGGCATGTGTGCAACAGACTGGAAAATTCGTAGCACATTATTCTTGCGCTTAAGTTTCAAGTTGATTTCCTAGTCTGTGAGCCATGTTCGCCTTGTACATGGTATATTCGAGGCAAGTGTTCGCTTATACTTGTTGGAATTTCAGGTGCACACTCATTGCAATGTACAACAATATTTGTAAGATTTTTTTGTCCTTCATGTGACATTTTATTCTTGTTTTCATATTTTTTAATTCCATATATTTATATTTTTCTATTTATTTGAGCCTTGAGAATGATACCGAATTATGTCTCGAAACGTTGTCTGTAAGAAATTCATATTAATAAATCTGAAAAGAAAACTAAATTGACTGTCTATAATAATTCTTGGACCACTCCCTTTAGTTAAATTTGAAAAAGGAACTAGCTCATATTGTCTTTGCTTCTACCAAGGCGTGTCATTCGTTTGTTAAGACTTCCACAAAGACAACTAAGTTTTTTCTCATTCATAAAATCTCTGAAGTCTCGCGCATGCTGGGAGAAGACTTCCAGAAGAAATGTTTATGATGAATATAACTCATTGCCAGTCATTTTTTGTGAATATTACGTATAATTGAGTGCTGAACCGCGTTGTAAATTATCCCTTTCAGTGTGCATGCGCTAAAATATTGATAAACGGCTGTATCTCCTCGAAACCCACTGGATAGAAGATATGCCTTTTTGCCAATAAGTTTGCCGTGGGACATCTCATATTACACATTTACACATGGGAAAATTTTCACTTGATGTTCCTAATTCGCTTTGTAGTGGTGTTTGGCAAGCAAATGTACCTCAGGAACGACCGGCCTACTGACCTGCGTCAAAGCGTACATCGCCATTACAATGCATTTATTAAACCTCATGGCCGTCAACCGAGAAATTTATGTGGCCACAGATGAACAATAACGAGAGAAAACTCAATATTGCCCTGCCAATGGGTAGGTCTTGAGTGTTTTTATACTTTCGAAGGCTCGTACCGAGAGAGATGCGCATCCCAGTGGACTGTGAACATCGGATTTCTATTTTGTTTTTAGTTTGCCCTGTGAAAGTGAGATAAAATTGATTTATTTTAGTAACTGCGATTGCTTTGATTTTCTTAAATAAAAAGACCAATATTCGTAACTGCTACTTTTCCTAAACATTTATATTTACGTCGCTGTTCTAAAAAATTGACGATTACAGATGCAAACTATTGCAATTACCAAGACGAATATCAGTTGTCATTTTGGAACTTCATTTCAATAATTTGATTAAAAGGTATTTTGGTCCCTTACGTCGTTATACGCGATGAGAATTTGTCCGTTACATTATAGAACGTAATCTGTTAAATATTACCACTTTACCCGTTTTTTGTGTTTCCGTTATCACAAAATAAAAACTAACATCCAGGATGTTAGTTTTTATTTTGGATTTCAAAATGGTATTTTTGATGTTTCAGCTATTCATTCACTAATTTTTATTTCCATACTATATAAATTATTATACATTTCGAAGCATATAGAATGTCTGCAGACCTACACGTTTGTGACCTTCCTATTTTTCACTTCCTGTGATCATTCAATATATTTTTGTGCGCGATTAAAGAATTTAATTCAATAACATATCCATTCATGTTAACAGAAGACTTATATGCATTAATAATTCCTAATCGGCATATCTTGATGGAATATTCAACATTACTGCAATTTCAGTTAATGCTTTTGTGATTTAAGGCAATTGTGAAAATTGTTGAGGAAATGTTAATGATTGTGCTCCATGAATTGATAGTTTCAATTGTTTTGTTAGTGGCCTTTCTGATGATGATTAGATGCATGCTTCATTATGAAATTGCAAAGTTAATTTGAGGGAAAGATGTGTACAAAATATTCTCCTCGTCCGCGAAATATTTTCTGGTGTTACGAATATTATCAACATTGATCGAAAATGTACTTCTCGGCTCTCTTTTCCAAATTACTATTTGTAAAAAATAATCTACATATTTATACATTGTGACATGGTCTCTCTATCATTTATTAATATTATTGTAATTGTACTTCCTTTGTTGGATGTTTCGCGATTTTCGTATCTTATTTATTTCTCCCTTTCACCTCTGTTGATTTGGTGAATTTGAATTCATTGATTTCTTTTCAAAGTTAACACCTGTTTTTTGCATTATTCCACTCCCTCTCAATTCATACTTTCCTCCACTCGCTTTGAAGCGAAGATGTAAATTTTCAATGTAGATGTCTCTTTTTTCGATTAACCAATTTTTATTTTTTATTTAATTTAAAAAGCATTAGTAAGTTCTGCCTATATATATATATA
>BOPP01000126.1:0-26864 GCA_017312745.1 Gryllus bimaculatus | reverse complement strand
ATATATAGTGACCGTACTCACCCTAGACCCTCCTTTGACGTCGTCTGTAAGAACGTAGGTGAACTTACGATCACACATTATTTCATCAGATAAAATTTATGAAGATGGGACAGGGAATGTTTCCGGCGGAGGATCTTGATGGTTGCATGCACTTGTTATGCATTAAAAAAAGAACACCTTTTTAAAGAAAAACATCAAGAAATAATTTATTACCAATATTACATAGAATTATTACTCTTAGGTGATCACCGCTAACTGTTCTGATTACCTTTAAATTTTCCCTTTACCCTTGCGATCGCATGCTTCCTTTTCTGAAATTACGAGACAGCCGGCCAAATCATTACAAATATGTCAGCTTAATTACGATACGTTACCACGACTCCCCTCAACACTACGTGAAACCTCTATACTGATCCGATTTCTACGAGAAACCTCCATCTGAATCTCAATCCCATTATAATATTACATAAATACTTGTCGATATGAGCCGGCTCCAAGGTTATTCTTCCTCGACCGTTGCCCCGGGAACGCTCGGCTTCGCCCGGTGGTGCTCGGCACTGCTCGGCGCTGCCCGAGGTGGAAGCTTCCGCCACGATGTCCGCAACCGACGATGGCCTCGCAACGTAATTAGCAGTTTTCACGGTTGTAAACAAATCCAAATAATTATGTTGGCATCGCACCATGCACCACAGCTGTTTCTATCATACATTTACACTGTTCTGATAGCCACGTGGTAGTTATTCATCACCGGCGCTGACACCGTGCAATATACTGCACTGTCGTTATTTTATTCATTTATTCATTAGACTAAATGTGTAGGCAGTGAGGAGACGGGAAGGGCTCTAAGCCACCCGAACCTTAGTTGCGCTCTTTGCTTCGTCGTGGCAGTGGTCCGATTCTCTGAGCAAAGAGGAGGGATTTATTCTGGCGCATATGTGTGGCGCATTGATTGGACTCCGGTACTAGATTGGAAATCTAGTACGAGTAACTCTGAGCGGGCAGGGCAGCCCCAACCCAGGCATTGAATGGGGAGGTTGCCATGAGGGCAAGCTGCATCAGGATCCCGCAGGATTCGGATACCAGCCTGGTGTAATTGTGCGTTGTCGGGGGGTTACAGTAAAAGTGAAAAGCTTGGCGACCAACCTCGGGGACTTGTGCCCCCTGGTATATCACAAAAGTGTGGAGGTGTAGACCGCGCGAGGATATACATGCAATTTGTCTGTTAGACGTTCTCGAACTGAGATCAGTGATTTTGTGCGCGTTCGACATGGAGGAGGCCGAGAAAGAAATCACTTTCATCAAGTGTTAGTATCGACAGCTCACTTCCAGAAATCCACATACAATACATGTACGTTAATTTACAACACATTGCCAGATGACATTTTACAATTAAAGTCGGTACTCAAATTTAAGTTAAAAGTAAAATATTTTCTTTGAATGAAATAATGTACTTCAACTTCTGGGTAATGACCCCCCCATCTCATTCACTTTTTTGTAAATTTCCCTGATACATTGAGCAAATGCTGAGATGGCCCTTTGTTTGTTTCTGGACGTAAATGTAGCTTCACTATACGCACATTTTGTTGAACTCTCCTTTTGCTTGTACTGGTAGGAGTAGAGGTAAGGGCGAGTAACTATTTTGTTAGCAATGCAGAAAATAAAATATGCAGTTCGTTTACCGTTGCAAATAAGTTTACTATAACTTACGAAAATGTCTAGTTTTTCAAATGTCGCTAATCTCGCGTTTTCTTTAATTTTATTTATCTTTAACTTTTATTCATCTTTCAACAATTTATAGAAAAAATGACGGGAAGGGATTCTGGAACTCAAGAAAACGTGCGCAGATTGCCTTCTTCCCCATACGTCACATACAGTTCTTACTGTTGACTAAATAAATCTAAATAGGAACCGCGAGGTGTGAAACGTTTATTCAACAGCGGAAGGAGTATCAGGAGATGAAATTCATGCCAGAATGCTGTGTATGATAAACACAGTGTGTCACTTGCATGTGTTTGTGGAATAAATGATTTCAAGAAAGCCGGGAGTCATTGGAGGACAATAGTCGGCCAGGAAGGGCTCATCGTTTGTCCCGTGTCCACCTCTTCTGTCGTTGTTGCGGAGGATGTTGCCGTCAGAAATGCCTGGCGCACAGTGTGTAATTTTGGTCATGGGTCAATGTTCCAAAGTATTCGGAAGGGTTATGGAAGGGGTATTTGATTTTAAACGGTTCATATTACATAAGATTAGCATTGATTTTCTTCCGACTCATTTGAGACGATCGTGCGCTGTCACTGGACGGCCATGACAGTTGTATTTAAGTATCTCTCGTGTTAGAACCAATGTGTATCAACTGGCACTTATATCAAGGTGACCCTTCATGTATTTTCGAAAATTTGTTTCTTTTAAGTAGTGCCTGAAGATAAGCAAAAAGTGCTTTTGATTGCTCGTGGGGTGTTTTTAAGGAGTAATTTTAATTTAATTTTCACGTGATTTTACAAATCTATCTGAGCTTTCAACATAGAATTTACCATAATTGTCGTTTTTGATTCTAAAGACATTAAATCTCTTTCCGTTGCCATCAAAATCACAAAAGATCACCTGATCATGTGTGCGTCCTCAAGGACTTTTTTTATTTTTTTTATTTTTTTTTCAGTGGCGCGCTCAATTTCTCGGAGTATGTTGTTTGATGTCGGGCGCAAAAGCACCATGGAGTGCGACTTTTGTGTGTTTTGCACGAATTAGGCGATGTAATTATTACTGGCACTTCAGTAAGTCTGATAAAAACTCAAATTAGCAATTTTTGTCAGTTAATTATCAAAATATAGACAAAATGTGACAGGCATAAAAAACATTTTATAAAGAAATACTAATCGTAGCTTCAGAAAGACATCAAATTTTGTGCAAGTTCATTGAAAATTGCTCCAAGCACTTCAAAAATATTAGATGCAAGTAGAGGATTTGGACGTCCACATATACCTTTCAGTTTGTATGTACTTAATCTAACTAGTGGTGCTATAGAATAGAAGACTTTCTCGTAGTAAAGTTTTCAAATTTCCATGGTGTGAACTAACTTTACAGTCTTGCCTCATCCTTTTGCCAGCAGTCATCTATCGCCATCCAATTTACATTTTTTATTTTCTCAAATTTCGGCTTCCGAATAGTAGAACCGAAATATTACTTTAATGATATTAGAGAATAGTAATACTTCGACATAACTGACAATTTTCATAGACAAATTTTGAGCTGTTTTAAAGAAAATGGCGTTTAAGCTTTACTATAAATGCGAAATATGAAGCTCTTTTTCACAGAAATGTTTTGGGTTTTCGAAAAACTTCATTTGAAGTCATTTGAGATACATTAACTCGCAAATGCCAATAGTGTTTATAAATCGCTAGAAATGTGCATATTAACGGCATTAAGTGATTTTAAAAAAATGAAATGTGTAATTTTAGAGAAAAAACAACAAAACATTCCTTTTCCGGAATCACCTTTCTCATATTAAAGAATGCAATTAGCCCTATCCGTTCGAAAAGTTTGAAGAAAACATTTGGAGCAATTTTTTAGAAAATGTCATGTCAGCGTTTCTGAAAATGTGTAATTTTGAGCTCATTTACACAGAAAACTCTGGAGTTTTCGAGAAACTTTATATAATTTAAATCACATGTATTCATAAATACAATAATGTGAACAAATTGCCGCTAGTGTAAATATTAACGACGCGAGGGGGAGTAAAAATGTACATATTTTTAAATTTTTGAAAAAACAAAAGAATAGAGTAATATGGCGATTATGTGACCTTTAGTGCATTTAGCGCTATCACCACAAGACATGTAGAGAAAAAAATTAAAGCGGTCTTTTAAAAAATTACAAAAATAAAATTTTCTCAAATTGCAAATATAGCACGCAATATTGCTCGAAAACAACTTTCTTAAAATCAAACTAGTGATGCTGCCAAAGCACATATTTTCTTATAGCAATAGTCTTTGCGATTAGAATTGATTCAAATTATTTTCAATAAAGTTTATGGTATTCTCATTTATTTTCTGCGGCAACAGAATTGGATCAAACAATATTCACCGGGCGAGATTCGCACCAGCGAACTTTCCCTCCGATGAGCCCAGTCCGTGAACACCAATTAGCCACCTCGACCATTCGGGTAGTACATGGATTCTACACTTATATAGTAAAGTATATAATAATAGTAATAATATAGTAAAGTAAGGTGGTTTAATTTCTAGCATTAGGAAGCCGAAAAATCGAGAAAATGTGAAAAAAGTGTTCTGCGAGAAAGTCTGCGCCATTCTAGTCACTAATTTATTATTTATTTATTTAAATAGCTAATGTACTACAAGAAAGTTTTTGAGGCAGAAATATATTCAATTTGGGAGTTTTGAATTTTTTTGCTATTTTCGAAAAACGAACAATTCCCAAAAATGGAACTAAAACCATACGTCCTACCGTCCCTTATTACATATTTAGAAAATATTTAAAGAAAAAATTGGAGCGGTTTTCAAAAAAAATTCGAAAGTTTTAAGCGCAAGTTTCAAAAATACTTGCTTCTTCAAAAATTGAGCATGCCATTTTTTAGACAGGTAATTTTGTACAACAGACTTTGCCTGAGACAAAAACTTCAATCTTCAATTTTATACTTTTAAATTTTTTGGAATTTTCGAAAAAAAAACGATTAATTCTCGAAAATATGACTAGCATCATACTTCTTAACGTTCCTCATTATGTGGAGAAAATTTTAAGAAAAAAATTGCAGCGGTATTTGAGAAACAATTTCGTAAATTTTAAGCGCAAATTACGCAATAACTAACGAGCGCTAATTACTAACTTTTACAAGAAATGAACATAATCTTTTTAAAAGAACTAATTTTGTACAACAGGCTTTGTTTGATCCAAAAACCTGTATCTTAAATTTTGTAGTTTTAAAATATGTTTTTGCAATTTTCAAAAAATCGGGGATGTTAACAAAAATTAGATCTAAATCATTCTCTTTAACGTCCATTGCTCTATTCAACAACAAAATTTAAACAAAACCTTTGGGGCCATTTTTGAGAAAATATTGAAAATGTATTTGATGCTCCGTGTGAAGTATCTTCAAAAATGAAAATATTAGCGTTGACTAGAGACGTCAAACAATTTTCGGAATTAAGAATCAACAAAACATGGATACGCCGCGAGTTAGAGGATTTTTCCCCTAAATTTAGCAACAGAATTTATCAACTTCTTCGTTACCACAACCCGGCAATAAGGTTTTCTCTGGCGAAATTTTGGTCTTTTCTGATGTACGTTTACATAACTTTTTCTTCTTAGGAAGAATTGGTAAGGTGAGAAAGTAAAAGAAATTAAAAAAGGGTAATTTGCTAGACATTGGTCAACAAGACACTGGAGAAATTTCTTTACCTCATCCGAGGATTTGAGATGGAAAACAAACATTTTGTGGTTCGTAATAATTGCCTCAAATTTGTTTTCTTTTTGGCTACTCTATATTTTTATTTTCTCTTATCGGTTCACAATTAATAATATGACAAATTGTTTAATTTATTATGTTTATATACTTTCATTTTATTTCTATTTGTGATTTTCTTTCTCATTTCGGGAAATGACAGCTGTTGTCGAACTTATTTTAAGAAAAGAAAATTGTTCCGTATATTAACATTATAATTTACTTTCAATATATGCTTTGTATATAAGTAAACAATTTATTGCTTCGGACTTTTTCTCCACCTAGATTGCCAAAATTACACACTGTGTGACGGCGGACGGAGAGAGACATTCGGTTTATGTCACCGTAGATGCTCTGTTAAGATGGCGTGAGCTGTATAGTTTCGAAAAATCTGTGTGCAGGGGGTTCACCATAGCCTGACGGAGGAACAGAAGTTGATAGGCATCTCAAACGCTGTGAAGTTAAAGAATATCGTTTTCAGCTCAGTCTTGAAACGGAATATGAAACAAGGTGTCATCTTGAGGCGGAGAGCAAGCGTCGGAAAACAAAGTGAAAGCACAAGGATTCACCCCCACCGAAAAAATCCAAAGCCGTTCACGCCAGCTCTGGGAAAGTCATGATGACTTTTTTCTTTGTTTGCAAGAGCCCGCTGCTCATTGACTTTCTGGAATATGACGGCACAATTAACACAGAGAGGTTCGTGGACATTTTCCAAATATGAAGCGAGACGACTCCACCCCCCATGAATGTTGTCGGATGGCATCATTCTGTTGCACGATAATACCTGTCCATGTGTTGCCAAGGACGTTTCCACAATGCTCCAGATGTTTCGCTGGAAAGCTCTTACACTTCAGTCCAGATGTCTCCCCTTGCGATTTCAAAATTTTTGGTATCCTGAGGAAAAACTTTCGTGACCATCGATTTGCTACGGACGAAGAGGTGCAAATCTGGGTACAATCGTGGCAACAGGTACGCAACCACTAACATTCTTCTATGGGAGAATTTCTATTCGAAGGAGTTTACCGTCTTTTCACTCAGTGGGATAAATGTAAAAACATTTATGACGATTACTTTTGAAATAATAAACAGTTTCTTCCATGCCTCTTTTTCATCTGACTCCCGTATTTTTCGTTTCTATCAACAGCTTTATAAAGAGCGTTCCATAGTTCCTACAGCAAAGTAGTTTGTAAATCATTATATTTTTGCTTTAAAAAATAATCTACTCATCGTTGTTTTTCCGAAATTGTTGCAATGCAAAAAACGTCTTATTTTTAAATGATACGTTTTTGCTTTTCATTGTCATCCATACAGTGCTTGATAACTTACCTGGATTGAGAGGATCGCGGTAAAGAGGGAAATATGAAAACAGTTGAATGGTGCTACAAGTTCTCTTTATGAAGGGAATTATGGGAGGGAAAAACAAAAAGACAACTTGAGCCAAGTTAACATTTAGTTTATTAATAAATCTGTATCATTAAAATATGTTAAAAATTAATATCTTGTACGGTCGTTAACTGGTTCTAATTATTTGAGGCTACATAACCTTCGGAGGTTTTTTTCTCATCGCTCGATTAGAACCCTTATAACGCCCGAGGTGCAGAAGTAACTATTGCTTAAGAGGGCTCAATTTAATTTTCTCACTTCAGTTGCTTCCCATTAATCGACCAGCAGTAATATAGCCAAGAAAATTATAGCAAAAATAACTTTTTTAAATTTATTACACTCGAATTCTCCGGTTTTTAAACTCCGGTATTTGGGTTTATTTTGGAAAGTACAAGAACCTTTTGAGTTTCAAAGCACTTCCAGAAACTATTCTAATTTGCTCTGGAGTAGGGTAGACATTTGGCGAACTTCACTGAATATTTAGCTTAATTCCTTAAAACATTATTCACAAATGTACAGCAAAAATACAAATTCAACACTTCACAAAAGAATGCGACTTACCTTTCCCATGATTCGCTGATATCATTCTAGTTGCAACATTAATCCATAAAAGAAAATGCCGATCTCCACCCATGAAATTAACAATGATTCTGCCACCTAGTCGTAATTGCTATGTTTACAGAGATACAGACTTATTCCATATAAAAATAAGGTTACCAGACATTTTCTTTCATGAGTGGAAATAATATTTTTAAAAAATATCCTTTTTGTATTCTTTTTTTTATAGCTTACTCTATTGTACCACTTTTTCATAACTCCTATAAACATTTGAACTTCGATATAATAGTATATAATTACTTGAAAATTATTTCATTCATTTTCCAAATAATATTTCCGTTTCTTGAATTCGAACTCTAGGGAACAAAAAATTAACTTTTTTTGTCTCAGAAAAAAAATGTGATTCTGATAGTATTTTTATCCTCAATTCAAATATGATATCGGTTTTTCCATATCACGCAAGGTTTCCGAGACAGGCATTTATAATGTCCAACATTTTAATATTTTGCATTCTACGCATTATTCAAACATTCTGACTTGCATTGAAAGTAAGAAATGATGATGATCTGCTACATTTCGTCTATGTAGCATCCTTCTAATGGTCCAACAATAATCGGCCAGAACAGTAGAATTCCATTTGCCTTGATATCTCTTTTCCTTCGCTCAAATCTCCTGATGAAACTGTTTCCCCATACTCATCACTCACTGGGCCCCGATTTTCCGGGAAGAAATCTAGATGCGTGTGCGGAAACTGTGTTTTTAAGGACATATAACCCACATTTTTAAATGATGTTGTAAGAAAGTTGACAATATCTTGGCAATTTTCGGCCTTTCGATTTCCCAAAGAACTGTAATATTTTTGAATGCCTTCCAAGTTGCTTTCTCAAGTGGATTCAATATTTCCCGAAACTTTTCATCATGCATTAATGATCATATTCGAAGGTTCACAAATATTCCTTCTCTGGTTTTTGCATCACTCATTTTAGGACACTTCTGTTTTAATTACATGAAACCAGGAGTATAGTCCATTGCTTTGGCGAAATCCATTTATTCTAATTTTATATGTAACGGAGGCATTTCAGACTGTTTTTTAAATAACTTTAAATATCCTATGAGGTCTCCTTGAATCAATACATGAAACTCAGATGAACAATTTTGTTCAAAATTTGTATCACCAGAGGAATCTGTTTGTTTTGCTTCCTAATTCGGTCAGAATCTGAACTCTTTACATCTAATGTCAAGTGTTCTGGAGGCTTTGGTATGGGCAATTCTTAGCAGTATGGAACTGGTCTCATCGCAGATTGTAAATTATGTTACACTACTGTATGCTTTGATTTTCACGTAATTCCTTTAATGCTAGTTAAGCAGAAATAGCAGTCAGAGGAGTGATCTTTGGGTTCCCTCCAAATCATAGGGATAGCAAATGACATGTGGTGGGTGCCACTTTTTCATGCAGGGAGAAGCCTAGAACATGATAAATAACAGATAGTATGTGGGGGCAAGGAACTTGTTTGGTTCCCCACTTAACATATACAATAAAATTCATAGCACCTCTCCACTAATGAAATAAGGTTTCGCATGTGAGACTTGAGAGTCACTTAATCACATCTATAACTAAAATGGTTAGGATTATTTAAACAAAATACAGTCATTTTGAAACTGACGACTAATTAACAGAAATAAACATGTAAATATAAAATACACAATAATTAAGGTACACAAAGCACTCACTTTGACGTGTTCACTTGTACAGAAGAATGAATAAAGAGAGAGTTAGTACAGGGCTTAGGTTCAGGAGATAAGGTAAGTGGGTCTCAAGGAGGTGCGGGCGACGAAAGAGAACTAACGGGTGGGAATGGGTTTGGGGCCAGGTTATTGTCAAGGACGTGAAAGGATTCTTTTGCAAGCTCGTTACTGAGTGCATGATTGAGTGATTTCATGTTACCGGGTGCATCAATTACAATTGTCATCGATCCCGTGAGCGCAGAGCAAGTTACAGCTGGGAAAGACACTGTTCTCTCCCAGCTGGAAAGTGAGATCCGGCGCCGACATACTCTTCACCTACAGCTATCTTCACCAACGGGATACCGCTCCAGCTAAACAAGCTCTAAGCTCTAGACTAGCCTCCCGGCTTGTGGTAGTGTAGTGCATTTGAGTGTGTGAGTAAGTAAGGGGCGACGATATGTCAAGGAAGAGGAAGGAAATGTAGCGCGAGGTCCATGGCCAGTTTGTTAGTGTACTACTCCGGCATTCGGTTGTCATGTGGAAAATCCGCCATTGTCGGAAATCAAGCCCTGGGACAAGATCAGCGACACTACGGAGGCAACAGCAACGCCACCTCTGAGCGATTCCATCCAGTAAATAGCAGGGTCATAATATTTTCCACGCAAAATGGCCTCGGCAAGGCAATAAACAATGCTTTATGTTAAGTGAATCTTTGAAATCTCCCATTCCCTCTCCAAGATATTACATATGTGATTAGAATGATTGATCAAGACAATTCAGTGATAAAATATTTCACACTCCACCACTCCCAACTAAAAGATAAGGATTCAAACTAAAAACTGTTTTAAAGGAAACTAATTAAGTTGGAATGATAGGCTATACAAAGAATTCAATTAAGCAATGATATCATTAGTTCACGTCCACAATAATTAGTAAAGTGTAAGTCAAAGTAGCAAATAGAAATATTTTATTCATATTAATCAAAACACTATTTTACATTATTGTACATCTAATTAATATATTTTTACATCATATACATAAATGTGGTAGGGCCAGAATTATGCGATTGTTTATGTTTGCTTAGAGATGTATTACAAGGAAATCCTTTGCCACATACTTCACACACGTGCCTATTTTCTCCACTATGCAGCCGTTCATGTCTTCGGAAACTGGATCCATCAGCAAACGATCTACTGCAAATTTGACAGGTGAATGGCTTCTCGCCCGTGTGAACGCGGCGATGAGTCAAGAGATGAGATTTAGTAATAAACATTTTCGAACATTGTTCGCATTTGTATGGTCTCTCGCCACTGTGAATTCGTTTATGAGCAACATATGTTGAACTTGTCGAGAAACTTTTTTCACATATAGAACATTTGTATGGTCTCTCCCCAGTGTGAATACGCATATGCTTCTTCAGTCCACATGAATCTACAAACGCATTCCCACACTCTTCACATCTGAATCGTTTTACTACGATTCCATTAGGACCATGGGTTCGTTCATGTTTAATGAATGCAGATCGATCAGCAAAACTTCGATGGCAAGTTTGACACTGGAAAGGCCGTTCACCTGTGTGTACTCGTCTGTGAGTGACTAAATGGGAATTTGTAGCAAACGCTTTGTTACAAATTTCACACTGGTACGGGCGGTCTCCTCTGTGATAGCGGATATGGTTTGCAAGAGCAGAACTCGACGAATAGGTTTTAAAACAAATTTGGCAGCTGTAAGAATGACTGTCATCAAGAAAATGCATTTTTTTGTTAATTTCATTGGATACATCTTCACAGTCTCCAGAACTAGAAGCCATAAGTTTTCCATCTGCGACGAATGAATTAGGTGATCTGTCTGCAGCGTTCAAATAGTGAGGAATTAGATTTCTGACTGGCACGGGTGTCGAACAACACACATGTGTTGGGTTATTACGGGATGTGCCCTTGCATACGGAGTTAAAACATTCCGAATAATTTGAATCTTTATTATCTACTTTCTGTTTTTCAGCCGAGAGACCTTTATAGGTGCAAACATTGAGATGGTGAAAACAAAATATTGAATGAAGGCACCGCTGGCAAGTCATGCAACATACAACTTCATTTCTAGTTCGATTGCTATCGTGTTCGGAATGAGTTGGACGTTCAATAGCTCTGGGAAAATCATATTCACTGTTTAAATTGGATTCTTCGGTGCTGTTATTTGTATCTTCTATGACTGTCACAATAGGTTCAATATGATGGCATTTTGCGGAATCAGCAACATCAGGGACAGAAACAGTATCCGTTTTCTCTGATGTCGAACAAGAAGCACCTGATGTATCAGGTCGCACAAGAGGGACATCAGTAATTTCAATTTCCAAAGGTAGGTTAGGTATTACATGTGTTCGTTCGATTTCTTTACGGTCACTGCCTTCGAGTACATTTGCAGGTACTTTCGTATTTGTCTCATTTATAATAATGCAATGATCATCATCACGTATTAATTCACGTACTCTAGAGCTCACTTGAGCAGATTCTGTTGATTCAAATCTTAACATCTCTGAACGATTATGAGTA
This sequence comes from Gryllus bimaculatus, assembly GCA_017312745.1. Lineage (NCBI taxonomy): Eukaryota > Metazoa > Arthropoda > Insecta > Orthoptera > Gryllidae > Gryllus > Gryllus bimaculatus. The sequence goes on along the minus strand of BOPP01000126.1, from coordinate 15,197 downwards.
AGGGTGTAATTTAAAAATCTATTCGAGCCACTATTACTATTGCTGTTGTTGCTACTGTGGCGGTTATCAGAATTCCCTAGCACGGTCTTACTGGAAATGTCTGGCTCAGGATGATGGTATCTACTGCTGGCAGATGATGGTAGCAACCTGCAAAAGAAAATGAAAACATAATCATTATTACTGTTCTTGCTTTTAATTGTCGCACGAGGAGATATTTAGTGGAGAAAAGTAATCATATCTTGATCGAGACAAGTCATAATTGACTTACCATTTTACGCAGACCGTGTATGGTATGACTGTTGTTTCTTTATAGAACAAATGCTATAAAACAAATGCTAAGACACATTATTTGCTTTTATCATAAGTATCTTAAAATCATGACAAACGTTAATGATTGATAGGTCCTTCCGACTTGCGAATTCGTTCAGTGTTTTCTTTGTACGTTTTGGAAATACGAGTGTGGTTCGAGCATCCGAGGTGAGCAAATTTTATCCGACGTGGTATCACGGTGCATCAAGTTCGTATAGTGCGCTTTGTGAACTAGAGTGAAGTGTTAACCATGCTTTCGCGTTTGGTGGGTGCAAAGAGGTGGTCTCCACAAACGGATAAAATGCCATGCGGGTGAGTATAGAAACATATTTCTCTAAGACTGCACTGTAACATTAGCAAGAAAACAGAAAAAAAAAGAACTGGCTCTGTGAAAACTGTAAACTTACGCACATTTTCAAGACAATTCTGCTAGTGTGGAATAAACTACAAAAATCTTTATTTACCAAATGAAAGCTTTCCAAAACAGGCGTATTCTCTGATCTTAGAGTATACAGCAAACAAGAATTTAAGATTTCATGTGAAGTATTTTCGAATAAAAATCTCCTAATGAAAAAATGAAGAAGGTCACTAACAATTACAATGAAATAAAAAAAAGAAAATGCAGAACTTCCTAAACAAAACTCACAAATGAGTAAAAATATTTTGAAACTAAAAACTAAAGTAAGAAATCTCGCGCAATATTCAAGAATTTCTAATATAGAAATGCAAGGATACGGAGGCTTCCGCAGCCGGAGACATTTGATACTCGGCAGTCCAGGTTGAGCGGCGTAGCAGTCGGTCGAGCTAATGTTTCGGCCATCATGTTGTTGTCTTATTTAGGTCTTTCAATAGTATAGCTCTGAAGGCCACAAAATGGTGGCCGAAACGACAGCTCAACGAACTGTGGCGCGGCTCATCCCGGACAGTCAATATCATAGAAATACAAGGCATTCCAACAACAGTGAAAGTATGAATATCATTGCTGATGTGAAAATGCAATCGGCATTAAACATGAAACTGAAGATGGCACATGGACTACCAACTTTTCGTCCCAATGCGATGCAACCACTGATTATTCAACTGAGACACAGGAGAATGACGAGAGCATGAATAAAATTCTTCAAGAAAAAGAACTTGACTGCGTATGTAATAAACAGATCCTTTCCTGCCAGTAAGGCTTACACCAATAACCATCTTATTTTACAAACTAAAAACCTACTAAGGCTTACTAAAGAAATCGCAAAAAAAAAAAAAAAAAAAAGTTTTAGGCCAACACACGATGCACAAAGGGTAAGGTCTTTGTAAGAAAGGAAACAAAACAGAAAAACCAAACCAGGGGACACCAAAACGTGTGGTTTTTCAAACATCCGTCTGTCTACTCGTCCGTGCGTCTGTGAATACCACTAGCGCATAAACCATACGTAGGATTTTTTTCCAAACTGAAGACAGCCTTACCCATCTGGTTCAAGTCGAATCTTTGAGATTTTGAGAAAAAAAAATCTTTACAATTTGGGGTACTTTACTTGAAGCCCCTCGGATATTTTCAAGAATTTCTCAAAAACAGATCCAATTTTTTTCTTTAAATTTCTTGTAAGAAAAGAGTAAATTACATTTATAAAAGTGGCATAGGTCCGATTTTCAGAGTTAACACTGAATTTTTCTACAACTACAAAATTAATGATAAAGATTTTTCTTAAGGTCATATACATTTTATTGAAATTTTTTGTAATTTTCGCGCAATATAGGCAAATTTAAAGAAATTACAAAAACAAGATTTTCTCAAAAACTGCTCCAACCTTTTTTTTAATTTTCGTAGAGATAATGCCAATACTCTATAAGATAAACTCTGAATTTTGATGAATATTGCTCTATATTTTTTGTTTTTTTTTTAAATTCCAAAAATGTATTCTTTTTTTACTTTTCTCTCACTGATATTTATATTAGCGGCAATTTGTTATTGTATTTAAGAGTACATGTGCTATAAATAAGGTCATATAGAGTTTCTTAAAACTCAACCACTTTCTGTGACAACTAGCTCAAAATTCCGCATTTTCAGAATAGCTCAAATGCCATTTTCTCAAGGCCAGCTCCATTTTTTTCAAACTTTCTGAACGGAGACTGCTAATTGCACTCTTTGATATTACATACTGTTCATTTCGGGGTACTTTTTTGTTTTTCCAAAACTTACACAAATGAAATTCTTTTGAAATATCTCTTACGCCGTTAATGTGCAAATTTCCAGCAATTTGTAAACACTATTGTATTAGTGAGTTAAAGTGTTTCAAATGAAGTTTTTCGAAAACTCAAAAATTATCTGGATATATATAATTGTGGCAATACTAATTCTAAGAATATTTCTTAATAATTTGTGCATCATATTTTCCTTCAGAATGTTCACAGTGTTAAGTTCAAAGTGTGTGTTGCAAACTTTTTGTAAGAAATATCAAAGGCAGAAGAAGCACATTTAGTACTGTATTGACGTTTTAAGTTTGAGGTTATTTTGATTTTCACGTACTGAAAATATTTTACAGTGATCCCACCAAACATTGGTCCTACCCATTTATTGTTGTGTTTGACAGCATTTATTGTTGTGTTTTGGGCTCACCAATATGGCGGACTGACTTAACTTGCAGAACATTTACGACGTTGGTAATAGCACCTCCACGTATTCACAGCTCCATGCGACGCATAACCAAACATATAATGGCGACAAATGGTGCTCATCAATTTACAGTAACTGTGCTCCTGATGTAAATTTTTCTTAATTAGGTCTCGCCACTCTGCAGTGACATCAGAATTAGAAGCCTCTGATTGGATAATGGAACCTTCTCCTCCTTGCCAGCCTCTATCAGCAAAGTAGACAAATATTATTCGACAAGAATAATAAAAAGACGAAATTTGATCTTTATTTGTCCTCATATATATTTTCCTCCATTAATATTCAATGTCATCTCTGACTCGTCGCAGTCAGTTGTCAAGAGGACCGCCAAGTAGTATCTCCGCGAACGCGCCTCCTACATCGCGTCCCTGCGTCACTACTCAGCGGCCAGAATTGGGAAGGAATTAGGATTGGAGTAGGTTTAGGACACTTCACAGGAGTTGGACTAGCCCCTGTGAAGCATGCACTCGTTTTGTCGAAACAAATTTCACATGAGGTTCTACAGGGATTTTATTAGAATCGAAAGCGGAACCTCAGTGGTGAAAGGCAAGGGACTTCACCATTGAGCCACTTGTGCATGAAATATCACATTATTTCTTTGTGTATGTTAGACATTCGTTTATTGAGTTTTACTTTTATTATTTGAAATTTACCTGTTAGATGTTTGTAATTTTCACTTATTTTACTATTATAGTACTATATTTTTATTTTTGTTGATGCATGTCCATATGAACTTAAAATTGTAACTTAAAAAAATTAAACAAAAGTAATACATAGAACACTAGACAGACAATTTATAAAATCAGTATTGGTAACCATCACAACTGGTTGTTATCGATAAGTAATTCCAAGAAGCAACATTGCACACGTTCTTTGTAAAACAAGATGGGAATAAATATTATTATTATTATTATTATTATTATTATTATTATTATTATTATTATTATTATTATTAATTATTAAATTCAAAGCCGAGCAAAACTCAGGTAACAACACAGTTCTCTAAAGATGTTCCGAAATTTTAAACATTTTGTAAGAATTTAATTTACTTGTAATAGGGTAAAAAAACGCTTTAATTCTCCATAATAAAGGATAAAAAAGTCTAGTTTAAAAAAATTAATACGCGAAAACGGGTGTTGAAAAACACATTCTATTTCCCAATATTGGTAACAGTTGGGTTACACTATAATATTTATGTTACTTCTATCGTAGTAACTATTAAGTCTTTTTTTTTTCAAAAACTCCCAACCAAACAGAGCAAAAATTTTTCTGTAATCTTATTTCTGGTTTCCGAACAGTAGATAATTGTTGATGATTGCAAAGCCATCGAAAGTTGCTATTATAACGAAGCTGTGGATTTACGGAGGAACGAAAAACTGTAGAAATAGGAAGGCAAAATAGGCACTTATAATGTCAATTTAAATGCTTATTTTAAGTTTTGAATTGTTTCTTATCCTTATTTGTTTGTATAGCAAGTTTCTGAAGGTAACATAATATAGTGACATTCATGGAATTTTTCTTTCATCACAACACTGACAAATCCTTGTAAAAATCCTTTCTATCATTTCAAGGAAATTCGGACAAAAAAGTCAGAAATATAGTAGCTACCTTTTAGCTTTTCATTACAAGCAAGCTGATACTTAAATGCTGCATATATGATCTTTTTTCTCATCTTTAATTTAAACATAATTGAAACATTGTTTGATTTTACAATCATTCATAATACAAATGTAACTAATAAAGCAAGAAACATCACATACTTTCTCGCATTATGTCTTTAAAAAATCAACATTTGCCATTTTAAAAAAAATCGTGTACAACGAAAATGAGACCTGCACCGTCCATTTAAGCGTAAGAAAATTGTAGCGGGTTTTCAGGATTATTTTTATAATTAAATTACTTTCAAGCAGAAATTTTGCAAAGAAAAGAGAATAACGCCTTTTTTAACCTGATGTTTTAAACAGATTTCATTTAAAGCACAAATCACCGAACTTGTTTTGCATGTTTGCCATGTTAACTTTCTGCAATTTTCAAAAATACTGAGATTTTGAAAAAAATGGGACCGGCACAAATTTTTATATCGCCCTTTGATACATACGAGGACAACATTTTAAAAAAAAAATTAAGTTGATTTAGAGGAAAAAATGTTTAAAAATTTCAAGTCAAAAATAATTCCACCACCACCATGCACCATTGCGGTATTTAATAATACCAAATACTTGCGCTTAATAATACTGGCAGTAAAACGGAACATAAGATTTATTGAAAGTTGTTCTATTTCTCTATTCTCTGTAGGATAACTACGACAAAACCATACAATTTTTTAAATTTTTGGTTAAAGATAAATGCATTTTGATCAATAAATATGACAATAGCCAACAATTAGGCATTTACGCACAAAATAGATATTTATTAGTGGAATAGGCAATTCTAGACACTATACAATTCACATATATTGCTCTTAATGCCTCGAAATAAATAAGGAGCACAAGATATTGATTTTCTATTGAAGGAAAAAATGGGCAAAAATGCGCAGCTCAATTATAATAAACAATAATGTTGGTCAAACCAACGCCTTCAATTCTTGTACATGGAATGTCAACAACACACCGCCAATAAATCAACGTATTAATATTCAATACAAAAAGGTGTAAACTAAGTTTCAACTTTTTGCAATTTTCACGCTTCCTGAGGTTTTCATAAAACGATGAACTACGCCATAGTATCGAACGCTTTGAGCAATTTCGGTAAAACATTAAAAAAAAAGGAATCATTGAGGAAACTTGTTTACACATTTTTTAAAACTTGTACGATTTATTGAAAAATTACGTGAACACTACTCATATGTTAGGAAAAATTATACAAAACATTCATAGATCTCATTTTGGAGAACAGATTTCGTTAAGAAAAATATCTTATATATCCATCAATAATATAGTTGCTGGATAAATCATACATATTTTCATACCGTTGGAATTTTCCTACATTTACAAGTTAAAGTTAGAAAATTCACCAAACAAATTGTGGGACCATCGTTTTCAGTAGCCCCAAACTCACAAAATCCGTTTAAAATTCAATGGGCCGCGACATCTACCAGATCGATCAGAGTAATTTCGTGAGAACTGTTTGCGATTTAGTCTTGTTCCCAGAATGACGGAGGGACGCTTTGCTGCAAATCAAAATTTTTCGGTATCAAGGACCCACAAAACGTGGATTCTGATTACACAATTATTAAAAGAAAAAATATAATATATTTAGGAGCACGGATAATCCAATTTTTAGGTCTGACAATCGACAAACAAGTTATTCTCTCGAAAAAACGTCGTTTTGAACTGAATTGAATTAATGCCTTATTTTACGTGGCGAGACTCGGGCAATCAGGCCCGCTCTTCCGTCTGACCACGCAAATTTCGCTAGTCTCCTTTCAATAATAAGCAGAGGAAGGAGGTATTTCTTGGGTGAGAAACCGGCTATTTTGAATTTAGCTCAGGGGCTTGAGGATCTTTTACATGCAAGTAAATCTACTAAAAAATTAAAAATCCACGGCTTTGATCGGGTTTGACCCGCCAACCCGCCGGGTATACCAGTCCAATGCGCTAACCGTTACACCATCGCCGCCGCCGTTTTCTCTCTGTAGCATTAAATAATTTTACGTTTGCAAGTTTAACGCAAAAACGTAAAAGCATTTAAATTGTTCTAACTGCTCCTGCATGATTTAGCAATTAAAATTTTCACAACTTGTTTGAATGATTTTTAAATACTATGTAGAAAATGTTTGAAACACTCCAGAATATTCAATTTCAAGCACGTTTGAAGCACTCAATGCAAATAATATTTTGCACAAGTGAGTCTTTAAGAGAATGCTTTCGCAATTAAAAATTACAATATTTTAATCTGAGAATTACGTAAGTAGGGCCCTTATTTGCTGCACAGTAAAACTAGGAATTTGGAGTGTGTTTAGATCATTTTGAGACAACCAATGTTCGGTAAAGAAAAAAACCAACAACTATTTGATCTAGATTACACTGTAATGCTGACTCGATAAATTCAATTTTATTTGAAAGAGATTTCACATTATGATGCATTATTTGAATGTTTGCATGTAACTACACGGATGTTTCTCTGCTGCATTTAACTGTAGTTGTTATTTACAAATATTTATCTCATTTTTACCTCAAGTGCGTGGTCGAAGGAAGTATCGTGCCCCTGCAGTGACAGATGAAGGAGGGGGTAACAAATGTAGATAAATGAATAATGGGAGACGTAGTACAAGGTTTTGGTTCAGAGTACAAGATAATTGGCTCCAAAGAGGTCCTGGAGAATGGGTGATAACTAGGAGATGTGGGCGGGGATGGGTGTTGGACAGGACACTGTCGAGATTGTGAAAGGATGTGTTTTGCGAGCTCGCTACCGAGTGCATGTTTTCCTTTCAGGTGACAACCATGCCGGGTGAAGTGTTTTTCTGAGATAAAGTTTAGCTCAAAAAATTTGACATGTGTGTCTCTCAGATGCAGTTTGAATTGGCTGTTTGCATCTTTAATTTCTTTGCACTGTGTTGGTTTGTTGTACCAGAAGGGCAGAGTCGAGACTATAATGTTCGTGTTTTGGGCGGCACGATGTTGCTTGTCAACATCTTGTTCATGTGTAAAGTGGCCACCCAAACTGATGTTATTCTGTCCTATGATGATAACCATTCCGTTTGGTAAGAGTTTGTGTGTGTGTGTGTGTCCAACTCACTGGTCACGTCCGCAAACCTCCCGTTAGGTTTAAACACACCCGTGACAGAGAAATTGGATGGGAGTTTCCCACTGAGCAGGGAGCAGATTTGTCGCCCATGGCTATCTGCTAAAATTAGTACCTTTTTGATGGGCTCAGGGGGAATGTCCTTGTTTACTTGTGGGCCAGGTTGCGCACTCTACGTCTCTTTGTTCCTTTGCGATTGCTAGCCTGGTTGCGTAGGTTTGTTGATGATGGGAGGTGGAAGTGTGGATTGTTCAAGTAGAATTATGTTATAATATAGAAATGAAATATTATGTAATTAATACAATATGACAAATAATGAGAGAAAACGCGCTAGCAACATCAGTTCATATTGTGCTCTTGATACTTATACCTTGTGAATACGATGTGCAACGTTGTACGACGTATATCACAATGGCTCACACCCAGGGATCTCTTTATTTAGATTCAGGGGCAGGAAATTGTGGCGGGTAAAAACACTGAAAGTAAGCTTTACTACATTAAGAAAATACGATATATTACTCATAAATAATACAACACACCTAAGAAATGCATAATGATATTTTCATCTTCAATTATTGAATTGTACATTTAGCAATACAACAAATAACTTCAAGAACAAGATCTTATTAATGATGATAAAATATTATACAATATTGACGTATCATACAATGGATATGAAGGAGGAAGATAAAATGGAATGACTTAGACCAACATTTGTATCAGATTGAGCTTTTCTTCAGGAGCAATTGTTACCAAGATGATGAAACAGTGCTAACACACAACATAAACATACTGAAAATGAATTGTCACTAAGTGTGAATGTTTGAGCCCACCCGGATCTGAATCCAAGGCCTTCTATTAGCCAAAGAAATGCTCTTCTAATCGTCTGAGCTATGAAATCAAATGTTCCATTCATGACAGTTTTAAGTATGATAGAAGCATCTTTTTCGATCACGATTTTAAGATAACGTAACACCAATGATCTAACGGTACAAATGCCATGAAGAGTGAAGATGGAACCAACAGAAGGCCCCGAGGTCGGATCCCGTTGGGATAGAGTTTTTGCACATCCTGACATCCCATTTTCACATTCACATACGATATTTGAAGAACTCATAATAAGCAATGCATTTTACTCTTATTTCATTAACTGGATTAGAGACTACTTAAAAATTTGACCAAGATTGAAAATTAAGTATACGTAATGCTTGCTTGGAATAGACATACTTTGTTTTATACTTCTAAACACAAAATGTAATATAACATAATTTACTTTCCAGAAAGGACAATACAAATTCATGTTGTAAAGTTTAACACACATGCGAACAATTTCTTGAAATAAGAAAACATATTTCAAATATTTCTGCAAAACGCACACATTTATTGCTTTTTCAAAATAATTTCTAAAACGTAATTTAGCTACATCAATCACTGCATATTTTGATAGCATGTAAAAAAAATTATTCACGAAGGTATCGTGCACATAATTCCTTCAGATTAAAATGTATTTAGATATAAACAATAATAGCAATTCATCAGTAAGTTATTACCCTTGCGCTTGGCACAATATGTACAGAATGCTGAAAATGCTGTGTGCATTTTCTCTTACAAGTTCCTTTGTAGTTGTCAATTTGGGTACTGGCTACCCTATCAATCCGCGTACAGCGACACGCACTTAGGATCATTTTCTAACTCGAGTTTTCACTTCGTTCGTACGTTCTTATAAATATGAGGTAATAGTTTGAGTAAATTAATGTACGATTGTGTCTATTAATAAGGATTATTTTATCACACAGAGGAAACAATTGAAATGGAAAGTCATACGAAAATGAACGCTGAACCATTTCTTTCGTTCCCCACTCCGATGGCTGATTCGTCTCTCAAAGGTAATACAATTAAAAAAGCCCTTTTAAATGAAACGTGTTCAGCAAAAAATGTGCAATGTCTTACCTATATATAAATTTAAAGGTAAAAATTCGAATGTCAGAATAACATAATTCTCTGCTCAGTGAATACAACAAAACCATGCTACTTGCACTGGGTAGCAAATTTAATTGAATATTGCAGGAGCTATGATCACAATTGTATTAGAAACACACATACGTAAGATACTTTACGCTTCCCCTAAAAAAATCTATCCTACCTTACCTAGTTTCCTAGTAAAGTAAACTGCAAAATATCAAAATCTGTCCTGAATTATTTACACTATTTCACGTTTCAGACAAAATCAATGAAACAATAGTTTCCTGGCCGGCAAGTATGGCTGACTGAGGTCGCCGAGGTTGTGCAGCCATGGGTGCCTCGGCTCGAAGGTTCGCGACTTCGAATCCCGCTCCAGGCATGAACGTTTGTGTGTTTTCATGTTCTCCTTATGTGTTCCCCTTTCAGTTACCCCAATGCTATATGACCAAGCAGTATCAACCACTCTAAATCTACAGCTAAAATCTTCATAGTCAGACCACATATCTTACCCACTCCGTTTAAAAGTGAAAACATAATCCCACTGACTCCACACAACGCCATTAAATACCTTGGCCTCCATATGAATACCCCTCTTAACTGGAAAATAGATATTAAAGTTCAACAAGCAAAAGCCAAAATACTACACTTAAAACCACTTATAAATAAAAACTGTTAACTCTCACTAAACAATGCCATTACCTTCTATTGAACCACTATAAGGCTGCTTCTCATGTACCTTGTCAGTTATCGACAAACGCGGACAAAAACATCAATAAAATCCAAATAACCCAGAACAAATACCTAAGAACGGCTTATATCACCAAGCCCTCTAGTTCATCGTCAATAAACTACACAGTGAACTAAACTAAACACATCGCATATCACAATGCCTTTGTCATCAATCATTTCTATTCAAACCTGTATCTCATAAATCAAGATAGAAGACATCGACTAGTAAACGTACAGCAAGAATAAAACATGGATATCCCATTCATTAATTTAACATATACACCAACCTGAATGATTTATAGAGCTGCTCTGCGAGTCCCCTCGCCAAATGTAGTTTAGTTTTAGATTTAGGTGGACTAGATTTAATTCATAAGTCTAATCACAAATGTAGAGATTTATGTAGATTGAAATTTGCGTATCAATCCACAACAAAATAGAAAAAGAAAGAACGTTAGCCCAGACCACTAATGTATGATCGGTTAGCAATCAGCAATACAGACTACACACAACTTTTTGACACAAACTAGAAACCTAACGCCACGATCTGCAATATATTTGAAGAAGCAGTTTGAATTCGGCGCGTACAAGTCGTACCCGCTTGCGAAACGAACTGGCGGCACACAGAGAGGATGATTTCGTAACTATCGAGTCATATCTCAACCCACGGTTAGTGTTCGCAACTAGTGTATCTTAAAACAGTACGATAATTCATTAAAATATCCGCATGGCATTATAGTTGAGTGAGGGGAAAAAAGCGATATGTAACTATTAAAAATGCGACCAAGTGTGTTTTGTCGGAAAATCTTAAGAGGATTATTAAGAATGTTGTGTTTTATCTTTCTCCAAAAGTGACGATATTTTAAGACAATCTCATTTCTCTTCTTCATGAGGTTCTCCGTCTTTTAAATAAGTTTTATCACTATACAACTAAAAACTCTTTTCACAAATACTGCGTCATCATCACAATGATAATCGTAAGACGTTATGAATTCTTCCGAAGAATAATATAATAACTGCCTTTCCTAGTTCGTAACTAACGTGCCGTGATAAAACACTCATTTGCAGATTGCAACACAACAGAAATCGACAATGGACTGGAAGATATGCAATAAGTTTTAACTCCTCACAATAAATACAAGAAATATGCCCATAAAAAAATGAAATAAGGACCGCTTATAAGAACTGTTGTTCCCAGAATATCATGTAACACAAAAAAGTATCTTTACGAACGGAAAAGTAATTCTTCAAGTCATGAAGTTTCCATTAGTAAAATTTTTCGCAGATAGCACCAATGAATGAAATTCATTAGCAATACTAGAGACTAAACACAACCTTTGGCCAGTTCGCGTCCAAAAACAATACACGTGCCGTGAAAAATACTCATTTGCTGGATGCAATAGTAAAGAAACCGGCAAAGGAGAGGAAGAGATACCATGCGTTTTACAACTCTCCACAACCAAATAAATACAAGAACGATGCAGATGAATAAAATATAGGCCGCCTCTAAGAACACGTGTCCAAAACATCATGTGATACTAAAAAGTATCATTTACGACACGAAAAGTAATACTTTAAGTCTCATGCAGAACGCTATGCACACAAATTTCACCAGGTACCTTCCATTTTTACCATGAATGCGAAATAATACGCAAAAGGCAAATAAAATAATACCATACAATTTGAAGAAATTATGTAGAGCATTAACGACTGCATAACTTTCCCTGTAATAGCTAGAACTTCAAAAATATTCATGTGTGATTTCTGGTGTGAATACTTCAGCAAAATGTAAAACTTCAATTACATTCTGCAATTGGGACAATAAGGAATACAATGAGTCCTAACATCTTATAACGCTGTAAAAGGTGCCCTTGAAGATAAAAAGTGCAGCCTATTAGAATAGTAGTTGCTCTTTCCCAATTACCACCAGCGACTTAACGCACTTCGCTAGTGACAGTGATAATTGATTTCAAAAATGCTTGGATGATTTTACAAGTTCTAATGCATTTGAATATGATTAACGAACAGACGCATTAGAAAGAAATTCGCCAGAATACAAATCCTGAATATGTACCTAAAACCCTAGGTGACATTTACAGATATATGCTTCTTGGGTTTGCAAGTTACAGCAGTGGTTCAGTTGTAAATGAAAACTAAGGAACGCCTTTTATTACTTTCAACCTAACATCATGTGCCACAAAATTTGTCGCTTTTTAATACAGAAAAAAGGCTTGCTTCTGGCAATACTTTAAAGCAAACCCAAAATAAATGAATAACAATATCGGGAGATTGAAAAAATATTAATTCTGCCTTGTCAAAAATATCACAGAATTCTGACCTAATCTGTGTTACACTTGTTCGTGTACACAATATCGTACTAGCAATCTTTGGGTCTGGGAAGATGGGTACGGGAAAAGAGTCGAGCACCGATGTGCAGTGATTTTTGCATTGAATGATTCCATGACGATTTGCGCGTTGGAACCAATTTGCATAAATATGAAAGGTGTGCTTCATACAAAAATGGTATGTGATGGACACTTTCGTTTTCATTATCGAATCAAACTCCTTTTTGTAAATACAACCACATAATTTCATAAAGGACAGAAAAAAGTACAAATTGCTTATACAGTAATTATGAAGCTTCTTCTTCGGAAGAGTGTAAATTGCGGATACATTTTGCAGTACGCGTCCAATGTACTAACAATTGAGTCATGATTTTGCATTAATTTGCTTGATGCATAAGTAAAAGAATTGTCGACTGATACGACAAATAGAGATTCTATACATTTAAACCGGTCACAATGATTCAATATTATCAAGATATGCACGAATGAAATACGTCCATAAGACGTTGAATACCAGAACATCAAGAGATCCTAAAATACTTCCTATACGAAGGAAACGTTCATTTAATTCTTTAACCACTATTCTTTGACATAAAAATGATCTCCTCGGCTGCAAAAGCATATGCAAGGAGAAATGTGACAGTATCCAACACTGTCGTACAACTCAAAAAGATGCACCACTAATGACTGCACAACGTTCCTGCTCCACTTATGTCGTAGAAAGTATTGGTGCGACATTACTAAAATTGTTTCTCCGTGAGAACGTAAATGCCGAGTGCATTTTGCAGTTCGTTCCACCAAAATAGAACGTGCATTATTTAACACTCTGCTATGGGTAACAACAGTGTTTGAGGACTGACATCACAAATTCGCGTCTCATTAATACGACACGTGCCATTCTGAGAAATTCGTGAAAGTCGTTTATAACTTCCCAAGAAACGTTGCGCCATTAAACGGTATATGATAATTTGGCAATATTAGATACATCTACAATATTCCTTCGCGATTGAACAGCTTCCTCCTTCGACAGAAATACCCAAGATGCTGCTCCAGAAAAATGGGCAAATCATGATTGCATCTGGGAGTCCACGCACAACGTACGCAACGAATATAGCTCGATTTAACACTATTTGCTGGTTAGAACAGCTATAGAAGAAAGAGATTCAATAACTAGTAACTCCTCACAAAGGTATGAGTAAAACGACAGTGACACTTTAATAGGTCATTTAGAACTGCTGTTTCTTAAGCACCGTGAGGTACTACAATATCTCGTATCAAGAAAAAAGTGATCTACTAATCATTACTTCACTTACATCATTACTTACATCTTTTGAAACTTCTTACTCCGCATTCTTACGCAATTCCTTGGCCGCGCAAGAATGAGCAAGGGCAAATAGGATATAACACGGCATCATATTTTTTTATATAACACCAGTTACTACACACAAAGAACGCAAACCTCAGGTGCGAATTGCAGTTCGTCACCCACCAAGGCAACAAAGCTGCTTTTAGAAGGATAGATATATCCTTTGCAAGTTACAGCAGTGGTTCAGTTGCAAATGGAAAAAATATTCCTTAAATTATCGAAAAAAATACAGGGTATTTACGTGAATGATAAGAGATGTACACGGCGTATGCCGATCGAAAGGGCCGAGATCGTATACAGCAGTAGAGCTGAGGCCGGTCTCGGACCGAATAATCTTGGGTTTCAATCCCGGTGGACACTTACAAAGAAATCGCATGCTTCACAACTAAAAAATTAGCCAAATCAGACGGCATCAATATCTCTTTCCCCGGTTTGCGCGCGGGATTCCTACTTGCGAACAATCACTGCCAGAGCAGAGCTAAATTCTAAGCACATGTGCAGATTCACCGTGAATCAACGACTGTCGTTATAACAAAGAACTTCAATAGTAAATCGGTGTTCGAAGCAAGCACGACTAATCGCATGCTTCCAGAACGATGGAAACTTCACGAGGCCAAAGGTCCAATATCCATAACCTCGATGTGCGCGGTGGATTTACAACTGCGAAGCCATCCCTGCAAGAGACTAAACCCTAAACGCGTATTAAGATCCGTCTCAATCGACTACGATGAGTTAATAACAACAATATAAGTCCGGCGTTCGGTGCACGCCGGGCAATCGCATGCTTCCGAACACAACCTCCGAAGCGAGGGTTTCCAACCGTTACCTCGTGCGCGCGGTATGGATTTACAACTTGCAAAGCCATCACGTTGGAGACAAACTGTGAGTACGCACATCACATACCACTGAATCTACGGGTAAAATAAAAACAAAGTTTCATCAAGCGGCGCTCGGCGCCATGGCCGACAAATCGCACAGAACCCTCTGAAACTCGGGGATTTGCCCGTAGGGCGGGAAAAAAAAGGTTTTTCCCAAAAATTATTTCTAAGGGAACCCTCCGGAATTCCTCCTTTCTTTTCCTTTTTTG